>JANUWF010001966.1:0-378702 GCA_026120185.1 Voacanga thouarsii | reverse complement strand
ATCCTTCCTTGCATAAATCCCATTTCCTTCACAATCATACAAATGTTCATACTTCAATCTCAACAATATATATATATACTCGAATCCTATCACCATCCACCTACTATCAACATCATCCTAGAGACATAATTCTAGAGTTTAAAAGAAGGATTGAAGGGACTTACTTGATCGATGAATGCTTGGAAGGAGTTTAGAATAGATCTCAACTCCTTGATGCCTAACTTTGACCAAGGGAGATGGCGAAAACATGGACATGTGGAAAAAGAGCCATCCAGCCAAGAGAGGGAGGTTTCGGCCATGTGAGTGAGAGAGAGAGAGAGAGAGAGAGAGGAACCATTAGCATGCTTATACATATAGGTTGTTATTAGAGATCAATATTGGAGGAGATGAAGTTGTTAGAATAAATTTACCTTGAAGATGTTCTTGTCCTTCACAGAAATTTCTGGTTTTGATCCGAAGTAGCAAGATGATTTGTGGAGTTTGATGTTAAGAATGGGGTTGACGGACTCACGGCAGTGAGTAGGTCAAATCTGGATGTTTTAGAGATGATTTGAGATGGTTTGGAGGGGTATTAGGTGAAGGAAAGAGGTAGATGTTTTTGGTGTAGTGTGTGTGTTCTTGGAGGTTGAGAGAATTTGAGAGATTGAATTTGTGTAGCTGCCAAAATTCTGTGAGAGCTAGGGCTGGCCGAATTTTTGTAGGGTTTAGGAAGTTGTTTCTCTTATTTGGAAGGGAAAAGGAAAGGTTAGTTGTTACAATCCTTGAAGAATATTTTTAGGAAGTGAATTTGGAAACTAAATATTCCAAGAATATCTTGATTGTTGGAGAGCTTTGGAAGTCTGCCATGGCCAACTGTATGAGCAGAATTTCTGTGGGATTAATGCTGGTTTATGGAAGCTTATGGTGGCCAAAAGTAGGGTGCTCAATGGTGAAGAAGAAGTCTGGTTATTTGGGAAATGCATTATGGAAAGATGCTAAACAAAGGTGGCTGGAATTTTGGAAATCAATCAAGCATAATTGCAAGGATTTGTTGGAGAGATTTTCGGACAGCCATTACTGAATTTCATGCAGAAGCTTAAGGGAAACAATGGAGCTCTATTACTGGAGGTTTAAGGAAGGTTTATGCAGAACAAGGGTGGTGTTTCGGCTGGAAAAAGATTAGGAAACAAAGCTGGAAAATTTTCCTGCACAGAATTTCGCTGGGCAGAAATTTTCTGGACAGATTTTCGGCTGGCATTTCCAGCCAACTTGCAGAGAGTTTGAAGGGGAATTTCGGGGGTATTCAAAGCTGGTTTCTAGCCTTCTTCATGGAGGAAAAACATGGCTAAGGTTCTGCACAAAATCTGGAAGAAAATAGCTTGGTTTTGGACTCTCAAAGTGCCGATTTGTATAGGAATTTTTCCTGTTGTTGCTCCAGCTTTGAGCAGTCCGAAAATGGCCAAGAAATCCAGATTGCAAACTGATCCTAAAGACCATTTTTCTGGCAGCATTTGGGAGGGAATGTTAGCTAAGAAACCCGACACTATCAAGGCACAATAAGCTGGATAATTTCAGCTCATTCAAAGAAGGAAGATGAACTAGCTAGAGTGAATTTTCAGCAAGCTCACTAGAGGGATTTTTCCTCTTGGAATTTCCCACAACTCTTCCACATTTTTCAGACCATAAGAAGTATTTTACTAAGACATTTTGATCCTACAATATCACAACACTTTACTGAAATTTCTGGAAGAAAATGGCTAGAATCACTTGATCAAACAAATGAGTTGAGAATTAAGGAAAATCAAAGATCAAGGGAAAATGAATTCCCTTTAGGAAATTCGAGTAGGGTAAGGGAGTAGAATGAGGTTACCCCTAACATTTCTCTCTTAGGACATCATCCCTACCTTACTCCAAGCTCATAAGGCCGAAATTATTCTTCCCCAAGCAAAAATAAAATTTAATCAAGCTAAAGCTTCTATGATGGAATTTGAACCTAAGACCTCAAGAATTGATTCCAAAGCTTTAACCACTAAACCACAACAACTCTTGTTGTTATTTCCACTAGAAAATTAATTCCTATTTATTCCTCAAGCTATCTTCCTATTTTCACCTCATGTAAAAATTACCATTTTGCCCCTCTCACTCAATACTCACCAACAAGGCTTCAAGACAATAAAACTCAAATCCAAAACACATAAAAATCATATAAAAATATATTGAATCGTGAAATAAGGCATGATATGCATCCCAACCCCCTTACTCTAAGATTGGTCTTGATTGAGGTTTCACAGTGTTGATCCTTCAGGAACAAGTATGCATTAATCACTTTTCTTTTATTGTTTAACCGACTCAATAAAGTGAAAAATAAATATAATATAATATAATATAATATAATATATACATGTCAAGGATGGAGAATTATGTAACTCAAACAATTATTTTGACAACCATGATCTTAAAATACCTAATCATCATCATAACTAATTATTCTCTTGGAATCACGTAGGATTAAGATAGATTCACTTCTTTGGTCAATCTACAAAATCACTATCTTCTAGATAAATTAGTATTACTTGGTCTCGTCTCAACTAATTTACCCAAAAGATGCATTAAACGTAATCCTTGGTTAAATTTACGTGGTCTCGACAAACTTAAAACATGAAGCTAACCAATGAATCCTTGGTCTAGGCAAACATCAATTAACCCTTAATTACTTAGTTCTTAGCAATTAACCCCCTTAGTCCATCAAGTTAATAAACAACAAATATGAAATCAATCAATTGAAACCACCATTACCTCCTTTAGTCCAGCAAGTTAATGGAAAGAAACAACCAATTAATCTCGTAATCAGCTCAAGTAATTAAATACCAAGAATAATAATCAATTAATCAAAATATCAAAATAACTCTAAAAATCATGAATACCTAAACAATGTCAAATTACAATAAAACAAGCAATACATCATTGTTCAATAAAAAGAAAACAAAGTTAAAAAAAAACACTCATAGACAAGTCTTCTTCTTCTTCCTTTGTAGACCTTCTTGTATAATCCTCATTGAATTAAAGAATTCCCCTTTTAATTTTAGTGATTTTCTATTTTGAGCTCCGAAATCTCCTTTTTTTTTTTTCTTATGTTTTCCCTTTATTTATAGGCTTTTGAAGTGCCTAATAGCATTCCTTTAGGGTTTTTGGCCGACTAGAAGTAAGAAACATAAGAAAATTTTGCAAATTGCCAAAAATCACGTGCAAAAATCGAGGCACCACATCAGCATCAGGGTACAACCGACGCCGTCTCTAGCATCATAGCCAGAGCCGATTGTGTTTCGTTCACTGATTCTTCTTGATTTTCACTCCAATCCTTCCAGAGTGCAGCCGGTGCCGCTCTGAGCTCCCAACCGACACTGGCTGTATTCTATTCAGCTATATTTCACCGATTTTTTATTACCTCGAAGTATGTTCTGGCAGTAGGTGGCCGGCACTGGTTCTGTTGTCCAGGTTGGCGCCGCCTCTGGTCTATTTTGCGACATTTTTGTCTTATTTTACTCCTAAAATCTGAAATAATGCACAAAATACCTTCTCAAGGATAAAATCTCAATTATAAAGGAATATGACCATTTGTAGCACAAAATAGCCTTCTATAACTTGGAAATGTATGACTAATTTAGGCCCTATCACATTCCCCCACACGTAATTCTTTGCTTGTCCTTAAGCAAAGTATCAAAAACAAGTAGGAAAAACACAAGGTTCCACAAAATCACTCAATTACTATCAAAATAATATCTCCAATGCTTTCTTTATTCAAAGCAACAAAACATATGCTAAATACCTTTCATAACAAATGAAAGACTTGTGAAAGTGAAGAATGACTAGTAGACCCATCCCAATACTTAACATCATTCTCAAACCATTGGAAGAATTTAGTTCAAAAAGAATATGCATTCTATAAGCTCACTTTTCATACACTCTCTCTACTAATCCGAGATATATCATGATTCTACTTAGGTTAAGTAAGACTTTTAAGCTTGTAATGTAAGGCTAAAGGGTTTGTAACATAGCTTGTCAAATAAAGGATATAGGAAAAACAAATATCAAAGAAGATGAGAGTTTGCAAGAAAATGATAAACAAAATGTGCCAAGAAATTCCAAACTCTTCTTGCTTTCCTATCCCAAAATCAATCAAAACCCATAACCTTGTATGGCAATTATAACATAGTTCAAGCAAATCTTGCATTCTTTTTTTCTCAATAATTCTTAATTCATCATTCATATTGCACAAGATCATCAAAAATTTCAGAAATTTTCATTCTAGCTTTCTTCCTGTGCTCTTTTTTCTCTTTTTT
This sequence comes from Voacanga thouarsii, assembly GCA_026120185.1. NCBI lineage: Eukaryota > Viridiplantae > Streptophyta > Magnoliopsida > Gentianales > Apocynaceae > Voacanga > Voacanga thouarsii. The sequence continues at coordinate 374,383 of JANUWF010001966.1, read as the reverse complement.
TTTCTTTCAACTTTTCTTTTTAAATGTTGCTTTTGTTTGCTTTTCAGTTTATTTTTTTTTTCAACCTTTTCTAGCATCTTTTTGTTCCCTCTTTCTTTTTCTTCCTCTTTTCTCCTTTCACAATTCCATCTCCACACATGATGCATGATTGGAATTAAACAAGTATTTTTCCTCACAATTTGTCTACTTGTACTTTCATCCATCAAGAGCAATCAAATATTTGGAAGAATTATCAAACTCTCAGAAGGAAGTAATGGACAAAGTATAATAATGGGTTTTAACAAAGAAATTAACAGTTTAGGCTCAAAATAGGCACTAGAGATAATATAAAATAGGTAGACTTGAAAAGCTCAAATTATCCAAAGAAAGCCTATTACCGTCATCCTAAGTTAAATCATGGCTGTCTTTCTTATTTCACCTCGAGAGGTATTCAAGTAAGTTCTAAAATGCTCATTGAATTTTAGCACAAAAATAGGTTTAAGAACAATGTAAAGCATTTGATCAAGAACTATTTAGTCCAAGTGCGTGCAAAAAGTCATACATAAACCATAAATGATATAGAACATATGATCTATGATCCATCATAAAGATATGCATTAAAAATACATCTTGAAAGTTAAACAAAATATTTTATTATTTCATTTGGTTGGTTAAAAGCAATAATCAAAAGTGATTAGTGTGTACTTGTTCCTTTGAGGATCAATATTTGTTAATTCCCTATACTATGCTTGCAATGAGTATAATTGCTCACATGTGTATTTTGGAATTAATGTTTTAATCAAAACTTTACTAAGGGATGGATTTAAAATTGATGACTTAATGCACCAAAAATTTACGCATCAAGACTTTTCTAGGAAAACTAATTTTATATGCACTTACATGTTAGGCATATCAAAGACTAAGTTTGGATAAGTGAGTTAATCTTGTTTATGCCTTTGAAAATGTTTGTTAAGCTTAATTCATTGGGAATGAATAAAAATTTAAGGATGAAATATAGACTATGGAGCATTATCATATTTCTAGTTTCATGGTAATTCCCATTCATTCATTCATTTGTGTTGTATGTTGTATTATAGAAATTCTCAATTATTTACTCTAATATTTCAATAAAAAGGAAATTAGGAGCAAGAGGTAGGTTTCTCAATGCACATACCGAAGTGAGACGAAAAAAGCTCTTGGTGATAGGTATGAAAATATCACCTTTGGATGGCCCCTTTACATAGATTTTTTTAGGATCTTTTATGTGATTTTGAATGGTTCCATTCATTTTGTGTGTTTATGTGGTTTTAGGCTATGTTGGCAAAAAAAATGAGTGAAATGAGGGCTTAAACGATTAAATTTTGAGTAAAAGTTGATTGCTAAGTGATTTGGGAAGAGTTGGAAGTAGTTTGAAGCATTTTGAAGTGAGCAAGGTATCCATGGGCATGCAAAACACATGCATGAGCATGCAGAATAGATGCATAGGCGTGTAAAGTGGATACATAGGCATGCAAACCATGCACAGCCATGCATCTAGTTGTGCATAACAGAAGAACTTCATTTACTCCTAGAAGTTTGCAGAATTGATGGAAATTGAAACTTTGCCAGAAGCATGGCAATAGGCATGGCCATGCTTGTGGCCGTGCACTATGCATGACTACAATTCATGGCCGTGCATCATTACCGTGCCACCTACAAAGAGAGTTTGGCAATTTTTCAAGCATGACCATGCTGCATTGATATGATCTTGGGAAGTTCCAAAAATGTGTATTAAGCTTAAGAACAAGAACCCAAACAAACTCACACATAAGAACACCAAAATGCAAGGAAATTAACACTCTTGTGATAATATAAATCTGATAGAAATCTGTCCACGCAATAAGACACATCTAAAGAAAGGGGATGGAAAGTTAAGACTTGCTTCAAATCTCCACAGGAACATTCAACATTCAAGAAGTTTCAGGAAGATTTTCAAGATATCTAGGCATACAAGCTAAGAGCCAAAAAGATTGTTAAGAGATGGATAGTGAAAGAAGCTGTAAATGGAACACAAAAAGAACAACAATTTAAGTCGAGAATCAAGCCAACATTGAATCAAGGATTAAAGACCAAAGAACTAACAAGGAGAGCTTGAGATGACCAACATTTCATTTAGAAGATCAAGGGAACACATGGAAAAGGAATAGAGGTCAAATAAGTAGGGGTTGGAGTGCATCAAAACAAGAGAGGCTGCCTAAAGCTAACTCGGTGCTGACCCAGACTAACCAACCAGGCGCTGACTGCGATCTCTAATAATTCTTCAATTTTGATACAAGTACTATTCCAAGAGAATAGACCTAGCGTAAGCCCCAGTAGCTAGAACCAGTGCTGGCTATGGACTGGTTAAGTCCTTTTTTTTTTTTGTTTTGACTTTTGTACACGAGAATTGTTCTTCCAGATTGGACCCGGCGCCACTACTAGGAGACCTACCTAGTGCCTGCCCTATTCTAGAACCCAAACCCCTAACATTTTTTAGCTTCTTTGGGGTCATTTCGTAATATTTAAAAGACAGTTTAGGTCAAGACATCTATATATATGCTCTTATAACCATTGTAAATATAACCTTAAGATATATATAAAATATTTGAGAGTTTAAGAACTTTTTAAGAGCTTTGGAGAGGGTGATCCTCTTGGGTGATTCCCATAAACATCACAACTTAAACAAAAGATTTAGTCCCACATTTGATCTTGTATCTAAATCTTAAAGAATAACCTAAATTTCATCTCTATTGTGAAACCCCAGTCAAGACCAACCTTAGAGTAAGGGGGTTGGGATGCATATCATGCTTTATTTCATGATCAAATATGTTTTCATATGATTTCTATGTCCTTTGAATTTAATTTTTACTATCTTGAAGTCTTGTTGGTGAGTGATGTGTGAGAGGGGCAAAATGGTAATTTTTTGCCAAGGTGAAAATAAGGAGATAGCTTATGGATTGAATAGGGGATAATTTTTCTAGTAGAAATAGCAACAAGAGTTGTTGTGGTTTAGTGGTTAGAGCCTTGGAATTAATTCTTGAGGTCTAAGGTTCAAAGTCCATCATAGAAGCTTTAGCTTGAGTAAATTTTATTTTGCTTGGAAAAGGATGGTTTCGGCCATGAGGGCCTAGATCAATGTGGTGATGATGTCCTAGGAGAGACATGTTAGGAGAATTCTCACTTCACTCTTTTGTTCTTCGCGAAATGCCAAAAGGGAATTCATTCTCCCTTGGTCTTTAGCTTTTCTTAAATTCCAACTCCTTATCTTGAGCAAAGTGTTCTATCCTTTTCCTTTCCAGACAATTCAGTAGAGGACTAAGGTCTTTTAGGATCAAAATGTCCTAGTAAAAGGCTTCTCATGGTTTGGAAAATGTAAATGATTTGTGGGAAAATTCAAGAGGAAAATCACTCTTGAAAGCTTGCTGAAATTTTTCCTCAAACTTAGTTCATTTATCTTCATGAAATGAGCTGAAATTTTCCAGCTTGTTGTACCTTCAAAAGGTCAAAAATTCTAGCTCACATTCCCTCCCAAATGCTACTAGAAAAATGGTCTTTAGGATCAGTTGAAACCTAAAAGTTTCTTGCCCAAATTCGGATTGCACAAGTTAGAGCAAAGCAGGAAAAATTCCTGTAAGAAAATCGATTTTGAGAGCTCAAAACCAAGCTATTTTCTTCCAGAATTTGTATAGCACCTTAGCCATGTTTTTCCTCCATAAAGAAGTCTGAAAACCAGCCTTAAATACCCCTGAAATCCCCTTCAAACCTCGCTGCAAACCTGCTGGAAATGGCAGACAAAATTCTGCCAGGAAATTTCTGTTCAGCGAAATTCCTTAGCAGAATTTTTGTCCAGCTTGTTTCCTATTTTGTTCAACCGAAAACCCCAACCTACTTCTGTCAAAACCTCTATTAAACCTCCATTAACAGAGATCCATTGTTCTCTGAAGTTTCTGCATGAAATTCCCTCCATGGCTGACGAAAATCTCTCAACCAAATCCCTGCGATTTAGTTTGATTACTTTCCAAAAATTTCAGCCATCTTGCTTAACAACTTTCCATAAAATTTTGCTCAATTGATCAGCCATCTTCTCCACCATTGTGCACCTTAATTTCGGCCACCACAAGTCTCCTCTAACCAGCTTTAATTCCATAGAAATCTGCACAATCCAGTCGGCCATAGAAGAACTCAAAGCTGTCCAGAAAAATCAAGATATTCTTAGAATATCTAGTTTCCAAATTCTCTTCCTAAAAATATTCTTCAAGGATTGTAACAACTAGACTTTCCTTTCCCTTCCAAATCAGAGAAATCACTCCCTAAACCCTACAGAATTTCGGCAGTCCAAACCCTCAGAAAATCGGCAGCTCTTCTTCTCTCTCTCTCTCGATTTTCTTCAAGCAACAAGAACACACACACACTACACCAAGAACACCTACTTCTTCTCTACACTTAATACCCCTCCAAACCACCTCAAACCCTCACGAAAATCTCCAGATTTAGTCTACTTATTGCTGTGAATCCATCAACACCAATATTAACATCAAACTCCTCCAAACATCTTGCTACTTCGGATCAAAGCAAAAATTTCTAGACAAGAACATCTTCAAGGTAAACTCACTCCATCAACATCATCCTCTTCAAACTTAATCTCTAATGGAAACCTATATGAATAAGCATGCTAATGATCTCTTCTTCTTTCTCTCTCTCTCTCTCTCTCTCTCTCTCTCTCTCTCTCTCTCTTTCTCTCTCTCATGGACCGAAAATTCCTCTCTTGGCCGAATGGTCTCTTTTCCCATGACCATGCTTTCGCCACCCTTCTTGAACAAGATTAGCCATCTAGGAGTTGAGATCTTCTCTAAACTCCTTCAAGTCATTCATCAATCAAGTATGTATCTTCAATCCTTTTTTTAAAATTTAGAATCATGTCTCTAGGTTGATGAATGGCGATGAGGTTGTGTATGTGATGTTATTGATTGAAGCATGAGTATATGTATGATTGTGAAGGAGATGAAATTTATTCATGGAAGGATTATGTTGGTGGATTTAATGATGAGTTGAGATTTGATGCATGTCATAGGTAGTATTTGTGATGAAGCATGCTAGAGATTATGTCACCGTGGGTGAATAGGATTTATATGCATGATTAGATTTTGAAGCCATGATCATGTTTATGCTAGTAGAGGTTAAATCATATAATAATAAATTTAGATCTATGCCTATGTGCAAGAATTGGATGATTTGGTGAATTGGAAGATTGAGTATGTTATTGATTATGGTTGACCATGGAGTCTTGATCATGATCTAGTTGTCCCTAAGCAAATTTTATTTCATGAATAAAATATTTACTAATAATTTTTGCTAAAGAATTTCGAAAACCCTAGGAAGGGTAGATTTGGAATTATAATATATGTAAAGGATAATTTAGTCAAATAAATAATGATTTTTCTAGAAAATAAAATAAATAAATATTATTTAAAATAAAACAAATTAATTAAAGCCCTTATGAAATAGACTTATACTTAATAAAATATTTACTAGATCAAAACCCTTAAGGATTTACTTATTATTTTCCAAGGAAGACTTATTAAATTTAATCTTAATTAGTTTTAGCTATCAATTATTTTCTAACAACTAAGCTATCATTAAATCACTATTTTACCTAGTACCACCTATGACTCTTGATCAAATAAACTCTAAATTTTCCTTAACAAGATTTAAACTTTCCACTTATTAAAATTTATTTCCTAATCCATTAATTATTTTAAATAACAAATTAAACTGAGCTTATAAACCTATTCAATTATTGTTTTGCCTTAAAGCTTGGGACACTAGGATCGTGGTAGTAGTGAATTGAGTTGATTTAAAATTGAGGAAGTGGATTGTGGCTTGAATCTGATTAAGATTTGTATTTGCCTATGTGGGGTTAGGTCATCTGTCCGAGACCTTGTTATTGTGAGCAAGAATCAGGTAAGCTCCTGCATAAAACCTCTCGATGAGAAATGTTTTCTTATGGCAAGCTAAATATGGAGTGTATGGACACTCGATCATTTGAAGGCAATTGAGGGTTGAATTCATCTTTATTTCCAACGTTGGAATTATTACAGAGTTAATGAGCAGATGTTTCCAAACTCGAAACTCTTTCTAAAACTAATTTCTCGCAAAGCTTTGAAAACCCTCACATTGTTATTTTCATGAAGCACATTGCTTTGTTCATTTTATCCCACATGGGAAATGTCGTTGAGTACTCAATAAGGGTGGACTACTAGGACTAGTCTTTGAAGGGTTAGGGTGAGTCTCTCAGTAGGTAGCCACCTCTGAGGGGTGAGTCCTTCCCGGATAAGATGCCAGTTCCAGTGTGTCGTGCCAGTCCGAGCTAGCAGTTTATTTTGTTTCAGTCAAGTGACTGTGTTTTTGCCAGAATGGACACCCGGTGGTTGTTTGGGTATAGAGAAGGAGGAGTATCTTACCCAGTAGGTCGATCACCTACTTTTGTCAGTCTGCACAATGTGTTAGGCATTCTGACCAGTTATGGGGCCCAAAGTGTGGTAACCCATATCCCTTTCTTTCGAGTGGTTGATTTCATTACTTATGTATGGCTAGAAGAGCCAAAACATCACTCTTGCTTTTGACTGATGTTTATTGCTTGCCAATGTTTCTCTTATAAAGATTTCACACTTTGCATCCATGAACTGTTTCTGCTAAATACCCAAAGCACACACGGACTTACTGAGATTTCTGTCTCACCACATTTTATCATGATTTCATGTTGATCCTGTTATGGGTGAGTAGCTACCTTGGAAGAGAATGTGTGTGTTTTTTTTTTTTTTTATTGTATGTACTGCTTTGGGAGACAAGTGTGGATGATTTTAATTATGGTTTTTCTTTTGGAATATCATGGATGTACTGTTGAAGTATTTTTGGGTTGTAATAAATTCTTTTAGCTTGAGTATTATTTATTCCGGCAATTTTTATTTGTGACCTAGTTATAAAGACCCCTTGTCCTTTGGACGGGGCAACCTCCCCGGCCCTGGCGGGCCTAGGTCATCCGGGGTGTTACATCTATTCTATGTGCTAGATTACCTAATATGTTTGATATGATTGAGTTAGGTGCCTTCAAATTCCTATCCTTGGTGTTCTAATCTCTAGTTAGATTAGGGTATGAAGGTATCTTTGAAGTAGGATAGATTCACATTTTCACAAAAGTGTTAATTACTTTGCATTTTGGTATTCTTGTGTTTGCGTTTGTTAGGGTTCTTGTTTTGATTTCAATCCACAACAATTAGTGCTTCCCAAGATCATATCAAGTGGTATCAGAGCTTACATTATGTTGATTCTAACCAACCAACTTTCTTTGGGCTAAGGTACAATCTTCTTCAAAGATCTATTGATTTTCAAATTTTCGTCACTTTTTCTCTTGCAATTTTTGGATGTTAAAACTTGAAATTTTTCCATGGAAATGTTGTTAATTTGACACTATATGATATATTGATGTTTGAAGAGTTATTTAACGTAAAAATTTGTTGATTTAGGGCCAAAATGAAGCTGAAATTAGATATACTGAATTAAGCTACGGGAATGCACACAATGTGTTTGATATAATATCCCAATGAGTTGTTATTGCTTATACTTAACTATTAAAGCTTCCATTCATGAAATATGATGACTAGTTTGATTAATAGAACACATTTGTGAAGTTAATTAGTGTTTTTGTTGATGCTAGAAGATTTGTTCACATTGCATTTGTCTCGAGTTTGGAAAATATTTGCACAACTTGAACTCCCACTACTATATATTGAATTTGCTTGTGTCATCATTTCGTTAAGTGATTGTTAAATTGCTAAATTCTATTCTTGAGGGTTTTGATAGCATCATCTAGTTTAACAACTCATGAAATCCATGCATTTTTCTTGTTTCACACCAAGTGTTTGATAATTTACCTTTAAGACACATTTCTTTCTTTATCGCTTGGAATTTAGTTGACTTGAATAGTAGAACTAAATCCTTTGAAGTGGGAAAGAGTTGGGAAGAACTTGAGTGTGGAATTGAGAAATTGAAAAAATGCAAGAGAGTAAGCTCATTTTACGAAAGCTAAGAAGAGTGAAAACACTAGTGAATAGTAACCACTAAAATTGAGTGTAAACATGTAAGGGAGTGAAGTGAGAATTCTCTTGTGTTTTCAACTTACATTTTGGAATATTTCTCTTGAAATAAAATTCACAGTAGCTAGTTGGAGTGAAAGTGAAGGGTATGACAATTATAAGGAATCTTTCTATGGGGAGAGTAGTTATGGGGAGTATAATAAATATGAGGAAGAATATGAGCCGGATGACTATGAGAGCATGGGATATTTGGATGAACATGATAATGGGCCAAGTGAAACGGAATATGATAGCTATGACGAAGACCTAGGGAAGAGTGATCAAGAATGCGAGAACTTGAGTCCTATGGAAGATTGAAGTAGGAGGAGTGAAAGCAATGGAGAATCTTATTCGAGTAGGGAAGGATATGGGAGTTTTGAGGAATAAAGATGGGAATATGAAGAAGAAAAAGAACATGGGAGTAAGGAATATTGGAATGAGGAAGTTTATGTGGGGTGAGCACAAAAAATAACAAAGCATGGGGTGCAAAAGAACTTGATGGAGCATGAATGCAAAATGTGTAGGGATTTTGAGCATACTTCCAATGATTGTCCAAAATGAGTTAAACAAAGAAGGAGGAATGTAGTGCATAAGACACCGGAAGAAGAGGTGTATGAAGGGAAAATATATAATTATTACAATAGTAGGCGTGATGGTCATTATTATTACAGGTGTCCAAGTCTACTACAACAACTAAAGGGGAGGAACAGTCGCAATGAAAAAGGGGGAGAATCCCAAGCCTCTATAAGCATGGTGCAACAAAGGGGTAGTAGAGGATTGACTTGTGAGATTTGCTATAGTACAAGGCACATAAAGGCTAATTGTGCTAATAAAATGGAATATGAAAGATTTTATGAGCTGCATAATTGTCAATGAGATAGACAAATTCAGAAGTAAAAAACTAGAATTGAGACCAAAGTTGTTACACCCTATATTTCTATAACGTAGTGGGCTATAACTTTGTGGGATATCGCCCCGTATATTTGCTCAGACAATGGGTCTTTATAACAAACTTCACTCAATAGGCAGTGAAAACTTTTTCAAAATAGAAAAGTCCAAGAATTTGACTTCTGATACATACACTCAAGGGTATAATAGGTCCAAGATGTAGCATGAGCCTCTGAGAGTCTACCGCGCTTTTGTTGTGCTGCTAATCCTAAATGTTTCAAAAGAGATAGCACACGTGTGAGTATAAAGCTTAGTGAGTCCCGTGTGTACTAGTGTTTTTAGCTAAAAGGGTCTCATGAAGAAAATCTCAACATAAGCTAGTTCAAAAATTCTCGTGTGAAAACATTATCAAAACAAGGATTCAAGGATTTCCAGTGAAAACATGTTGATTCATGTATTCAGGATTTCTAGTATAAGATATTATAATTCAATTATTCAAGTATAGTCAGTGCTTACGCCAAGTAGTCAAGTCAATGTATAAGCCAAGTATTCAAGTTAGTGCATATGCCAGGTATTCAGATTAGTGCATATGCCAAGTATTTAAGTTAGTGCATATGCTAAATATTGAAGTTAGTGCATACGCCAAGTAGTCAAGTTAGTGCATACGCCAAGTAGTCAAGTTAGTGCTTATGCCAAGTATTCTAGTTAGTGCAAACGCCAAGAATTCAAGTTTGTAACGTATTGGATTCAAGGATTGACAAGTTTAGGAAATTAAGAATTCAATATTCATATTGTTCATCGTACTTCCAAATCCATATAGAAAGCTCGCACTTGAGCACATCCGAAAAACATTTTCCATATTAGGAAAATACTGTACCAAAATCAGGATTTGTAAATTGAAAAGATCAGACGAGATATTTCATATTAATGATATTCAAGAAATCAAGTGCTTGATAATGCTTTCAAATTCAAGTGTAATATTCATCTCATAATATATCAGGAAAGTATTAACTATATTAGGAAAACACATGATCGTATTAGGAAAACACTTAGATAAAACAAGATTTAAAAGTAGTGGGATTCACCTTATGTCCTAGCTCAATGTGATGACGTATATAGCACTCTTAGCCCTTTATGAAGCTTTGATGATAAATGACCTATATCGAGAGTCATTCCAAAACCTCACTTATTATTCTAAGATACGACTAACACAAAACTATTATGTTAATAGAAAATATTCTATTTTCTTCTTTCTCACTTCTTCCAACCAAAATGAGATAAATACTTAGAATAATCAAAGGCTCATTAATTCATTTCCCATATCTTTTTTCAAACAAATATCCAAGGTTTCATATGTTCTGGTGATCTCTCTTTCATCCATTAACACCAATAGAACAATACCTGAGTTTATTTCTTGCTAAACCAAATTCTGCATTTCTTCATTCTTGTCGTACTTGTTTGTTTACATCACAACTTTTGATTTGCAAGTCCAACTTATGTCAAACTTGTTCCAAAATATCCTCAAGACATTTCATTATGATTTCCATTTCATGAACTACTGATTTCCCTTATCATTTCATTCAGTTTTGCTAACAACATCTCAGCTTCTCAATCTCGTCACTCTTTTTGCAGCTTGTTATAATTTCATCATAACTTTTTACTCACAGCTCCAAATCATGCAAACTTGATTCCACAATGATCCTAAGACATTTAGCTATATGTTTCAGGTCATGAATTTTCAAATAAACCTGCCAATTTGTACAGTTTTTTTGTTCTTCAAGGCTGCTCGGTATTTCTTCAAAACAGAAGTTCTGTTTTTGTTTCCTTCTTCACACCATCTACTCTACATTAATCCTAAAAACTAAAGAACACTTAAACCATCTTAAATTCCATCATAATGGCCTTAAATTCTCTGGTTTTCAGAGGTACTTAGCCCAGAAATATCATATTTTCGAACTTTAAGTTCAACAAGTGCAAACAACAACATTAACAATTCATTTTCTTCAACAATTAATTCCATCTTTCTTTTCCATTTCTTACACCTTATTGTGTAGTCATGAATCTCAATTAAACCACCATTAAAACACTTCAACTATCATATAAAACATAGTATATAGCTTCTCTAATCAGCCGGTATACAACACACACAAAACAGCCCCAAAACATAGCAATTGTTCAAGTAATTCTCATAGTTCTCATGAATTTTTCAATAAATTTAACACCAAAATAATCCTCGCAATTTAAATTTAAAACTTTAATTCAAGGAGTATGATATTTTACCTTGTGTATAAGATTCTCCAAGCTGGAATTTCTCTAAGTTCTCCTTATTTTTCTTCAAGAATTCTTTTCTCTCACCCTTTTCCTTTTTCTTCCTATTTTTCCCTAGCTTTTCTTTCCTTTTTCTTTCTCTCTTGTTTCATTCTTCATTCTTATTATTGCTGTCCATTTTCAGCTGTTGAAATACAGCTTTCACCGCCAATCTCATGACCAATTACCACATGGTCAAGTGTTTCATTAATTGGTCAAAAGTCTTCCATTGAAAGATTTTACAAAATCTTCTATTTTCTTTTTATTTTCTCCTTTCTTTTCGTCCTTTATTGTTCCAAAATTCAGGCTATTCTTCAGCCATTTTCCACCACCACATCTTGGACTTCTTGGTCCAAATTGTGACCAAGATTGGTCACAAAGTCAACTATTATGGGCTATTTAAATCCCAACCATTTTCCTATTGGTAAATTTAATTTATTTCCTTAATTATTAATCTTATTCAATAAGTTTTTGAAATAAAATAGTGTCACAAATATCTTACTTCCCTAATGGTAATTTGACGCTTGTTTTCATCCTCCAATCATATTACGCCGCTTATCTCAATTTTGGCCACACTTCACAATTTTTTCAAAAAATAACTATAATTCGGTCTATATTGGTAAAATATTTTATTCCTCCAATGGAATTTATGAATTTCACTAAATTCAATGGTATGAATCAAAATTCTCAATTCGCTCTCAATTCTTCACAATTTATGGTCAAAATCTCGATCGCGGTCAAAATTACGAAAATGCTCTTGATACCTCTGATAGCTTAATTTATATCAGAACACTCGTCTTATCACACTGATTGATTTTTGTTCTTAATGTACCATTAAATTCTCATTCTACTAGAAGTAGTCGTAATCTGAAGATTTTTGGTATAGGTGGAACAAATCAAAAAATTCCATTCTGGTCCCCATAATTTCAAAATTCCAATAATGCCCTTAAATATTTTTATCATACCAAAACATTCATCTCATTATATTGATTATTTCTTGTTCTGGTCACTTATACAAATTCTAATTCTATATACAGTAGTAACTGATTAAAGTACAAAATTAGGGTTGCTACAAAAGTGGCTAAGAAAAATATTGTAGATGTTGAGGAGCTAAGAAGGGCAAGAAGTGAAGAAAAAGTTGAGAGGGTTGAACAAAAGGTGATGACAAGAGTAAAAGAGGATGATGAGCTTAGTGATGACGAAGGAGATGAAGTGGATTGATTAAGTCCAATAAATGGGGTGAATAAGGAATTCTACAATATCTTATTCTTTCTAGATGAAGAGTCACATCCATTAGAAGTGTTAGAGGAGTATGGGCAAGAAGAAGTTGAACAAAATGGAGTAGAAGTTGTTGAAGAACAAATGCATTTAAGGAATGAGGTAGAGGGGGAGCAAATGAATGCTATGGTTGAAGATTCCAAAAGTGCTTCAAGTACTTATGAAGTAGGTCACATCCACGAGAGGAAAAAAAGAGGACTTGGCTAGAGGTGGTGCAAAAGTAAATGAAATTGAGTGAAACTAGTAAGAATGAAGCTTCTAGTTCAACTTCACAAAATACCATCAAATCTAGTGGAGGAGATAAAGTGGCTGGAATAGATAGGGATACACTTGAGAAACCATGTGCATTAATTGGTGTTATGAGGGAAAATGTTGAAGCTTGTATGGTTGAAGGAAAAGAGAATCTACAAAGAGAAAATATTTTCTATTCAAGGTGTCAAATCAAAGAAAAATCATGTAGCTTGATTATTGATGGAGGGAGTTGTAAAAATGTGATTAGTGCTACATTGGTGGAGGAATTGGGAATAGAGACCTTAAAACATCCTAAGCCTTATAAGCTTCAATGGTTGAACAATTGTTGTGAAGTAAATATGAACAAACAAGCTAAGGTTACAATTCTCATAGGGGGGATATAAAGATGAGGTAATGCGTGATGTGTTTCCCATGCATGTTGGGCATATATTATTTGGGAAGAGCTTGGCTATATGATAGGGAGGTAGTTCACCGTGGAAAGAAAAACACTTACTCTTTGCACAAGGATGGAAAAAAATTCATACTTTGCCCTATGTCCCCAAGTGAGATTATAAAGATCAAAACATTTTGAGAAAGGAAGATAAAAAGAGAAGAGAACAAAAAGAGAGGAAAAAACAAGATCAAGAGAGGAAAGAAAATGAGCGAAGAACAAAAGAAGAAAATGAGAGGTTAGAGCTCCAAATGCAAGTAAAAACAAGGGAGGAGACAGAACACACGAGGGAGCAAGGAGGCAAAACAAGAGTGCTAACTTGGGTTTGGAGAGGTGAAAATTACAACAGGGAAGAAAAAGAGCGAAGGAAAGTGAAAGTGAAAAATTAGGTTGAGAAGAAAGGAAACAAGGCAGGAGTTGTGGAGCAAAAGCCTGAAATTTTACTTTCACATACAAACTCTTGTTTGAATTATTATGTAGGGAAATCTATACAAGTAACAAGGTATATCAATTCGAGGATGAATCACCCCAAAGAAGGGAGAAATGATAGGAATCTGTCCACGGAATAAGACACATCTAAAAAGGGGGATAGAAAGTGAAGACTTGCTTCAAATGTCAAGGGGAACATTTAACATTCAAGAGGTTTTGAGGGAAGTTTCAAGCCATCCAACCATAAAAGCAAAGAGCTAAAAAGACTGTCAAGAGGTGGGTAGTGAAGGGAGCTATAAATTGAACACAAAAGGAGCAACAATCTAAGTAGAGAATTAAGCCAACATTGAAGCAAGGATTAAAGACCAAAGAACTAACATGGAGTGCTCGAGATGACCAAAATTTCATTTAGAAGATCAAGGGAACACATGGAAAAGGAATGGAGGTCAAAGAGTAGGGGTTGGAGTGCATCAAAACAAGAGAGGCTGCCCAGAGCTGACCCGGTATTAGCCCAGACCGACCAACCAGGCACCGATTGTGATCTGCAAAAGTTCATTAATTTTTTATGCAAGAATAGTTCCAATAGAACAAACCCAACACTGGTCCTAGCAGCCAGAATCGGTGCCAGCTGTGGATTGGTTAAGTCCATTTTTTTTCGACTTTTGTGCATGAGAACGGTTCCTCCAGATTGGCCCCGGCGCCACTCCCAGGAAACCTACCCGGCGCAGGCCCTGTTTTGGAACCAGAACCCCTGATATTTTTTAACTATTTTAAGGTTATTTTGTAATATTTAAAAGGTATTTAGGTCAAGATATATATATATATATATATATATATTCTTTTATAACCATTGTAAACATAACCTTAGGAGATATATGAAATATTTGAGAGTTCAGGAACTCTTTGAGAGCTTTAGAAAGGGTGATCCTCTTAGGTGATTCCAATTAAACATCAAGACTTAATCAAATGATTTAGTCCCATATTTGATCTTGTCCCTAAATCATAATGGATAATCTAAACTTCATCTCTATTTTATGTGCTAGGTTGAATACTATGCTTGATAGGATTGAGTTAGGTGACTTCAAATTTCTATCCTTGGTGTTCTAATCTCTAATTAGATTAAGATGTTAAGGTGTCTTTCAAGTAGGATAGATTCACATTATCACACGAATGTCAATTGCTTTGCATTTTGGTGTTCTTATGTGTGAGTTTGTTAGGGTTCTTGTTTTGAGTTCAATCTACAATAATTGGTGATTCCTAAGATCATATAAGAATCTATCTTACTTCAAAGACACCTTAACACCCTAATCTAACTAGAGATTAGAACACCATGGATAGGAATTTGAAGACACCTAACTCAATCCCATCAAACACACTAGGCAACCAGCACATAAGAGTAGAGATGAAGTTGAGATTATCCCTTAAGATTTAGAGATAAGATCAATGGTGGGACTAAATCATTTGATTTAGTCTTGATGTTTATGGGAATCACCCAGGAGGTTTACCATCTTCAAAGCTCTTAAAGAGTTCTTGAACTCTAAAAAAATTCATATATCTCAAATGGTTATTTTTACAAAGCTATCAGAGCATATTTCTAGTTGCCTTAACCTAAACTACTTAACAACTAATCCAAACTATGAAATGGCCTTAACACATGTTTTGAGGCCTCATTACATGCCTTAAAATAGGTTAAAACAAAATGACAGGCGTAGAACAAAAATTACAACTAAAAAGGCTAAAACAAAAGAAATTGCAAAAAGGTCAGAACCAGCCTGAATAGGGTTGGCACCGGCTCTAGCCAATGGAGCTAGCACCTGTTCGGTTCTGTCCAAGTGATGGAACCGAGCCAAATCTGGGTTGGAGCTGGGTCTGTCGATCTAGGCAAGTGTTGGGTTAGCTCTGGGCAACCTTTCTTGTTTTGTTGCACTCCCATCATTGCTGATTTGACCTCCATTCTTTCTATTCTTTTTCCATGTGTTCACTTGATCTTTCAAATGAAATATTGGTCATTTTGAACTCTTCTTGTTATTCCTTTGGATATTAATCATTGTTTCAATATTGGCTTGATTCTCCATAAGGATTGTTGTTCTTTTTGTATCCCAATTACAGCTCTCTTCACAACCCATCTCTTGACAAACTTTTTGGCTCTTGCCTTGTGTGCTTGGATGGCTTGAAATTCCACTTGAAACTTCTTGAATGTTGAATGTTCCCGTAAAGATTTGAAGCAAGTCTTGACTTTTCTTCCACTTTGTTTAGATGTGTCTTGTTGCGTGGACAGATTCCTATCCTGCATAGTCATGCGTACATGTCGCGCAAACCTTCTGAATAGCTTTAGAACTTCCTAAATTGATCTAATAGCAGTTTAAACTTTCTAAATCCATCCAAGGATGATTTAGAAGGCTTATATAAAGGTAAAGGACATCCATACTTCAATATACTTGAATATACAACGCATATAATTCTCTAAGGCTTCAAAAAAGGCTACAAGAAAGAGGAGAAGGAAAGGAGGCAAGGAGACTTAAGATTGTGGCCTTCCCAGTGTTATCTTTCAAATTTTCTCTTGTTATTTCTTATTTCTACATTATTTATATCATTAGTCTCATTTATATTCAATCAATTTTGATTCAATCATATTTTAGGTTATGATTTGAGTATTGATTTTGGTACATTGAGATTTATATGTTAGAGATTTATCTTTAATTCTACAACGATTGCCTCCTAAGTATTTTTGTGGTTCTAGATATCTTTTCATACCAATAGTGTTAGTTTCTCTTATGTTTGGCCAATATAGTTGAGATGGCATGATTAAATAACTAGTGAAAAACCTTAGGGGGGGGTGAATAATGTTTTTTGGCAAACATAAAAATTTTCAAGTCGTCTAATATACAGAATAATGATGATCTTCAAGTCTCTTAGATTAACTTTATGTTAACAAAGAAAGCAATCCAAAAAGGCCTTGAGAACTATCCAGATTCAAACTAAAGTAAGATTTATGATGTAGTTAATGTTGTAAGCTAAGAAATGAAATACAGAATGAATAGTGGTTCGATCTACTAAGATCTACATCCACTACCTTAAGCTCACATTTAAGGATTTTCAACCAAATTTCATTTACTCAACTTAATGAAATCAAACTGTACCAAATACAAGAGAGGATCATCATACTTGGTTTTCTAAAACCTCTCAACCAAACAATAAAATGAAGGTTCACCCCAAATGGGTTTTACACCATAATCTTGTAATACAAAAGAGGTTGACTATCAATGGAACAGTGGAAGCTCAATTGTTTGAGCAGATATGCACCAAGGTACAAAGTCCAAAATCTTTTACCTCTTTGACACAAATTGAATTTACTTTGAAGCACTTGATAAAAATATATTTTTGTTTTCTATAGAGCAATGGTGTTTCTTAGATGAATGCTACAAAAATCTTGTGTCTTATCTTGTTTAGAGGCTTTTTATAGAGCCATAAAGTGAAGTACTAACGGTTATAAAATGGCTATAATTTTTTTATTAAATTTACTCGTGTTTTGAACTCATGTTTCCGACGACAATGCATCTAAAAGGTAAGTCCAAAATGGCACTTTTTTAGGCAAAAATGATTCGACACTGTTTACAGGATTTTGGACAAATCTTTTGGATGAAAAATCATCCAAACCACTCAATCCAAAATTCTAAGACTTTTAAAACATTAAAATCTTTTTCTTTGTGTGCTTCAAGGTAGAAATCAATTGAATCAAAAGGTATAGAGACATAGGAATTAACAAGAAATACCTTAAAAACACTTCCTACTCTAAAGTTCTTCCATAAGAACTTCTTGGTATACAACATCATAAGCTTGAACTTCATTTTGATCACCAATACTTGAATTTCATTGCTCAAAAGTTGATTAGCAATCTTATTTGAATGCCTTAGAAGAATTAAAATCAAACATGTCCTATCATATATAGAATACACAAGTTAGTTCACATCAATGTTTGTCATAAATCAAAATATAGGAGAAAGCCCTTAGGGCTAACAATCTCCCCCTTTTTTAGTGATGACAAAACTTGATGGAATCTAGAAAAATAACTATATACACATATTAGACCGAGAGAAATAAGAATATTTTTCATTAAAATATAATCTCTCATTCTGGAACTCAAAGAGTGCGTATGAGATTACGATATAAAATGTGAAACCCCAACTAAAACCAACCCTAGAGTAAGGGAGTCGGGATGCGTATCATATTTTCTTACATGCATGAATATATTTTTGTATAATTTTATGCGCTTTGAATTTGTGATTTGTAGACTAGAAGGCTTAATTGTGCTTATTGAGTAGGAAGGGCAAAATAGTAATTTTGCTTGAGGTGGAAATAGGGAGATAGCTTGAGGGTTAAATAGGAAAATATTTGGGAGAGAAAATAAGAACAAGAGTTGTTGTGGTTTAGTGGTTAGAGCTTTGGAATAAATCCTTGAGGTCTTGAGTTCAAATTCTATCATTTGAGTTTTAGCATGATTAAATTTTATTTTTGATAGGTAGGCTAATTTCGGCCCTTGCATGCCTTAAGGAGGAGTAGGAGTGTTATCCTAGGGGAGTCATGAAAGGAATGTCCTAATCCTACTCTTGTGCCCTACAAAAATTTCTAAGGGATTAATACCCTTTTTGATCTCTAGCTTCCTTTAATTCTTAATCCATTAAGTTGCTCAATTATCTAAGCCATTTTTATTTCTAGAAAATTCTAGCAAGGTTCTGTGATTGTGAAGCTTCGAAAATACCTCTTGGAGGATGAAATTTTATCCAAAAATGGGGAAGAGTTAAGGAAGGTTCACAAGGAGATTAATCTCCATGGTTGAACCTTTAAACTCCAACCTATAGGTATTCATCTTCTTCATGTAGTAATCTAGAAAATTTTCCAGCTTCTTGATCAGTCCAATTGTCGAAACCTTCAACCATCTTTTCCTCTCAAATACTGTCAGAAAAATAACCAATTCACTCAACTTGAAGACTAAAAACTTTAGCCAAAACCGAACTGCACAAAAGCTGTGCAAACTAGGAAAATTCCTGTGCAGTTTTCACAGCTTGGTAAGCCAAGAACCAAGCTGTTTCTTCCACCTTTTCAACCAGCAATTCAACCCTGTCTTTCCTCCATAAAGAAGGCTAGAAACCAGCCTTAAAGGACCCTCCAAAACCCCTTCAAACCTTTTGCAAGTTGACTGAAACATGGTAGAAAAATCTACACAGAAATTCCAGTAAGTCATGCGAAAGACCAACCAGAAATTCTAGCTTTATTTCCCTCCTCACCCTTGTCCGAAACTCACTCCATCTTTCTGTAAAACCCACCTTGGTCAGCCATGAACTAAAATTCATCATCTTCACCATTGTTCTACATGAAAAGATCTCCATGGCTACCCCTCAAATCACTCCATCAATTGCTGCAATCAAACCTACAATTGGAGTCCAAAATTCCAGCAAATTATTTCATCAAACTTCCATGGATTAAGCCTCAACTATCCAGAAAATTTCCTCACCCTTATACTCCACAATTCGGAAACCCTAAAGTTCAATCAAACATAATTCATCTCAGAAACATTCCAGCCAAACCAGTCGGCCATTGAATCTCCGCAAAAGACCTCCCTCAACTAAGATATTCTTACCATATTTGCTACCATAATTCACTCCTAAAATCACACTTTTTGAATTTCAAACAACCATCTTTCCTTTTCTTCCAAATATGAGAATTCAATAACTAGAATTTTACAACCCACTCAACCACCCTTTCAAAGCAAAATTTTGGCCAGCCTGCCTCCATTCTTTCAAAACCTCCAAGAACACAAATTACAACAAGAACACACACCACCATTCTCCACGCCTAAGACCACTCTAAACCCCTTCAATCTTCCCTAAAAACTCCAGATCACATCTACACATTCTTTTGAATCATTTTCTACAATTTATAACATCAAACGCTGAAATCAAAGTTCCACTTTCGGATAAAAAACCAGAATTTTCTTGAAAGCTCAAGAACACATTCCAGGTAAGCATGAACGATTATCTCCATCTCCTTTCATCTTCAACCTTTAATGAAATAAACTAATAAACCCTCTATCTCAATATCTCTCTCTCTCTCTCTCCCTCTCTCTCTCTCTCTCTCTCTCTCTCTCTCTCGGCCGAAATGGTTACTCGAACCACGACCATTTTTCTTTTTCCTCCTTGGACGGATCAAGCCTTCCAAGCTTGAGGATTCTCTTGAAACGTCTTCAAGGTAGTCATCATTCAAGTAAGCCTTTTCAATCTTCTCTTTAAATTCTAGATTCATGCCTTTAGGATGTATTTGGAAAAGGATGGATCATGATTAGAGTTTGAGCATGAGTTTATGTGATGGAGTTAGGATTGAAGTATGAGAATGAATGCGTTTATATGATTGAGTTGGGATTGGTGCATGAGGATGACTCATCTTGGTTGAATTTTGTAATGTTTTAGGGTTTGTTACATGTCTTTATGTTGTGAGTAGTGTCAAATATTAAGCATGATAGATATTATGTCACCTTTGGTGAATAAGGTTTTATGTTCGTGTATCCTTGATTGAAGCCATGAACATGATCATGTTTAGTGGAATTTGGATCATGTGCTGGTAGATTTTGATCCATGCTTTTTTTCAAGATTTGGATGGTTTGTTGATTGGTGTAGAGTGCATGTTCATGAATATGGTTAGCAATAGGAATTATGATCATGACCTTGTTGTACTTAATCTTTTTACGTCAGCCAATTTTATTTCATTAATAAAAGTTCAAATTATATTTTGAATCACAACTTAAATCACTCATTTTGAATTTCAAACAACCAGCTTTCCTTTTCTCCCAAATCTGAGAATTCAAACACTAGAATTTTACAACCAATTCAGCCACCATTTCCAAGCAAAATTTCAGCCAGCCTTCCTCCATTCTCACCATTCTCTCGAAACCTCCAAGAACATAAAGAACACCAAGAACACCAAGAACACACACCACCATTCTCCACACCTAAGACCACTCTAAACCCCTTCAATATTCTCCAAAAACTCCAGATCACATCTACTCATTCTCTTGAATCCATTTCTGCAATTATAACATCAAACGCTGAAATCAATGTTCCACTTTCAGATAAAAAACCAGAATTTTCTTGAAAGCTCAAGAACACTTTCAAGGTAAGTATGAAAGATTATCTCCATCTCCTTTCATCTTCAACCTTTAATAAAATAAACTAATAAACCCTCTCTCTCTCTCTCTCTCTCTCTCTCTCTCTCGGCCGAAATGGTCACTCCAACCATGGCCATTTTTCTTCTTCCTCCTTGGACGTATCACGCCTTCCAAGACTGAGGATTCTCTTGAAACGTCTTCAAGGTAGTCATCATTCAAGTAAGCGTTTTCAATCTTCTCATTAAATTCTAGATTCCTGGCTTTAGGATGTTATGGGAAAGGGATGGATCATGTTTAGAGTTTGAGCATTTGTTTATGTGATGGAGTTGGGATTAAAGTATGAGAATGAATTTGTTTATATGACGGAGTTGGGATTGGTGCATGAGGATGACTCATCTTGGTTGACTTTTATAATGTTTTAGGGTTTGTTGCATGTCTTCATGTCGTGAGTAGTGTGAATGATTAAGCATGATCGATATTATGTCACCTTCGGTGAATAAGGTTTTAAGTTCGTGTATCCATGATAGAAGCAGTGAACATGATCATGTTTAGTGGAGTTTGGATCAAGTGCTGGTAGATTTGGATCCATGCTTTTTTTTCATGATTTGGATGGTTTGTTGATTAGTGTAGAGTGTATGTTCATGATTATGGTTAGCAATAGGAATTATGATCATGACCTAGTTGTTCCTAATCTATTTAAGTTAACCAATTTTATTTAATTAATAAAAGTTAATACTATATTTTGAATCACTCCTTAAATCACTACCATAATTCACTCCTTAAATCACTCATTTTGAATTTTAAACAACCAGCTTTCCTTTTCTCCCAAATCTGAGAATTTAATCACTAGAATTTTCCAACCCATTCAGCCACCCTTTCCAATCAAAATTCCGGTAAGCCTTCCTCCATTCTCACCAAACTTCCAAGAACACAAAGAACACTAATAACACACACCACCATTCTCCACGCCGAAAACCATTCTAAACCCCTTCAAACTTCCCCAAAAACTCCAGATCACATCTACTCATTTTCTTGAATCCATTTCTGCAATTTAGAGCATTAAACGCTAAAATCAAAGTTCTACTTTTGGATAAAAAACCAGAATTTTCGTGAAAGCTCAAGAACATTTTCAAGGTAAGCATGAACGATTATCTCCATCTCCTTTCATCTTTGACCTTTAATGAAAAAAACTAATAAACCCTCTATTTCTCTCTCTCTCTCTCTCTCTCTCTCTCTCTCTCTCTCCCGAAATGGTCACTCCAACTATGGCCAGTTTTCTTCTTCCTCCTTGGACGGATCAAGCCTTCCAAGCATGAGGATTCTCCTGACACGTCTTCTAGGTAGTTGTCATTTAAGTAACCCTATTCAATCTTCTCTTTAAATTCTAGATTTATGGCTTTAGGGTGTTATTGGAAAAGGTTGGATCATGATAAGAGTTTGTGCATATGTTTATGTGATGGAGGTGGGATTGAAGTATCAGAATGAATGTGTTTATATGATGGAGTTGAGATTAGTGCCAGAGGATGACTTGCCTTGGTTGAATTTTATAATGTTTTAAGTTTTGTTGAATGTCTTCATGTCGTGAGTAGTGTGAATGATTAAGCATGATGGATATTATGTCACCTTTGGTGAATTGAATTTTATGTTTGTGTATCCTTGATTGAAGCCATGAACATGATCATGATTAGTGGAGTTTGTATCATGTGCTGGTAGATTTGGATCCATGCTTTATTCAATGATTTGGATGGTTTTTTTATTAGTGTAGACTGTCTGTTCACGATTATGGTTAGCCATAGGAATTATGATCAAGACTTTGTTGTTCCGAATCTGTTTAAGTTAGCTAATTTTATTTCAATAATAAAAGTTAAAACTATATTTTGAATCACACCTTAAACACTACCATAATTCACTCCTTAAATCACTCCTATTGAATTTCAAACAACCAGCTTTCCTTTTCTCCCAAATCTAAGAATTCAATCACCAGAATTTTCCAACCCATTCAGCCTCCCTTTCCTTTCAAAATTTCTGCCAGCCTTTTTCCATTCTCTCCAAACCTCCAAGAACACCAAGAACACATCTACACCAAAAACTCCAGATCACATCTATTCATTCTCTTGAATCCATTTCTACAATTATAACATCAAACGCTGAAATCAATGTTCCACTTTCGGATAAAAAACCAGAATTTTCTTGAAAGCTCAAGAACACTTTCAAGGTAAGCATGAACGATTATCTCCATATCCTTTCATCTTCAACCTTTAATAAAATAAACTAATAAACCCCCTATTTCAATATCTCTCTCTCTCTCTCTCTCTCTCTCTCTCTCACGGACGAAATGGTTACTCCAACTATGGCCATTTTTCTTCTTCCTCCTTGGACGGATCAAGCCTTCCAAGACTGAGGATTCTCTTGAAACGTCTTCAAGGTAGTCATCATTCAAGCAATCGTTTTCAATCTTCTCTTTAAATTCTATATTCATGGATTTAGGATGTTATTGGAAAGGGATAGATCATGTTTAGAGTTTGAGCATTTGTTTATGTGATGGAGTTGGGATTCAAATATGAGAATGAATGTGTTTATATGATGGAGTTGGGATTGGTGCATGAGGATGACTCGTCTTGGTTGACTTTTATAATGTTTTAGGGTTTGTTGCATGTCTTCATGTCGTGAGTAGTGTGAATGATTAAGCATGATCGATATTATGTCACATTTGGTGAATAAGGTTTTAAGTTCGTGTATCCATTATAGAAGCAGTGAACATGATCATGTTTAGTGGATTTTGGATCTAGTGCTGGTAGATTTTGATCCATGCTTTTTTTCATGATTTGGATGGTTTGTTGATTAGTGTAGAGTGTATGTTCATGATTATGGTTTGCAATAGGATTGATGATCATGACCTAGTTGTTCCTAATCTATTTATGTTAACCAATTTTATTTAATTAATAAAAGTTAATACTATATTTTGAATCACTCCTTAAATCACTACCATAATTCACTCATTTTGAATTTTAAACAACCAGCTTTCCTTTTCTCCCAAATCTGAGAATTTAATCACTAGAATTTTCCAACCCATTCAGACACCCTTTCCAATCAAAATTCCGGTAAGCCTTCCTCCATTCTCTCCAAACTTCCAAGAACACAAAGAACACTAATAACACACACCACCATTCTCCACGCCTAAAACCATTCTAAACCCCTTCAAACTTCCCCAAAAACTCCAGATCACATCTACTCATTTTCTTGAATCCATTTATGCAATTTATAGCATCAAACGCTAAAATCAAAGTTCTACTTTTGGATAAAAAACCAGAATTTTCATGAAAGCTCAAGAACACTTTCAAGGTAAGCATGAACGATTATCTCCATCTCCTTTCATCTTTGACCTTTAATGAAAAAAACTAATAAACCCTCTATTTCTCTCTCTATCTCTCTCTCTCTCTATCTCTCTCTCTCTGTCTCTCTCGACCGAAATGGTCACTCCAACTATGGCCAGTTTTCTTCTTCCTCCTTGGACGGATCAAACCTTCCAAGCATGAGGATTCTCCTGACACGTCTTCTAGGTAGTCGTCATTTAAGTAAGCCTATTCAATCTTCTCTTTAAATTCTAGATTTATGGCTTTAGGGTGTTATTGGAAAAGGTTGGATCATGATAAGAGTTTGTGCATATGTTTATGTGATGGAGTTGGGATTGAAGTATCAGAATGAATGTGTTTATATGATGGAGTTGAGATTGGTGCCAGAGGATGACTTGCCTTGGTTGAATTTTATAATGTTTTAAGTTTTGTTGAATGTCTTCATGTCGTGAGTAGTGTGAATGATTAAGCATGATGGATATAATGTCACCTTTGGTGAATTGAATTTTATGTTTGTGTATCCTTGATTGAAGCCATGAACATGATCATGATTAGTGGAGTTTGTATCATGTGCTGGTAGATTTGGATCCATGCTTTATTCAATGATTTGGATGGTTTTTTTATTAGTGTAGACTGTCATGCATTCACGATTATGGTTAGCCATAGGAATTATGATCAAGACTTTGTTGTTACGAATCTGTTTAAGTTAGCTAATTTTATTTCAATAATAAAAGTTAATACTATATTTTGAATCACACCTTAAATCACTACCATAATTCACTCCTTAAATCACTCCTATTGAATTTCAAACAACCAGACTTTCCTTTTCTCCCAAATCTAAGAATTCAATCACCAGAATTTTCCAACCCATTCAGACCTCCCTTTCCATTCAAAATTTCGGCCAGCCTTTTTCCATTCTCTCCAAACCTCCAAGAACACAAAGAACACCAAGAACACATCTACACCAAAAACTCCAGATCACATCTATTCATTCTCTTGAATCCATTTCTACAATTATAACATCAAACGCTGAAATCAATGTTCCACTTTCGGATAAAAAACCAGAATTTTCATGGAAGCTCAAGAACACTTTCAAGGTAAGCATGAACGATTATCTCCATATCCTTTCATCTTCAACCTTTAATAAAATAAACTAATAAACCCTCTATCTCAATATCTCTCTCTCTCTCTCTCTCTCACGGACGAAATGGTTACTCCAACCATGGCCATTTTTCTTCTTCCTCCTTGGACGGATCAAGCCTTCCAAGACTGAGGATTCTCTTGAAACGTCTTCAACGTAGTCATCATTCAAGCAATCGTTTTCAATCTTCTCTTTAAATTCTAGATTCATGGCTTTTGGATGTTATTGGAAAGGGATAGATCATGTTTAGAGTTTGAGCATTTGTTTATGTGATGGAGTTTGGATTGAAGTATGAGAATGAATGTGTTTATATGATGGAGTTGGGATTGGTGCATGAGGATGACTCGTCTTGGTTGACTTTTATAATGTTTTAGGGTTTGTTGCATGTCTTCATGTCGTGAGTAGTGTGAATGATTAAGCATGATCGATATTATGTCACCTTTGGTGAATAAGGTTTTAAGTTCGTGTATCCATGATAGAAGCAGTGAACATGATCATGTTTAGTGGAGTTTGGATCTAGTGCTGGTAGATTTTGATCCATGCTTTTTTTCATGATTTGGATGGTTTGTTGATTAGTGTAGAGTGTATGTTCATGATTATGGTTAGCAATAGGAATGATGATCATGACCTAGTTGTTCCTAATCTATTTAAGTTAACCAATTTTATTTAATTAAAAAAAATATAATACTATATTTTGAATCACTCCTTAAATCACTACCATAATTCACTCCTTAAATCACTCATTTTGAATTTTAAACAACCAGCTTTCCTTTTCTCCCAAATCCGAGAATTTAATCACTAGAATTTTCCGACCCATTCAGCCACCCTTTCCAATCAAAATTCCGGTAAGCCTTCCTCCATTCTCACCAAACTTCCAAGAACACAAAGAACACTAATAACACACACCACCATTCTCCACGCCTAAAACCATTCTAAACCCCTTCAAACTTCCCCAAAAACTCCAGATCACATCTACTCATTTTCTTGAATCCATTTCTGCAATTCATAGCATCAAACGCTAAAATTAAAGTTCTACTTTTGGATAAAAAACCAGAATTTTCATGAAAGCTCAAGAACATTTTCAAGGTAAGCATGAACGATTATCTCCATCTCCTTTCATCTTTGACCTTTAATGAAAAAAACTAATAAACCCTCTATTTCTCTCTCTCTCTCTCTCTCTCTCTCTCTCTCTCTCTCTCTCTCTCTCGACCGAAATGGTCACTCCAACTATGGCCAGTTTTCTTCTTCCTCCTTGGACGGATCAAGCCTTCCAAGCATGAGGATTCTCCTGACACGTCTTCTAGGTAGTCGTCATTTAAGTAAGCCTATTCAATCTTCTCTTTAAATTCTAGATTTATGGCTTTAGGGTGTTATTGGAAAAGGTTGGATCATGATAAGAGTTTGTGCATATGTTTATGTGATGGAGTTGGGATTGAAGTATCAGAATGAATGTGTTTATATGATGGAGTTGAGATTGGTGCCAGAGGATGACTTTCCTTGGTTGAATTTTATAATGTTTTAAGTTTTGTTGAATGTCTTCATGTCGTGAGTAGTGTGAATGATTAAGCATGATGGATATTATGTCACCTTTGGTGAATTGAATTTTATGTTTGTGTATCCTTGATTGAAGCCATGAACATGATCATGATTAATGGAGTTTGTATCATGTGCTGGTAGATTTGGATCCATGCTTTATTCAATGATTTGGATGGTTTTTTTATTAGTGTAGACTGTCTGTTCACGATTATGGTTAGCCATAGGAATTATGATCAAGACTTTGTTGTTCCGAATCTGTTTAAGTTAGCTAATTTTATTTCAATAATAAAAGTTAATACTATATTTTGAATCACACCTTAAATCACTACCATAATTCACTCCTTAAATCACTCCTATTGAATTTCAATCAACCAGCTTTCCTTTTCTCCCAAATCTAAGAATTCAATCACCAGAATTTTCCAACCCATTCAGCCTCCCTTTCCTTTCAAAATTTCGGCCAGCCTTTTTCCATTCTCTCCAAACCTCCAAGAACACAAAGAACACCAAGAACACATCTACACCAAAAACTCCAGATCACATCTATTCATTCTCTTGAATCCATTTCTACAATTATAACATCAAACGCTGAAATCAATGTTCCACTTTCGGATAAAAAACCAGAATTTTCTTAAAAGCTCAAGAAGACTTTCAAGGTAAGCATGAACGATTATCTCCATATCCTTTCATCTTCAACCTTTAATAAAATAAACTAATAAACCCCCTATCTCAATATCTCTCTCTCTCTCTCTCTCTCTCTCTCTCTCACGGACGAAACGGTTACTCCAACCATGGCCATTTTTCTTCTTCCTCCTTGGACGGATCAAGCCTTCCAAGACTGAGGATTCTCTTGAAACGTCTTCAAGGTAGTCATCATTCAAGCAATCGTTTTCAATCTTCTCTTTAAATTCTAGATTCATGGATTTAGGATGTTATTGGAAAGGGATAGATCATGTTTAGAGTTTGAGCATTTGTTTATGTGATGGAGTTGGGATTGAAGTATGAGAATGAATGTGTTTATATGATGGAGTTGGGATTGGTGCATGAGGATGACTCGTCTTGGTTGACTTTTATAATGTTTTAGGGTTTGTTGCATGTCTTCATGTCGTGAGTAGTGTGAATGATTAAGCATGATCGATATTATGTCACATTTGGTGAAAAAGGTTTTAAGTTCGTGTATCCATTATAGAAGCAGTGAACATGATCATGTTTAGTGGAGTTTGGATCTAGTGCTGGTAGATTTTGATCCATGCTTTTTTTCATGATTTGGATGGTTTGTTGATTAGTATAGAGTGTATGTTCATGATTATGGTTAGCAATAGGAATGATGATCATGACCTAGTTGTTCCTAATCTATTTATGTTCACCAATTTTATTTAATTAATAAAAGTTAATACTATATTTTGAATCACTCCTTAAATCACTACCATAATTCACTCCTTAAATCACTCATTTTGAATTTTAAACAACCAGCTTTCCTTTTCTCCCAAATCTGAGAATTTAATCACTAGAATTTTCCAACCCATTCAGACACCCTTTCCAATCAAAATTCCGGTAAGCCTTCCTCCATTCTCTCCAAACTTCCAAGAACACAAAGAACACTAATAACACACACCACCATATTCCACGCCTAAAACCATTCTAAACCCCTTCAAACTTCCCCAAAAACTCCAGATCACATCTACTCATTTTCTTGAATCCATTTCTGCAATTTATAGCATCAAACGCTAAAATCAAAGTTCTACTTTTGGATAAAAAGCAGAATTTTCATGAAAGCTCAAGAACACTTTCAAGGTAAGCATGAACGATTATCTCCATCTCCTTTCATCTTTGACCTTTAATGAAAAAAACTAATAAACCCTCTATTTCTCTCTCTCTCTCTCTCTCTCTCTCTCTCTCTCTCTCTCTGTCTCTCTCGACCGAAATGGTCACTCCAACTATGGCCAGTTTTCTTCTTCCTCCTTGGACGGATCAAACCTTCCAAGCATGAGGATTCTCCTGACACGTCTTCTAGGTAGTCGTCATTTAAGTAAGCCTATTCAATCTTCTCTTTAAATTCTAGATTTATGGCTTTAGGGTGTTATTGGAAAAGGTTGGATCATGATAAGAGTTTGTGCATATGTTTATGTGATGGAGTTGGGATTGAAGTATCGAGAATGAATGTGTTTATATGATGGAGTTGAGATTGGTGCCGGAGGATGACTTGCCTTGGTTGAATTTTATAATGTTTTAAGTTTTGTTGAATGTCTTCATGTCGTGAGTAGTGTGAATGATTAAGCATGATGGATATTATGTCACCTTTGGTGAATTGAATTTTATGTTTGTGTATCCTTGATTGAAGCCATGAACATGATCATGATTAGTGGAGTTTGTATCATGTGCTGGTAGATTTGGATCCATGCTTTATTCAATGATTTGGATGGTTTTTTTATTAGTGTAGACTCGTCTGTTCACGATTATGGTTAGCCATAGGAATTATGATCAAGACTTTGTTGTTCGAATCTGTTTAAGTTAGCTAATTTTATTTCAATAATAAAAGTTAATACTATATTTTGAATCACACCTTAAATCACTACCATAATTCACTCCTTAAATCACTCCTATTGAATTTCAAACAACCAGACTTTCCTTTTCTCCCAAATCTAAGAATTCAATCACCAGAATTTTCCAACCCATTCAACCTCCCTTTCCATTCAAAATTTCGGCCAGCCTTTTTCCATTCTCTCCAAACCTCCAAGAACACAAAGAACACCAAGAACACATCTACACCAAAAACTCCAGATCACATCTATTCATTCTCTTGAATCCATTTCTACAATTATAACATCAAACGCTGAAATCAATGTTCCACTTTCGGATAAAAAACCAGAATTTTCATGGAAGCTCAAGAACACTTTCAAGGTAAGCATGAACGATTATCTCCATATCCTTTCATCTTCAACCTTTAATAAAATAAACTAATAAACCCTCTATCTCAATATCTCTCTCTCTCTCTCTCTCTCTCTCTCTCTCTCACGGACGAAATGGTTACTCCAACCATGGCCATTTTTCTTCTTCCTCCTTGGACGGATCAAGCCTTCCAAGACTGAGGATTCTCTTGAAACGTCTTCAACGTAGTCATCATTCAAGCAATCGTTTTCAATCTTCTCTTTAAATTCTAGATTCATGGCTTTTGGATGTTATTGGAAAGGGATAGATCATGTTTAGAGTTTGAGCATTTGTTTATGTGATGGAGTTTGGATTGAAGTATGAGAATGAATGTGTTTATATGATGGAGTTGGGATTGGTGCATGAGGATGACTCGTCTTGGTTGACTTTTATAATGTTTTAGGGTTTGTTGCATGTCTTCATGTCGTGAGTAGTGTGAATGATTAAGCATGATCGATATTATGTCACCTTTGGTGAATAAGGTTTTAAGTTCGTGTATCCATGATAGAAGCAGTGAACATGATCATGTTTAGTGGAGTTTGGATCTAGTGCTGGTAGATTTTGATCCATGCTTTTTTTCATGATTTGGATGGTTTGTTGATTAGTGTAGAGTGTATGTTCATGATTATGGTTAGCAATAGGAATGATGATCATGACCTAGTTGTTCCTAATCTATTTAAGTTAACCAATTTTATTTAATTAATAAAAGTTAATACTATATTTTGAATCACTCCTTAAATCACTACCATAATTCACTCCTTAAATCACTCATTTTGAATTTTAAACAACCAGCTTTCCTTTTCTCCCAAATCCGAGAATTTAATCACTAGAATTTTCCAACCCATTCAGCCACCCTTTCCAATCAAAATTCCGGTAAGCCTTCCTCCATTCTCTCCAAACTTCCAAGAACACAAAGAACACTAATAACACACACCACCATATTCCACGCCTAAAACCATTCTAAACCCCTTCAAACTTCCCCAAAAACTCCAGATCACATCTACTCATTTTCTTGAATCCATTTCTGCAATTTATAGCATCAAACGCTAAAATCAAAGTTCTACTTTTGGATAAAAAGCAGAATTTTCATGAAAGCTCAAGAACACTTTCAAGGTAAGCATGAACGATTATCTCCATCTCCTTTCATCTTTGACCTTTAATGAAAAAAACTAATAAACCCTCTATTTCTCTCTCTCTCTCTCTCTCTCTCTCTCTCTCTCTCTCTCTCTGTCTCTCTCGACCGAAATGGTCACTCCAACTATGGCCAGTTTTCTTCTTCCTCCTTGGACGGATCAAACCTTCCAAGCATGAGGATTCTCCTGACACGTCTTCTAGGTAGTCGTCATTTAAGTAAGCCTATTCAATCTTCTCTTTAAATTCTAGATTTATGGCTTTAGGGTGTTATTGGAAAAGGTTGGATCATGATTAGAGTTTGTGCATAGGTTTATGTGATGGAGTTGGGATTGAAGTATGAGAATGAATGTGTTTATATGATGGAGTTGAGATTGGTGCCAGTGGATGACTTGCCTGGGTTGAATTTTATATTGTTTTAAGTTTTGTTGCATGTCTTCATGTCGTGAGTAGTGTGAATGATTAAACATGATGGATATTATGTCACCTTTGGTGAATTGAATTTTATGTTTGTGTATCCTTGA
Source organism: Voacanga thouarsii (assembly GCA_026120185.1). NCBI lineage: Eukaryota > Viridiplantae > Streptophyta > Magnoliopsida > Gentianales > Apocynaceae > Voacanga > Voacanga thouarsii. The sequence continues at coordinate 342,901 of JANUWF010001966.1, read as the reverse complement.
TAGAAGCCATGAACATGATCATGATTAGTGGAGTTTGTATCATGTGCTGGTAGATTTGGATCCATGCTTTATTCAATGATTTGGATGGTTTTTTTATTAGTGTAGACTGTCTGTTCACGATTATGGTTAGCCATAGGAATTATGATCAAGACTTTGTTGTTCCGAATCTGTTTAAGTTAGCTAATTTTATTTCAATAATAAAAGTTAATACTATATTTTGAATCACACCTTAAATCACTACCATAATTCACTCCTTAAATCACTCCTATTGAATTTCAAACAACCAGCTTTCCTTTTCTCCCAAATCTAAGAATTCAATCACCAGAATTTTCCAACCCATTCAGCCTCCCTTTCCATTCAAAATTTCGGCCAGCCTTTTTCCATTCTCTCCAAACCTCCAAGAACACAAAGAACACCAAGAACACATCTACACCAAAAACTCCAGATCACATCTATTCATTCTCTTGAATCCATTTCTACAATTATAACATCAAACGCTGAAATCAATGTTCCACTTTCGGATAAAAAACCAGAATTTTCATGGAAGCTCAAGAACACTTTCAAGGTAAGCATGAACGATTATCTCCATATCCTTTCATCTTCAACCTTTAATAAAATAAACTAATAAACCCTCTATCTCAATATCTCTCTCTCTCTCTCTCTCTCTCTCTCTCACGGACGAAATGGTTACTCCAACCATGGCCATTTTTCTTCTTCCTCCTTGGACGGATCAAGCCTTCCAAGACTGAGGATTCTCTTGAAACGTCTTCAACGTAGTCATCATTCAAGCAATCGTTTTCAATCTTCTCTTTAAATTCTAGATTCATGGCTTTTGGATGTTATTGGAAAGGGATAGATCATGTTTAGAGTTTGAGCATTTGTTTATGTGATGGAGTTTGGATTGAAGTATGAGAATGAATGTGTTTATATGATGGAGTTGGGATTGGTGCATGAGGATGACTCGTCTTGGTTGACTTTTATAATGTTTTAGGGTTTGTTGCATGTCTTCATGTCGTGAGTAGTGTGAATGATTAAGCATGATCGATATTATGTCACCTTTGGTGAATAAGGTTTTAAGTTCGTGTATCCATGATAGAAGCGATGAACATGATCATGTTTAGTGGAGTTTGGATCTAGTGCTGGTAGATTTTGATCCATGCTTTTTTTCATGATTTGGATGGTTTGTTGATTAGTGTAGAGTGTATGTTCATGATTATGGTTAGCAATAGGAATGATGATCATGACCTAGTTGTTCCTAATCTATTTAAGTTAACCAATTTTATTTAATTAATAAGAGTTAATACTATATTTTGAATCACTCCTTAAATCACTACCATAATTCACTCCTTAAATCACTCATTTTGAATTTTAAACAAGCAGACTTTCCTTTTCTCCCAAATCCGAGAATTTAATCACTAGAATTTTCCAACCCATTCAGACACCCTTTCCAATCAAAATTCCGGTAAGCCTTCCTCCATTCTCTCCAAACTTCCAAGAACACAAAGAACACTAATAACACACACCACCATATTCCACGCCTAAAACCATTCTAAACCCCTTCAAACTTCCCCAAAAACTCCAGATAACATCTACTCATTTTCTTGAATCCATTTCTCCAATTTATAGCATCAAACGCTAAAATCAAAGTTCTACTTTTGGATAAAAAGCAGAATTTTCATGAAAGCTCAAGAACACTTTCAAGGTAAGCATGAACGATTATCTCCATCTCCTTTCATCTTTGACCTTTAATGAAAAAAACTAATAAACCCTCTATTTCTCTCTCTCTCTCTCTCTATATCTCTCTCTCTGTCTCTCTCGACCGAAATGGTCACTCCAACTATGGCCAGTTTTCTTCTTCCCCCTTGGACGGATCAAACCTTCCAAGCATGAGGATTCTTCTGACACGTCTTCTAGGTAGTCGTCATTTAAGTAAGCCTATTCAATCTTCTCTTTAAATTCTAGATTTATGGCTTTAGGGTGTTATTGGAAAAGGTTGGATCATGATAAGAGTTTGTGCATATGTTTATGTGATGGAGTTGGGATTGAAGTATCAGAATGAATGTGTTTATATGATGGAGTTGAGATTGGTGCCAGAGGATGACTTGCCTTGGTTGAATTTTATAATGTTTTAAGTTTTGTTGAATGTCTTCATGTCGTGAGTAGTGTGAATGATTAAGCATGATGGATATAATGTCACCTTTGGTGAATTGAATTTTATGTTTGTGTATCCTTGATTGAAGCCATGAACATGATCATGATTAGTGGAGTTTGTATCATGTGCTGGTAGATTTGGATCCATGCTTTATTCAATGATTTGGATGGTTTTTTTATTAGTGTAGACTGTCTGTTCACGATTATGGTTAGCCATAGGAATTATGATCAAGACTTTGTTGTTCCGAATCTGTTTAAGTTAGCTAATTTTATTTCAATAATAAAAGTTAATACTATATTTTGAATCACACCTTAAATCACTACCATAATTCACTCCTTAAATCACTCCTATTGAATTTCAAACAACCAGCTTTCCTTTTCTCCCAAATCTAAGAATTCAATCACCAGAATTTTCCAACCCATTCAGCCTCCCTTTCCATTCAAAATTTCGGCCAGCCTTTTTCCATTCTCTCCAAACCTCCAAGAACACAAAGAACACCAAGAACACATCTACACCAAAAACTCCAGATCACATCTATTCATTCTCTTGAATCCATTTCTACAATTATAACATCAAACGCTGAAATCAATGTTCCACTTTCGGATAAAAAACCAGAATTTTCATGGAAGCTCAAGAACACTTTCAAGGTAAGCATGAACGATTATCTCCATATCCTTTCATCTTCAACCTTTAATAAAATAAACTAATAAACCCTCTATCTCAATATCTCTCTCTCTCTCTCTCTCTCTCTCTCTCTCTCTCACGGACGAAATGGTTACTCCAACCATGGCCATTTTTCTTCTTCCTCCTTGGACGGATCAAGCCTTCCAAGACTGAGGATTCTCTTGAAACGTCTTCAACGTAGTCATCATTCAAGCAATCGTTTTCAATCTTCTCTTTAAATTCTAGATTCATGGCTTTTGGATGTTATTGGAAAGGGATAGATCATGTTTAGAGTTTGAGCATTTGTTTATGTGATGGAGTTTGGATTGAAGTATGAGAATGAATGTGTTTATATGATGGAGTTGGGATTGGTGCATGAGGATGACTCGTCTTGGTTGACTTTTATAATGTTTTAGGGTTTGTTGCATGTCTTCATGTCGTGAGTAGTGTGAATGATTAAGCATGATCGATATTATGTCACCTTTGGTGAATAAGGTTTTAAGTTCGTGTATCCATGATAGAAGCAGTGAACATGATCATGTTTAGTGGAGTTTGGATCTAGTGCTGGTAGATTTTGATCCATGCTTTTTTTCATGATTTGGATGGTTTGTTGATTAGTGTAGAGTGTATGTTCATGATTATGGTTAGCAATAGGAATGATGATCATGACCTAGTTGTTCCTAATCTATTTAAGTTAACCAATTTTATTTAATTAATAAGAGTTAATACTATATTTTGAATCACTCCTTAAATCACTACCATAATTCACTCCTTAAATCACTCATTTTGAATTTTAAACAAGCAGCTTTCCTTTTCTCCCAAATCTGAGAATTTTATCACTAGAATTTTCCAACCCATTCAGCCACCCTTTCCAATCAAAATTCCGGTAAGCCTTCCTCCATTCTCTCCAAACCTCCAAGAACACACTCCACCGTTATCCACGCCTAAAACCAGTCTAAACCCCTTCAAACTTCCCCAAAAACTCCAGATAACATCTACTCATTTTCTTGAATCCATTTCTCCAATTTATAGCATCAAACGCTAAAATCAAAGTTCTACTTTTGGATAAAAAGCAGAATTTTCATGAAAGCTCAAGAACACTTTCAAGGTAAGCATGAACGATTATCTCCATCTCCTTTCATCTTTGACCTTTAATGAAATAAACTAATAAACCCACTATTCCTCTCTCTCTCTCTCTCTCTCTCTCTCTCTCTCTCTCTCTCTCTCTCTCTCTCTCTCGATCGAAATGGCCACTCCAACTATGGCCAGTTTTCTTCTTCCTCCTTGGACAGATTAAGCCTTCCAAGCATGAGGATTCTCCTGAAACGACTTCTAGGTAGTCGTCATTCAAGTAAGCCTTTTCAATCTTCTCTTTAAATTCTAGATTTATGGCTTTAGGATGCTATTGGAAAAGGTTGGATGATGATTTGAGTTTGTGCATATGTTTATGTGATGGAGTTGGCTTTTAAGTATGAGAATGAATGTGTTTATATGATGGAGTTGAGATTGGTGCCTGAGGATGACTTGCCTTGGTTGAATTTTATAATGTTTTAAGGTCTGTTGCATGTCTTCATGTCGTGAGTAGTGTGAATGAATAAGCATGATAGATATTATGTCACCTTTGGTGAATTGAATTTTATGTTCGTGTATCCTTGATTGAAGCCATGAACATGATCACGATTAGTGGAGTTTGTATCATGTGCTGGTAGATTTGGATCCATGCTTTATTCTATGATTTGGATGGTTTTTTTATTAGTGTAGACTGTCTGTTCACGATTATGGTTAGCCATAGGAATTATGATCAAGACCTTGTTATTCCAAATCTATTTAAGTTAGCTAATTTTATTTCAATAATAAAAGTTAATACTATATTTTGAATCACACCTTAAATCACTACCATAATTCACTCCTTAAGTCTCTCCTATTGAATTTCAAACAACCAGCTTTCCTTTTCTCCCAAATCTGAGAATTCAATCACCAGAATTTTCCAACCCATTCAGCCACCCTTTCCATTCAAAATTTCGGCCAGGCTTTTTCCATTCTCTGCAAACCTCCAAAACACAAAGAACACATCTACACCAAAAAATCCAGATCACATCTATTCATTCTCTTGAATCCATTTCTACAATTATAACATCAAACTCTGAAATCAATGTTCCACTTTCGGATAAAAAATCAGAATTTTCTTCAAAGCTCAAGAACATTTTCAAGGAAAGCATGAACGATTTTCACCATCTCCTTTCATCTTCAACCTTTAATGAAATAAATTAATAAACCCACTTTCTCAATCTCTCTCTCTCTCTCTCTCTCTCTCTCTCTCTCTCTCTCTCTCTCTCGGCCGAAATGGTCACTCCAACCATGGCCATTTTTCTTCTTCCTCCTTGGATGGATCTAGCCTTCCAAGACAGAGGATTCTCTAGAAACGTCTTCAAGGTAGTCATCGTTCAAGTAAGCATTTTCAATCTTCTCTTTAAATTCTAGATTCATGGCTTTAGGATGTTATTGGAAAGTGATGGATCCTGTTTAGAGTTTGAGCATTTGTTTATGTGATGGAGTTGGGATTGAAGTATGAGAATGAATGTGTTTATATGATGGAGTTGGGATTGGTGCATGAGGATGACTCGTCTTGGTTGATTTTTATAATGTTTTAGGGTTTGTTGCATGTCTTCATGTCGTGAGTAGTGTGAATGATTAAGCATGATCGATATTATGTCACCTTTGGTGAATAAGGTTTTAAGTTCGTGTATCCATGATAGAAGCAGTGAACATGATCATGTTTAGTGGAGTTTGGATCAAGTGCTGGTAGATTTGGATCCATGCTTTTTTTCATGATTTGGATGGTTTGTTGATTAGTGTAGAGTGTATGTTCGTGATTATGGTTAGCCATAGGAATTATGATCAAGTCCTTGTTGTTCCTAATCTATTTAAGTTAGCCAATTTTATTTCATTAATAAAACTTAATACTATATTTTGAATCACTCCTTAAATCACTACCATAATTCACTCCTTAAATCACTCCTTTTGAATTTCAAACAACCAGCTTTCCTTTTCTCCCACATCTGAGAATTCAATCACCAGAATTTTCTTACCCATTCAGCCACCCTTTCCAATCAAAATTTCGGCCAGCTTTTCTCCATTCTTTTTAAACCTGCAGGAACACAAAGAACACTAAGAACATACACCACCATTCTCCACACCTACGACCACTCTAAACCCCTTCAATCTACTCCAAAAACTCCAGATCACATATAGTCATTCTCTTGAATCCATTTATGCTATTTATAACATCAAACACATAAATCAAAGTTCTACTTTTGGATAAAAAACCAGAATTTTTGTGCAAGAACACTTTCAAGGTAAGCATGAACGATTATCACCATCTCCTTTCATCTTCGACCTTTACTGAAATAAACTAATAAACCCTCTATTGCTCTCTCTCTCTCTCTCTCTCTCTCTCTCTCTCTCTCTCTCTCTCTCGGCCGAAATAGTCACTCCAACCATGGCCATTTTTCTACTTCCTCCTTGGACGGATCAAGCCTTCCTAGCGTGAGGATTCTCTTTAAACCTCTTCAAGGTAGTTATCATTCTTCTAAGCCTTTACAATCTTCTCTTTAAATTCTAGATTCGTGGCTTTAGGATGTTATTGGAAAAGGATGGATCATGATTAGAGTTTGAGCATGTGTTTATGTGATGGTGTTGGGATTGAAGTAAGAGAATGAATGTGTTTATATGATGGAGTTGGGATTGGTGCATGAGGATGACATCTCTTGGTTGAATTCTATAAGGTTTTAGGGTTTATTGCATAACTTCATGTCATGATTAGTGTGAATGATTAAGCATGATAGTTATTATGTCACCTTTGGTGAATAGGATTTTATGTTCGTGTATCCTTGATTGAAGCCAAGAACACGATCATGTTTGGTGGAGTTTGGATCATGCTCTGGTAGATTTGGATCCATGCTTTTTTTCATGATTTGGATGGTTTCTTGATTGGTGTAGAGTGTATGTTCTTGATTATGGTTAGCAATAGGAATTATGATCATAAACTTGTTATTCCAAATCTATTTAAGTTAGCTAATTTTATTTCAATAATAAAAGTTAATACTATATTTTGAATCACACCTTAAATCACTATCACAATTCACTCCTTAAATCACTCCTGTTGAGTTTCAAACAACTAGCTTTCCATTTCTTCTAAATCTGAGAATTCAATCACCAGAATTTTCCAACCCATTCAGCTACCCTTTCCAAGCAAAATTTCGGCCAACCTTCCTCCATTCTCTTCATTTTCTCCAAACCTCCAAGAACACAAAGAACACCAAGAACACACACCACCATTCTCGACGCCAAAGACCACTCTAAACCCCTTCAATCTTCTCCAAAAACTCCAAATCACATCTACTCTTTCTCTTGAATCCATTTCTGGAATTTGTAACATCAAACACTGAAATCAAAGTTCCACTTTCGGATAGAAAGCCAGAATTTTCTTGAAAGCTCAAGAACACTTTCAGGCAAGCTTGAATGATTATCTCCATCTCCTTTCATCTTCGACCTTTAATGAAATAAACTAATAAACCCTCTATTTCTCTCTCCCTCTCTAGGCCGAAATGGTCACTCCAACCGCGGCCATTTTTCTTCTTCCTCCTTGGATGGATCAAGCCTTCCAAGCGTGAGGATTCTCTTGAAACATATTTAAGGTAGTCATCATTCAAGTAAGCCTTTACAATCTTCTCTTTAAATTCTAGATTCTTGGCCACTGGATGTAATTGGAAAAGGATATATCATGATTAGAGTTTAAGCATGTGTTTATGTGATGGTATTGGGATTGAAGTATGAGAATGAATGCGTTTATATGATGGAGTTGGGATTGGTGCAAGGGGATGACTTGTATTGGTGGAATTTTATAATGTTTTAGGGTTTATTGCATATCTTTATATCGTGAGTAGTGTGAATGATTAAGCATGATAGATATTATGTCTCATTTGGCGAATAGGGTTTTATATCATGAATCCTTGATTGAAGCCATGAACATGATCATGTTTAGTGCAGTTTGGATCGTGTTCTAGTAGATTTGGATCCATGCTTTTTTTTCATGATTTAGATGGTTTGTTGAAAGGTGTAGAGTGTATTTTCATGATTATGGTTAGCAATTGGAATTATGATCATGACCTTGTTGTTCCTAATGTATTTAAGTAGCCAATTTTATTTCATTAATAAATGTTTTTACTATACTTTGAATCACACCTTAAATCACTACCATAATTCAATCCTTATATAACTCATTTTGAATTTCAAACAATCTACTTTCCTTTTCTCCGAAATCTGAGAATTCACTCACCCGAATTTTCCAAATCATTCAGCCCCCATTCCAATCAAAATTTTGGCCAGCCTTCCTCCACTCTCTCCAAACCTCCAGGAACACAAAGAACACCAAGAACACACACCACCCATCTCCACGCCTAATACCACTATAAACCCCTACAATCTTCTCCAAAAACTCCAAATCACATCTACTCATTTTCTTGAATCCATTTCTGCAATTTATAACATCAAAAGCTAAAATCAAAGTTCCACTTTTGGAAAAAAAAGCCAAAATTTTCAGGAAAGCTCAAGAACACTGTCAAGGTAAGTAGGAACGATTTTCTCCATCTCCTTTCATCTTCGACCTTTAGTGAAATAAAGTAATAAACCCTCTATTTCTCTCTCTCTCTCTCTCTCTCTCCCTGTCTCTCTCTCGGCCGAAAACGTCACTCTAACCATGGCCATTTTTTTTCTTCCTCAATGGACGGATCAAGCTTACCAAGCGTGAGGATTCCCTTGAAACGTCTTCAAGGTAGTCATCATTCAAGTAAGCCTTTACAATCTTCTCTTTAAATTCTAGATTCTTGGCCATTGGATGTTATTGGAAAAGGATAGATCATGATTAGAGTTTAAGCATCTGTTTATGTGATGGTGTTGGGATTGAAGTATGAGAATGAATGTGTTTATATGATGGAGTTGGGATTGGTGCAAGGGGATGACTTGTATTGGTGGAATTTTATAATGTTTTAGGGTTTATTGCATATCTTTATATCGTGAGTAGTGTGAATGATTAAGCATGATAGATATTATGTCTCCTTTGGTGAATAGGGTTTTATATCATGAATCCTTGATTGAAGCCATGAACATGATCATGTTTAGTGGAGTTTGGATCGTGTTCTGGTAGATTTGGATCCATGCTTTTTTTTCATTATTTAGATGGTTTGTTGAAAGGTGTAGAGTGTATTTTCATGATTATGGTTAGCAATAGGAATTATGATCAAGACCTTGTTATTCCAAATCTATTTAAGTTAGCTAATTTTATTTCAATAATAAAAGTTAATACTATATTTTGAATCACACCTTAAATCACTACCATAATTCACTCCTTAAATCACTCCTATTGAATTTCAAACAACCAGCTTTCCTTTTCTCCCAAATCTGAGAATTCAATCACCAGAATTTTCCAACCCATTCAGCCACCCTATCAATTCAAAATTTCGGCCAGCCTTTTTCCATTCTCTCCAAACCTCCAAGAACACAAAGAACACCAAGAACACATCTACACCAAAAACTCCAGATCACATCTATTCATTCTCTTGAATCCATTTCTACAATTATAACATCAAACTCTGAAATCAATGTTCCACTTTCGGATAAAAAATCAGAATTTTCTTGAAAGCTCAAGAACATTTTCAAGGAAAGCATGAACGATTTTCACCATCTCCTTTCATCTTCAACCTTTAATGAAATAAATTAATAAACCCACTCTCTCAATCTCTCTCTCTCTCTCTCTCTCTCTCTCTCTCTCTCGGCCGAAATGGTCACTCCAACCATGGCCATTTTTCTTCTTCCTCCTTGGATGGATCAAGCCTTCCAAGACTGAGGATTCTCTAGAAACGTCTTCAAGGTAGTCATCGTTCATGTAAGCATTTTCAATCTTCTCTTTAAATTCTAGATTCATGGCTTTAGGATGTTATTGGAAAGGGATGGATCATGTTTAGAGTTTGAGCATTTGTTTATGTGATGGAGTTTGGATTGAAGTATGAGAATGATTGTGTTTATATGATGGAGTTGGGATTGGTGCATGAGGATGACTCGTCTTGGTTGATTTTTATAATGTTTTAGGGTTTGTTGCATGTCTTCATGTCGTGAGTAGTGTGAATGATTAAGCATGATCGATATTATGTCACCTTTGGTGAATAAGGTTTTAAGTTCGTGTATCCATGATAGAAGCAGTGAACATGATCATGTTTAGTGGAGTTTGGATCAAGTGCTGGTAGATTTGGATCCATTCTTTTTTTCATGATTTGGATGGTTTGTTGATTAGTGTAGAATGTATGTTCGTGATTATGGTTAGCCATAGGAATTATGATCAAGTCCTTGTTGTTCCTAATCTATTTTAGTTAGCCAATTTTATTTCATTAATAAAACTTAATACTATATTTTGAATCACACCTTAAATCACTACCATAATTCACTCCTTAAATCATTCATTTTGAATTTCAAACAACCAGCTTTCCTTTTCTCACAAATCTGATAATTCAATCACCAGAATTTTTCAAACCCATTCAGCCACCCTTTCCAAGTAAAATTTCGGCCAACCTTCCTCCATTCTCTTCATTTTCTCCAAACCTCCAAGAACACAAAGAACACCAAAAACACACACCACCATTCTATACGCCAAAGACCACTCTAAACCCTTTAAATCTTCTCCAAAAACTCCAAATCACATCTACACTTCCCCTTGAATCCATTTCTGGAATTTGTAACATCAAACACTGAAATCAAAGTTCCACTTTCGGATAGAAAGCCAGAATTTTCTTGATAGCTCAAGAACACTTTCAGGCAAGCTTGAAAGATTATCTCCATCTCCTTTCATCTTCGACCTTTAATGAAATAAACTAATAAACACTCTCTTTCTCTCTCTCTCTCTCTCTAGGCCGAAATGGTCACTCCAACCGCGGCCATTTTTCTTCTTCCTCCTTGGATGGATCAAGCCTTCAAAGCATGAGGATTCTCTTGAAACGTCTTCAAGGTAGTCATCATTCAAGCAAGCCTTTACAATCTTCTCTTTAAATTCTTGATTCAAGGGCATCGGATGTTATTGGAAAAGGATAGATCATGATTAGAGTTTAAGCATGTGTTTATGTGATGGTGTTGGGATTGAAGTATGAGAATAAATGTGTTTATATGATGGAGTTGGGATTGGTGCAAGGGGATGGCGTGTCTTGGTGGAATTTTATAATGTTTTAGGGTTTATTGCATGTCTTCATATCGTGGGTAGTGTGAATGATTAAGCATGATAGATATTATGTCTCCTTTGGTGAATAGGGTTTTATTTCGTGAATCCTTGATTGAAGCCATGAACATGATCATGTTTAGTGGAGTTTGGATCATGTTCTGGTAGATTTGGATCCATGCTTTTTTTTCATGATTTAGATGGATTGTTGAATGGTGTAGAGTGTCTGTTCAAGATTATGGTTAGCAATAGGAATTATGATCATGACCTTGTTGTTCCTAATGTATTTAATCAGCCAATTTTATTTCATTAATAAATGTTTATACTATATTTTGAATCACACCTTAAATCACTACCATAATTCACTCCTTAAATAACTCATTTTGAATTTCAAACAATCTACTTTCCTTTTCTCCGAAATCTGAGAATTCACTCACCGGAATTTTCCAAATCATTCAGCCCCCATTCCAATCAAAATTTCGGCCAGCCTTCCTCCATTCTCTCCAAACCTCTAGGAACACAAAGAACACCAAGAACACACACCACCCATCTCCACGCCTAATACCACTATAAACCCCTACAATCTTCTCCAAAAACTCCAAATCACATCTACTCATTTTCTTGAATCCATTTCTGCAATTTGTAACATCAAATGCTAAAATCAAAGTTCCACTTTCGGAAAAAAAAGCCAAAATTTTCAGGAAAGCTCAAGAACACTTTCTAGGTAAGCAGGAACGATTTTCTCCATCTCCTTTCATCTTCGACCTTCAGTGAAATAAAGTTATAAACCCTCTATTTCTCTCTCTCTCTCTCCCTCTATCTCTCTCTCTCTCTCTCTCTCTCTCTCCCGTCTCTCTCTCGGCCGAAAACGTCACTCTAGCCATGGCCATTTTTTTTCTTCCTCAATGGACGTATCAAGCTTTCCAAGCGTGAGGATTCCCTTGAAACGTCTTCAAGGTAGTCATCATTCAAGTAAACCTTTTTAATCTTCTATTTAAATTCTTGATTCATAGCTTTAGGATGTTATTGGAAAAGGATGGATCATGATTAGAGTTTGAGCATGTGTTTATGTGATGGAGTTGGGATTAAAGTATGAGAATGAATGTGTTTATATGATAGAGTTGACATAGGTGCTTGACGATGACTTGTCTTGGTTGAATTTTATAATGTTTTAGGATTTGTTGCATGTCTTCATGTCGTGAGTTGTGTGAATGATTAAGCATCATAGATATTATGTCTCCTTTGGTGAATTGGGATATATGATCGTGTATCCTTGATTGAAGCCATAAACAGGATCATGTTTAGTGGAGTTTGGATAATGTGCTGATAGATTTGGATCCATGCTTTTTTTTTCATGATTTGGATGGTTTGTAGATTGGTGTAGAGTGTATGTTCATTATTATGGTAATTTGGATGGTATGTGTTTATATGTTGGAGTTGTGATAGAAGTATGAGAATGAATGTGTTTATATGATGGAGTTGGGAATGGTGAATGAGGGTGACTTGTCTTGGTTGAATTTTATAATGTTTTATGGTTTGTTGCATGTCTTCATGTCGTGAGTAGTGTGAATGATTAAGCATGATAGATATTATATCACCTTTGGTGAGTAGGGTTTTATGTTCAGGTATCCTTGATTGAAGCCATGAACATGATCATGTTTAGTGGACTTTGGATCTTGTGCTGGTAGATTTGGATCCTTGATATTTTTCATGATTTGGATGGTTTGTTGATTGGTGTAAAGTGTATGTTCATGATTATGGTTAGCAATAGGAATTATGATCACGACCTAGTTATTCAAAATCTGTTTAAGTTAGCCAATTTTATTTCATTAATAAAAGTTAATACTATATTTTGAATCATTCCTTAAATCGCTACCATAATTCACACCTTTTGAATTTCAAACAAGCTGCTTTCATTTTCCCCCAAATCTGAGAATTCGATCACCGAAAATTTCTAACCCATTCAGCCACCCTTTCCAAGCAAAATTTCGGCCAGCCTTCCTCCATTCTCTCCGTTCTCTCCAAACCTCCAAGAACACCAAGAACACATACCACCATTCTCCACGCCTAAGACCACTCTAAACTCCTTCAATCTTCTCCAAAAACTCCAGATCACATGTACTCATTCTCTTGAATCCATTTCTATAATTTATACAATCAAACGCTGATATCAAATTCCACTTTCGGATAAAAAGCCATAATTTTCTTGATAGTTAAAGAACACTTTCAAGGTAAGCATGAACGATTATCTCCATCACCTTTCATCTTCGACCATTGATGAAATAAACTAATAAACCCTCTATTTCTCTCTCTCTCGGCCGAAATGGTCACTCCAACCGTGGCCATTTTTCTTCTTCATCCTTAGACAGATCAAGCCTTCCAAGCGTGAGGATTCTCTTGAAATGTCTTCAAGGTAGTCATCATTCAAGTAAGCCTTTTCAATCTTCTCTTAAAATTCTAGATTCATGGCCTTAGGTTGTTTTTGGAAAATGATGGATCATGATTAGAGTTTGAGCATGTGTTTTTGTGATGGAGTCGGGACTGGAGTGTGAGAATGAATGTGTTTATATGATGGAGTTGGGATTTGTGTATAAGCATGACTTATCTTGGTTGAATTTAATTATGTTTTTGGGTTCGTTGCACGTCTTTATGTCGTGAGTGGTGTGAATGATTAAGCATTATAGATATTGTGTCACCTTTGGTGAATAGGGTTATTATGTTCGTGTATCCTTGATTGAAGCCATTAACATGATCACGTTTAGTGGAGTTTGGATCATGTTCTGGTAGATTTGGATCCTTGCTTTTTTTTCATGATTTGGATGGTTTCTTGATTGGTGTAGAGTGTATGTTCATGATCATGGTTAGCAATAGGAATTACGATAATGACCATGTTATTCCAAATCTATTTAAGTTAGCCAATTTTATTTCATTAATAAAAGTTAATACTATATTTTGAATCACACCTTAAATCACTACCATAAGTCACTCCTTAAATCACTCCTATTGAATTTCAAAAAACTAGCATTCCTTATCTCCCGAATCTGAGAATTCAATCACCAAAATTTTCCAACCCATTCGGCCACCCTTTCCAAGAAAAATTTCGGCCAGCCTTCCTCCATTCTCTCCATTTTCTCCAAATCTCCAAGAACACAAAGAAGGCCAAGAACACACACCACCATTCTCCACGCCTAAGACCACTCTAAACGCCTTCAATCATCTCCAAAAACTCCAGATCACATCTACTCTTTCTCTTGAATCCATTTCTGCAATTTATAACATGAAACACTGAAATTAAATTTCCACTTTCGGATAAAAAGCCAGAATTTTCTTCAAAGATCAAGAACACTTTCAGGGCAAGCATGAACGATTATCACCATCTACTTTCATCTTCGACCTTTACTGAAATAAACTAAAAAACCCTCTTTCTCTCTCTCTCTCTCTCGGCCGAAATGGTCACTCCAACCATGGCCATTATTCTTCTTCCTCCTTGGATGGATCAAGCATTCGAAGCGTGAGGATTCTCTGAAAACATCTTCAAGGAAGTCATCATTCAAGTAAGCCTTTACAATCTTCTCTTTAAATTCTAGATTCATGGCCTTATGATGTTATGGGAAAAGGATGGATCATGATTAGAATTTAAGCCTGTGTTTATGTGATGGTGTTGGGATTGAAGTATGAGAATGAATGTGTTTATATGACGAAGTTGGGATTGGTGCATGAGGATGAGTTGTCTTGGTGGAATTTTATAATATTTTAGGGTTTGTTGCATGTCTTCATGTCGTGAGTAGTGTGAATGATTAAGCATGGTAGATATTATGTCACCTTTGGTGAATAGGATTTTATTCCGTGAATCCTTGATTGAAGCCATGGACATGATCATGTTTAGTAGAGTTTGGATCATGTTCTGGTAGATTTGGATCCATGCTTTTTTTCATTATTGAGATGGTTTGTTGATTGGTGTAGAGTGTATTTTCATGATTATGGTCAGCAATAGGAATTATGATCATGACCATGTTGTTCTTAGTGTATTTAAGCAGCTAATTTTATTTCATTAATAAATGTTAATACTATATTTTGAATCCCTCCTTAAATCACTACCATAATCACTACTTAAATCACCTTGTTGAATTTAAAACAATCAACTTTCCTTTTCTCCGAAATCTGAGATTTCAATCACCAGAATTTTCCAACTCATTCAGCCACCCATTCCAATCAAAATTTCGGTCAGCCTTCCTCCATTCTCACCAAACCTCCAAGAACACAAAGAACACACACCACCATTCTCCACGCCTAAGACCACTCAAAACCCCTACAATCTTCTCCAAAAACTCCAGATCACTTCTACTAGTTTTCTTTAATCCATTTCTGCAATTTATAACATCAAATGCTGAAATCAAAGTTCCACTTTCAGATAAAAAGCCAGAATTTTCACGAAAGCTCAAGAACACTTTCAAGGTAAGCATGAACGATTTTCTCCATATCCTTTCATCTTCGACCTTTACTGAAATAAACTAATAAACCCTCTATTTCTCTCTCTCTCCCTCTCTCTCTCTCTCTCTCTCTCTCTCTCTCTCTCTGTCTCTCTCTCGGTTGAAATGGTGAATCCAACCGTGGCCATTTTTCTTCTTCCACCTTGGACGGATCAAGCCTTCCAAGCATAAGGATTCTCTTGAAACGTCTTCAAGGTAGTCATCATTCAAGTATGCCTTTACAATATTCTTTTTAAATTCTAGATTCATGGCTTTAGGATGTTATTGGAAAAGGATGGATCATGATTAGAGTTTGAGCATCTGTTTATGTGATGGAGTTGGGATTGAAGTATGAGAAGGAATGTGTTTATATGATGGTGTTGGGATTGGTGCATGAGGTTGACTTGTCTTGGTTGAATTTTATAATGTTTTAGGGTTTGTTGCATATCATCATGTCGTGATTAGTGTGAATGATTAAGCATGATAGATATTATGTCACCTTTGGTGAATAGGGTTTTATGTTCCTGTATCCTTGATGAAGCCATGAACATGATCATGTTTAGTGGAGTTTGGATCATGTGCTGGTAGATTTCGATCCATGCTTTTTTTCATGATTTGGATGGTTTGTTGATTGGTGTAGAGTATATGTTCATGATTATGGTTAACAATAGGAATTATGATTATGACCTTGTTGTTCCTAATCTATTTAAGTTAGCCAATTTTATTTCATTAATAATAGTTAGTACTATATTTTGATTCACTCCTTAAATAACTCATTTTGAATTTCAAACAACCAGCTTTCCTTTTCTCCCAAATCTGAGAATTCAATCACTAGAATTTTACAACCCATTCAGCCACCCTTTCCAAGCAAAATTTCGGCCAACCTTCCTCCATTCTCTCCATTCTCTCCAAACCTCCAAGAACACAAAGAACACCAAGAATACACACCACCATTCTCCATAGCTATGACCACTCTAAACCCCTTCAATCTTCTCCAAAAACTCCAGATCACATATACTCATTCTCTTTAATCCATTTCTACAATTTATAACATCAAACGCTAAAATCAAAGTAACACTTTCGGATAAAATGCTAAAATTTTCTTGAAAGCTCAAGAACACTTTCAAGGTAAGCATGAACGATTATCTTCATCTCTTTTCATCTTCGACCTTTAATGAAATAAACTAATAAACCTCTATTTCTCTCCCTCTCCCTCTCTCTCTCTCTCTCTCTCTCTCTCTCTCTCTCGGCCGAAATGGTCACTCCAACCATGGCCATTTTTCTTCTTCCTCCTTGGATGGATCAAGCCTTCCAAGACTGAGGATTCTTTAGAAACATCTTCAAGGTAGTCATCGTTCAAGTAAGCATTTTCAATCTTCTCTTTAAATTCTAGATTCATGGCTTTAGGATGTTATTGGAAAGGGATGGATCATGTTTAGAGTTTGAGCATTTGTTTATGTGATGGAGTTGGGATTGAAGTATGAGAAGGAATGTGTTTATATGATGGTGTTGGGATTGGTGCATGAGGATGACTTGTCTTGGTTGAATTTTATAATGTTTTTGGGTTTGTTGCATGTCTTCATGTCGTGAGTAGTGTGAATGATTAAGCATGATAGATATTATGTCACCTTTGGTGAATAGGATTTTATGTTCGTGTATTCTTGATTGAAGCCATGAACATGATCATGTTTAGTGGCGTTTGGATCATGTGCTACTAGATTTGGATCCATGCTTCTTCTTTTTTCATGATTTGGATGGTTTGTTGATTTGTGTAGAGTGTATGTTTATGATTATAGTTAACAATAGGAATTATGATCATGACCTTATTGTTCCTAATCTATTTAAGTTAGCCAATTTTATTTCATTAATAAATGTTAATACTATATTTTCTTCTAGAGATTTCGAAAGCCCTAGGAAAATGTGGATTTGGATTGTTATATGATATAATGATATTTAACCAAATAAATGATATCTTTTATTAAAATTAAAATATAAAAATATTATATATAATAATAACATTAAATAAAACCTTTTATATAAATAATCATGATAGGTAAAATATTAATCTTGTAAGTCATATATTCATAAATACTAATAAAATTTATTTCATCTTTTAATCAAAACATATTAAGATTTACTTATTATTAATTTTATTTACCAATTATTTTCTAATCATTATTGGATTATTATTTTAAATAATATCATCAAGGTCCTAGGACCCTTCATCAAATGAACCTTAGTTTATTTATAACAAGATTTAAACTTACAATTTATTAGTAAATATTTCACAAACCCTAGTTATTTTATTATCAAGCTAGATTTATTTTATAAAATCCTTTTTGATTATCTAGCCTTAATGTCTGGAACACTAGGGTCATGATTGTAGTAAGTGGAGTTAGGATTATTTATGAAAGCAAATTTTGGTTTAAGTTTAATTATGGCTTATGTTTACCTCAGGCGGGGTTAGGTCAGCCTTTGGAGATCTTTGATTTATCTCGAACCAAGGATCAGGTAAGCTCCTGCATAAAACTTATTTGTTGTAAAAGGTTACCATGGCAAGCTAAACACGAAGTATGTGAACACTGATTTGGTAAAGGGAATTAAGGACTGTTTCCTTTCTTGTTTCAGTCAAACCAACTATTTGAAAATCAACAAGCAGTTTTACTCAAATACCAAACTGTTTCTAAAACTAATTTTGACAAGGACTTTAGAAACCCTTGATTGTCATTTTCAAGTAAAGCTATGTTTTACTAGTTTTCTCTCAAGTTGGACAATCATCGTTTAGTACTCAATAAGGGTAGGCTAGTAGTATTAGTTTTGAAGAGCAAGAGGGAGTCTTCTGGTAGGAGACCACCTCCAGAAGATGAACTTAACTTAGAGAAATGTTAGTACTACTTAGTCACGCCGGTCCGAGCTAGCATGTTTCAATCATGTGGACTGTGTGTTGCCGAAATGGACAACCAATTTTGTTTGGGTGTCAAAAATGAGTAGTATCTTAGCCAGCAGGCTGATCACCTACCTTTTTGTTAGTCTGCACAAAGTATGGCATTCTAACCGTTGTATAGTTATGGGGCCCAACGTGTGGTAACCCATGGCCGCCCTTCTGAGTGGTTGATTTTATTGTACAAGTATGGTTGGAAAGCCAAAATGCCACTCTTGATTTTAACATTGTTTATTGCTTGACAATACTTTTTCTTATGAAGTTCTTACATCTTGCATACATGAACTGTTTTCACTGAACACTCCAAGCACACACGGACTTACTGAGATTTTTATCTCATTACCCTTTTTACTATAATTTCAGGTCGATCCTACTGTGGGAATAAGTAGCTAGTTGTTGCCTGCTTGAAAGTTATTATGTTATTTATTTTATGTAATGCTTTGAGAGTTGAGAGTGAACAATTTTTATTTCAGATTTGTTCTTGAATTTTTGGGTTGTAGTAAGTTTTAAATTTCAAAGTATTGTTAAATTTTTGTTGTGTGTCATAGTTATAAAGACCCCTTGTCCTTTGGGCCCAGGTAGCGGGGTGTTACATAAAATCCTCCATAAGCATGGCTCAATAAGCCTATAGCCTAACCTACCTCTATGTCCTTACGATTATTCCAAAAAGAAATAATGATTTAATAAATTTTATAACGGAGATATAGCAGGCAAGTTAAACGATGAGATGCTCCCCCTTAATATTTGCATATTTGAATATTTCAAAATGAGATAAAATGAAGTTAACTTTGTACGTCCAAATCTGACGTCCAAAATATTTGTGAAAGTATGTATGAAACCTTTATGAATGTAAGTTTTGACTGTGCAAAAGGTGTGTGTCCAAAATTGTATGATTCTTTGAAAAAGATTTTTAGATTAAGGAAATATGAGTCCGAAACTCCCGCTGACATAATGCAACTTCCATTCATTGCCTGATAAGGCCTAAATTAGTCATATATTGCCTAGTTATTAGGGACCATTTTGTGATACATTTTGTATAATAACTAGTCATATTCCTTCATCTTTGAGATTTTACCATTGGAAAGGTATTTGGTGCATTATTTCAAAATTTAGGTGTAAAATAAGGTAAAAACATCACAAAACAGAATAGAGTCAACACTAATTAGGAGCCAGAGGCAGCGCCGGCTGCAATTTGGAAGAATTGGCACGAAAATCAAGAAAAGTCAGCAAACGAGTAGAAAGGCAGAACACAACCGACGATGGCCCTAGGCAGGATAGGAGGCGCCGGCTATGCACTGGTACAGAGGTGGTGCCTTGATTTTTGTGCACATTTTTGACAATTTCCAGAGTTTTAGTATTTTTCTACTTCTATTCGGCCAGAAACCCTAGAAGGACGAATTTAGGCACTTCAAAAGCCTACAAATTGAGGGAAAACACAAGGTTAAACAATGAATTTAGAGATAAAAATACAAATCACTCAAAATCAATGAGGATTGTGAAGAGGATCTACGAAGAAAGAAGAAGTAGACTTATCTATGAGTGCTTTCTTTTAACTTTGTTTTCTTTTCCTGAAAAATGATGTATTAATTATTTTATTGTAATTTTACATTGTTTTAGGTATTCATAATTTTTAGAGTTACTTTGATCTTTTGATTAATTGATTGTTATTCTTGGTATTTTATTACTTGTGTTGATTATGAGATTAATTTGTTATTTCTTTCTATTGACTTGCTTGGAAAAGTGGTTGATGGTGGTCTCAATTCATTAATTTCACATTTTTTTATCTATTAACTTGCTTGGAAAAGGGGTTAATTGCTAAGAACTTGGTAATTAAAGGTTAATTGATGTCTAACATGATATGGATTCATTGGTTAATTTCATGTTTTAAATTTGCCAGGATATAGAGATTTAATCAAGGATCATGTTTAATATATCTTTTGGGTGAATTAGTTGAGACAGGATATGTAATGCTAATTTGTGTAGAAGATAGTGATTTCATGGATTGGAAAGGAAGTGAATCTATCTTAATCTTTCATAATGCCAAGAGAATGATTAGTTATGATAATGATTGGATACTTTAAGGTCGTGTTTGTCAAAATAATGATTTGAGTTATATAATTCTCCACCCTTGACATGTATATATTATTTTATTTTATTTTTATTCTTTTTCACTTTATTGAGTCGATTAAACAATGAAAGAAAAGTGGTTATGGCATACTTGTTCCTTGAGGATCGACACTCGTTTTAAACCCTATTGTAACACCCCACTACTACGTACCTTAAAAGGGCGGGCATTTCACCCCGTCCCAAAGGACAAAGGGTCTTTAAAACGATGTATAAAATATAAAGATAAACCAAAGAAATCAAACTTAGATAAATAACGAAAAAATCTTATTACATCAGGCTTGCACTGGAGCAAAACTGAATAAAAACAGATATCCGATCAGAAGCTTAAATCAACAATTGTCTCCTAGAACATAATGGAAAATAATAAAAGCCTCAACCATCACATACCCCGCTTGCTCAGCATAATCTATCTCCTGAAAACATGATATAAAATAGTGTGAGATTAAATCTCAGTAAGTCTTGTGTGTGCACATGGTACTTTGAACAGTTCGTGTATGCATAGTGAAAACATTTGTAGAAATATTTGGCAAGTCATAAATAATTTTCTCTTTGCAAGGAGTAGATCTTTCTTATTGTCACACTTTATACAAAATAAATCATCCACTTGAATAAACAGTCATGTCACCACACTTTGGGCTCCATGAGGACAAGGCACCATACTTTGTGCACCTTGCCTGGATCAGATTACCACACGTTGGGCGTTTTGATCAAGGTGAGTGTACAGCCTACCGGGTGAGATACTCCTCTTTCTCTACACCCAACAAAACCATCCAGGTGTCCATGCTGGGAAAATAAATAATACCTTACCAGGTACAAATGCTAGCTTAGACCGGCTTGACCAACCAATACTGTTGCCTTTTCAAGCAGAGCTTATCTTCTGGAGGTGGCCTCTTGCCAGAAGACTTACTCTAGCCCTCCAAGACTAGTGTTGTTAGCCTACCCTTATTGAGTACTCAACGAACATGTCCGTCAATTCCTAATTCACAATATTTCCATACCTTGGCTTTGTAAAACGTGGTTTTCTTTTAAAGAGTTTTCTAAAACGTTGAGAAAAGAACAGTTCTTGATAAAAATCGTTACTTTGACAAAACCGTTTAGAGAATAAACATCCACATTTACAACCCAAGCAAACATAGTTCAACAACAGCTTCACAAAGCTTTACCACATAGACTTGCCATCACAACATTTAACAAAAGAGTTTATGCAAGGACTTACCTGATATGCCTCAGATAAACAAGATAAAATCACAGCTTGCTTCCTTCAAATACCCTCCTGATCTAGAATCACAGAATATCATGATCAGGGTCTCAATCGATTCAAACATGCATTAACTCATTTATTCCTATAACACATCACGATCCATTATCTAACTTCAAATAAATCATCTACTCATCAAAGTACATACACTATGATCATATATCCATCAAAGACATGAATAATATATCAAAAAGGTCTTGACTTGACCATCACACTTCATATCCATCATTATCACAATAAAACATGGCATTGCTATCCATCAAATATGCTTAATTAATTACTCGACTCAAAATATTCATCTATCCCAACTAAGCACATATATCATTCTATCATACTTCCACATACATCAGCAATCTCATTAGATCTTAATTTTAACATCAGAGGTCAGAATTTCCTTACCTTACAACCTCCGGATTAGCATGGTCTCGAAGCTCCTATGGTGATCGTCCCGAGTTCGTTTCAGAAGAAGAGAAAAGCTGTCTTCTTTACTTCCTTTTGATCGAAGGTAGGTAAAGAGGATGAAATCTGCCTCTATGTGGCGTGGTTTAAGGGAAGAAAAAGAGAAGAATTAATGAAAGAATGGAATCAAGAGGTTGAGATGATTTTTGATTACCTTAGGTTGTAATCGGTTTTTTGCTATGAATTGCTCGTGTTTTTCAAAAATTGCAGGAGAGCTTTTTGTTGGAATTTCCGTGTAGTAAGGATTGAGTAGTCGGCTATCTTGGTTTAGGGTTAGAAGAGATTGATTTAGGGTTAGAAGGTGGTGCTAAGAAGGACTCCTAATGGCTCTAGGTTTCTTGGACAACAATGGCGAAAATTGCAACTTGATGTACGCTTATTGCTGTCGAAATTGAGAGGGTTTAAGAGGAGAAAATAATCTGGAATTGTTCTCCTATGCTGGCCGAAAACTGCACAAGGAAAGGGCTGTGTGCGTGTTCAGGTTTTTTGGCCAAACAAGGAAGAGTTTGTGCAGCTTTGGTAACTAGAAATTCTGCATGAAATCTGTGAGCAAAAAGCAGAATTTCAAGTCAATTTTTGGCTTCTATTCTATCTGCAAATCAGAGGGAAAAAATTAAGAGTTTCAGGTGCTATGGTTTGGCTTAATCAACAAGGATATTTGGAATGTTTTGGAGTACAAAATTTTCTTACATTGTACTAAGCAAAGTTGGCCGAAAATTCTGGTGTAAAGCTGGTCGAAATTCCTGATGCAAAGCTGGTCAAAATTTCTGTGTAGAAGTTGGTCAAAATTCTAGAATTTTTGGTGGATAAAATCTGATTTTGTTTCACTAAAGTAATCTGATTTGATGAAAGGTGTTCTAGGTGATTTGAGCTAGGGTTTGAAGAGTTTGATTGCATTTAGGAGTGTAGGATTTTTCGTGCAGCTTGTGCATGCACAAGGCTGCCGAAATTCTGCAGAAAAAGAAAGAGTAGAACCTAGTTAGTTTAGGATTGAAATAAAATCTGATTTGCTAAAGGATTTGGATAAGATTTCCCTAGTCTTGGAAGAGTTTGAGTTGAGCTAGTAATGCTCCAAAGGCGGCAACACAATGTAACACCCCACACCCTAAGTACCTAGATAGGGCAGGATGTTGCCCCATCCAAAGGATTAGGGGTCTTTATAACGAGGAATAAAATAAAATGAAAACTGCTAAATAAAATTAAAAGAAAAATTCCATTACATTCGAAAGCAAAACTTATACAAGTCCGAAAAATCAAAACTAACAAGCGTTTCTTGAAATAAACTCAAAACACAACTAAATAAACGAATTGGAGCTCAACCCCAGCTTCGCCCCTCTCACTGAAAGCAATCCCCTAAAATCATGATATAAAAGGTGTGAGATTAACATCTCAATAAGTCCTGTGTGTGCAAGTGTCAGTTATAACCACTTCATGTATGCAGGTTTATCAAGACCACAAAATCATATTTGCAAGCTAATCTTATCAATAATAATCATACAAAGGAGCCTTGCTCGATCAATCCAAAACAGTTCACAGTAAATCACTGTTTCATCACATTCACAATTCATTAAATAGGGATTAACAAATGATTCAACAATATAGTAACACAATCTATATAATGGTTACCACCATGATAACTTCTGAATGTATTCTTTCAACAATGGGCAGTGGAGAATTCACCCACTAGGTGAGATACTCCATCTCTACAGCTAACATTGCGGTTGTCCAATCTGAATCAACAACGTCCACATGGACCAATATGCTAGCTCGGACCGGCCTGACTAAGTAGTACTGTCGCCTCTCTAAGTTGAGTTCCTCTTCTGGAGGTGGCCTCCTACCAGAAGACTCACTCTTTGTGAAACCACAGTCAAAACCAACCTTAGAGTAAGGGGGTTGGGATGCATATCATAATCTATTGCATGTTTAAATATATTTTTAAATGATTTTCTATGCTTTGGATTTGAGTTTTATTGTCTTGGAGGCTTGTTGGTGAGTATTGAGTGAGAAGGGCAAAATGGTAATTTCTGCTTGAGGTGAAAATAGGAAGATAGCTTGAGGATTGAATAGAATATATACATACATATATATATATATATAGGGAAAATAAGAACAAGAGTTGTTGTGGTGTAGTGGTTAGAGCTTTGGAAATTAATTCTTGAGGTCTTGGGTTCAAATTCCATCATAGGAGCTTTAGCTTGGTTAAATTTTGTTTTTGCTTGGGAAGTAATAATTTCGGCTTTATGTGCTTAAAGTAGGGTAGTGATGTTGTCCTAAGAGAGACATGTTAGGAGTATCTTCATTCTACTCCTTTGCCTTACTCGAATTTCCTAAGAGGAACTTATTTTTCCTTGATCTTTGATTTTCCTTATTTCTCAACTCATTAGTTTGATCAAGTTATTCTAGCCATTTTCTTTCCAGAAATTTCAGTAAAGTGCTGTGGCTTTGTAGGATCAAAATGTCTTAGTGAAAGACTTCTTATTGTCTGAAAATGTGGAAGAGTTGTAGGAGATTCCAAGAGGATAAAACCCTCTAGTGAACTTGCTAAAAATTCACTCTAGCTATGTTCATCTTCCTTCTTGGAATGAGCTGAAATTTTCTAGCTTATTGTGCCTTTCAGGTGTCGAGATTCTTAGCTAACATTCCCTCCCAAATACTGCCAGAAAAATAGTCTTTTGGATAAGCTTACAACCTGAATTTCTTGGCCATTTTCGGACTACCTAAAGATGGAGCGAAACCAGGAAAAATTCCTGTACAAATCGCAACTTTGATAGTCCAAAACCATGCTGTTTTCTTCCAGATTTTGTTCAGCACCTTAGCCATGTTTTTCCTCCATGAAGAAGGCTGGAAACCAGCCTTGAAAGCCCATAAAATTCCCCTTCAAATTCTCTGCAAGTTGGCTGGAAAATGGCAGTCGAAAAACTGTCTAGGAATTTCAGCTCAGCGAAAATTCTGTGCAGTCCACTGTCCAACTTTGTTTCCTAATTCTTTTCCAGCTGAAACACCATCCTTGTTCTGCATAAGCTTCCCTTAAACCTCCAGTAACTGAGCTCCATTATTCCCCTAAAGTTTCTGCACGAAATTTAGTCATGGCTCCCGAAAATCTCTCCAACAAATCCCTGCAATCATGCTTGATTGATTACCAAATTTCTAGCCACCATAGTTTAGCAATCGTCCATAATGTATCCCTCAAATAACCAGACATTTTCTCCACCATTATGCACCTTGTTTTCGGCCACCATAAGCTACCTTAAACCAGCTTTCATCCCACAGAAATTCTGCTCAAAACAGTCGACCATGGCAGACTTCCAAAGCTCTCCAATAATCAAGATATTCTAGGATATTTAGTTTCCAAATTTGCTTCCTATAGATATTCTTCAAGGATTTTAACAACTAGCCTTTCCTTTTCCCTTCCAAATTAGAGAACCATCTTCCTAAACCCTACAAAAAATTCAGCTGCCATAGTTCTCACAAAATTTTGGCAGCTGCAAATCAAATTCTCTCTAATTCCTTCAACCTTCAAGAACATACACAATACACCAAGAACACCTACTTCTTCCTTTCACCTAATACCTCTCCAAACCACTTCAAACCTTCTCTAAAATCTCAAGATTTGGCCTACTCACTGTCGTGAGTCCATCAACACCATTCTTAACATCAAACTCCACAAACCAACTAGCTAGTTCGGATCAAAACCAGAAAATTCTGTGAAGGTTCAAGAACACCATCAAGATAGGTTTGTTCTAACAACTTCATCTTCTCCAATTTTGATCTCTAGTGAAAATATATATGAATAAACATGCTAATGGTGTCTCTCTCTCTCTCTCTCTCTCTCTCTCTCTCTCTCTCTCTCTCACGGCCGAAACTCTCTCTCTTGGCCGGATGGCTTCTTCTTCCATGGCCATGCTTCCTCCATCTTCCTTGGACGATTTTAGGCATCTAGGAGTTGAGATCCATTCTAAACACCATCAAGGTATTCATCAACCAAGTAAGTCCCTTCAATCTTTCTTTTAAACTCTAGATTCATGTCTCTAGGATGATGATGATAGAGTGGATTGTAATAGGATTTGAGTATATATTGTTGAGATTGAAGCATGAATATATGTATGATTGTGAAGGAGATGGGATTTATGCATGGAAGGGTTATCCTGGTTGATTGTATGATGATTTGAGGTTTGATGCATGTTACCATGTCATAGGTAGTATTTGTGGTGAAGTATGCTAGAGATTATGCCACCTTTAGTGAATATGATTTATATTCATGTTAGATTATTGAAGCCATGATCATATTTATGCTAGTAGAGGTTAGATCATATCTTGATAAATTTAGATCTATGCTTGTATGCATGATTTGGATGATTTGATTAATTGAAGGATTGTATATGTTCATGATTGTAAATAGCCATGGAAATATGATCATGACCCAGTTGTCCCAAAGCTAAATTTTATTTCTTCAAATAAAATATTTAATATTATGATTTTTGGCTAGTAATTTTGAAAAAACCCTAGGAAGGGTAGAATTGGATTATTATATATATATTAAGGATATTTTAGTCAAATAAATAATAGCTCTTACTAAAAATAAAATATATAGATATTATATAAAGTAATGAAACAACTAAAGCCTTTTATGGAAATAATCATAATTTGTAAAATACTTATTATTATAAATTTAATTATTATCTTTTAATCAAAGCCTATTAAAACTTATTTATTATTTTTCAAGCAAGACTAATTAAAATTCAATTTCAACTTTGGTTATCAATTATTTTCTAACAACTAAATTATTAATAAATCATTATTTTTCCTAAAAACCACCTAAGACTCTTCATCAAATAAACTCTAAATTTTCCTAGCAATATTTAAACCTTTAACTTATTAGTACTTATTTCCCAAAACAGTAAGTATTTTAAATATCAAATTACCCTTAGCTTATAAACCTATTTACTTGTTGTTTGGCCTTAAAGTTTGGGACACTGGAATCATGATAGTAGTGAGTGGAGTTAATTTAAAATTGAGGAAATAGATTGTGGCTTGAGATTGATTGTGGTTTGTTTTTGCCATGCGGGGTTAGGTTAGCTGTTGGAGACCTATTGTTGTGAGCGAGGATTAGGTAAGCTCCTGCATAAAACCTTATTGATGAAAAGTGTTAAATTATGGCAAGCCAAATATAGAATGCATGGACACTCATTTTTGTAAAGGCAATTGAGGGTTGTCTCCTGTTTTATTTTCGATAAATGATTCATTTGAAAATTAATAGGCAGATTTACTCAAACTCAAAACTCTTTCTAAAACTGTTTTTTACAACGATTTTGGAAACCCTTAATTTCCATGTTCAAGTGGAACTGTGTTTTGTTCCTTTTTCCCATGTGGGATACGTCACGTTGAGTACTCAATATGGATTGACTGTTAGGGCTAGTCTTTGAAGGGTTAGGGTAAGCCTCTCAGTAGGTGGCCATTTCTGAGGGGTGAGTCCTTCCCGGATGAGATGTCAGTCCAGTAGGTCGTGCCGGTCCGAGCTACTAGTTTGTTTTATTTTAGTCAAGTAACTGTATTTTACCGAAATGGACACCCGGTTGTTGTTGGGTATATAGAAGAATGAGTATCTTGCCCGGTAGACCGATCACCTACTTGTTGTAAGTTTGCACAAAGTGTCGACATTCTGGCCGGTTATGGGGCCCAACATGTGGTAACCCATAATCATTTATTTCGAGTGGTTGATTTTATTGATTATGTATGCTTGGAAAAGCCAAAACACCACTGTTACTTTTGACTAATGTTTATTGCTAGCCAGCAATTCTTTTGTAAAGATTTCATACTTTGCATCCACTAACTGATTTCACTGAACACCCAAAGCACACACGGACTTACTGAGATTTTTATCTCAACACCCGTTTTACCATGATTTCATGTCGATCCTGCTGTGGGGATGAGTAGCTAGATTATACCTGCTTTGGAAGATTTTCTGATGAATTTTTTTTGTGTAGTGTTTTGGGGAGATGAGAGTGGATAAATTTTATTACGGATTTGTTTTTGGTATTTTGGGAATTACTCTTTGATTGATATTTATTTTGGGATGTAATAAATTTTAAGTTCAAGTATCATTTATATTCCGCTATTTCATTTGTGTGACCTAGTTATAAAGACCCCTTGTCCTTTGGACGGGGCGACATCTCCGGCCCTGGCGGGCCTAGGTAGCGGGGTGTTACACTCTTGATCTTCGAAACTAGTACTACTAGCCTACCCCCGTTGAGTACTCAACGCTCCCCAGTTAGGGACAGAACTTGGTTTAATTAATTTGATTGCAAAACATAGTTTTCATAATAGCGTTTTCAAATCGTTTGACAATAGTGTAAGAAATCGCTTTTGAGTTTGAATAAATAAAATTTAGTAAATTCGTTTTGAAAATAAAACATCCACGTTTTCAATTCAAGTCTCACAACAATCCAGTATAACTCATCATTTTTAGTCAATGCTCAGTTCTTATGTCAAAACATCATATTGACATCAATTCCAAATAACATTACAAAAATAGCTTGCAAACAAGTATCATTTATCAAAATAGTTATGTAGGGACTTACCTGGATAAATCACAGCCAAATTCCACTCAATTGATTGTTGTATTTTCCACTCCTTCCTTATCTAAAGTAAATAATCCCACAATTAGGATTCAATCGCTCCATCCATTGTTTCATACAACATGACTCTCCATGATTTCATTATCTACCCCTTTCATTCATGGTATTTAATTCAATAGATCACATGAATAACTTTCCTTTACTATTCTACTGATCATAACCATGCATTGATCTAGATCAATTCATCACATGACATCTTCCATATTAAACTAACATAAAATAATCATAAATAGCCCCATAAACATTAAAAGATCTCATCTTTTGTCTATTTAGCATGGATCTAAATTCATCATGACAAGATACAACAATGTCATATCTCATACATGCTTTATCTATGGTTTTCCTCAACATGATCATCAATCTAATATATTCATGCTTTCATACTAGACTCCATAGATATCATTAAGCTAATATATTGAAGTTTAAGACCATTTAAATCAATAAACATAGGATCTTGATTACCTCTTAGCGATTTAGGCTTAAATCACGGTAACTCCTTGTTAACTAGGTTGAGTTTGATCAATAGTTGAAAAGTTTGGTTCACTTAGATGCCCTTGATCAGGTCTCACCAAAGAATAGGTAAAATCAGTCCCTTATGGACGTGATATAAGGAAGAGAAAAGGAAAAGAAGAGAGTAGGGGTTGAATAGAAGGGTTGAAGATCAATTACCTTGTAGAGAGATTCGGTTTTGGTTTTGTTCTTGGAATAGGCTGGCCGAATTTTGGAGCCAGTTGAATGCTGGCTTTTTTGTGAGTTTGAGGGGCTAAAAGGGTGGAGATTTTCGTGGTTTGCTGTATAGAAAAGGCTAGGGTTTTAGGTTTAGGTGTTTAAAGGAGTTTTGGTCTTACTAGGGTTTCTTGATCACAAGGGAAAATTGTTCAGCTTTGGGTGTCTCTATGGCTGCCGAAATTTTGCAAGGAAATTAGGGTTGATTGCTGCTATGTTTGTGAAGCTATGGGTGGCCAAAATTCTGGAAAAACAGTGAGGAAAAATCTGGACAGAATGAGAGAAGAATGCTGCTTGGTTTTGGTCTCTAAAGTGGCAAAACAAGAGAAGGAAAAGAAGTCTTTGTGTAGCTGTATTTTGCTTGCTATAGAAGAAATTTTGTGCAGGTTTTTTATGAGAATTTCATGCAGAATAAGGCTGGTTTTTTTGTCCAAAATTCTAAGGGAAATTGAGGGGAAAATTTTGTTATTCTTTTGGCTAAAAAAAAGTCCTAGTTGGTTAAGGTTTTCTTGGACAACCCTAGCTATGTTTTAAAGAGTTTGATTTGGATTATATTTGCTCCAAGGGTAGCGGCAGCTTTGTTGCAATTTTCCAGAATATTTGGTGAGGAAACTAGGTTATCTATTTAGAAAATAATTTAATTAATTCTCTATTTTAATTTGAGTAATTTTTAAACAGCTAATAAATAGGTATATTGAGAGAAAATTCTGGTGTCCCACTTCCTTGAAGCTACCGAATTCTTCTTCCTTTTCCTTCCTAAATTTTCGAAAATCATCCTCTTATCGAAGAGATAATTATTTTATTTAAATTCACCTCTAAGATTTTTATTTCCATAAATAAAAATATTATTTGAAAGAAGATAAAATAAGGAAATTTATTTCCTTGAAAATAATACCTATATACTTTCTTATATATATTTTTCTCTACTAGTATATTATTTAGATATTGCTAAAAGAAAATCTAGATTAGTAATCTTTAAAATTCTCTAAAATATTATGATAAGATATTAAAAACTAAAATTTAATTTGTTCTCAAATATTTTATAAAATAATTTTAAAATAAATCACTTTCCTAATTTATTTTCCTCTTCTTAGGAAATTAATTTCCTAGTGGCTATTTTCTTGGGATTTCGGCCAAGCTAGGGAAAAATTAGGGGAGGAGGAAAGAAAATAAGAGAATGAAAAGGATTGGAAATAGCTAGGATTCAAACTCAAGCCTATCAAGGTTTAAATGCCACGCTTTGTAACACCCTGCCACCTATGCCCGCTAGGGCCGGGGATGTCGCCCCGTCCAAAGGACAAGGGGTCTTTATAACTAGGTCACACAAATAAAATAGCGGAATGAAAATGATACTTGAACTTAAAATTTATTACATCCAACAAATAAATCCAATAATAAATCAAAGAATACCAACAACAAATCCATAATAAAATTTATCCACTCTCATCTCCCTAAAACATTACCCAAAATAAAATATCAGAAAATCTTCCAAAGCAGGCAATATCTAGCTACTCATCCCCATAGCAGGATCGATCTGAAATCATGGTAAAAATGGTGGTGAGACAGAAATCTCAGTAAGTCAGTGTGTGCTTAAGTCTCGAGAGAAATCAGTTCGTGAATGCAAAGTACAAAATTCATTTCAAGAGATCACTGGCATTAGTCAAAAGCAAGAATGGTGTTTTGGCTTTTCCAACCGTAAATAATCAATAAATTCAACCACTCAAAAGAAATGATCATGGGTTACCACACGTTGGGCCCCATAACCGCATGGTCAGCTTGGCACACTTTGTGCATAACACCGGTCAGAATGCCACACTTTGTGCAGACTGACAAAAGTAGGTGATCGGCCTACTGGGCAAGATAATCCTCCTTCTCTAAACCCAAACAACAACCGGGTATCCATTCCGGCAACACACAGTCACTTGACTGAAAGAGAACACTGCTAGCTCAGACCGGCACGACATACTGGACTGACGTCCTATTCGAGCAGGACTAACCCTAACCCCTCAAAGACTAGCCCTAGTAGTCCACCCTTATTGAGTACTCAACGACATTTCTCACTTGGGATAAAATGAACAAAACACTGTTCCACATGAAAATGGCAATTAAGGGTTCCCAAAGTCTTTGTCAAAATTAGTTTGGAAAGAGTTTTGAGATTGAATAAATCTGCTTATTAATTTTAAAAAAAAATTGTTTGCCTGAAATAGGAAAGAAGTTAATACTCAATTGCCCTTGCAAGACTGAGTGTTCATGCACTCTACATTTAGCTTACCATAATAAATATGTTTCATCAATCAGGTTTTATGCAGGAGCTTTCCTAATTCTTGCTCACAATATAAGGTCTCCAACAGCTGACCTAACCCCGCATGGGCAAAAACAAACCACAATCAAACTCAAGCCAAAATCCACTTTCTCAATTTAAAACAACTCAACTCATTACCACCGTGATCCTAGTATCCAAAGCTTTACGACCAAACAATAAAAAAATAGGTTTATAAGCTAAGCCTAATTTGATATTTAAAATAATAAAGGTTTCGGGAAATAACTACTAATAAGTTGATGGTTTAAATCTTGCAAAGAAAAATTTAAAGTTTACTTGATGAAGATACCTAGGTGGTATTAGGTAAAATAATTATTTATAAATAATTTAGTTGTTAGAAAATAATTGATAACTGAAATTAGTTGAAAATAAATTTAATGAGTCTTGCTTGAAAAATAATAAATAAAATTTTAAATGGGTTTTGATTAAAGATAATAATTAAATTTTTAGTAATAAATATTTTACTAATTATGATTATTTCCATAAAAGGTTTTAGTTGATTTCATTATTTTATATATAATATATATATATAAATATATATATATATATATATTCTATTTTTCTAGAAAAAGCTATTTTTTATTTGACTAAAATGTCCTTATTATATATAATAATCCAAATCTACCCCTCCTAGGGTTTTTTTTCGAATTTACTAGCAAAATCATATTATGAAATATTTTATTCATGAAATTAAAATTAGCTTAGGGACAACTAGATAATGATCATACTTTTATCGCTAACCACAATCATGAACATATACAATCCTTCAATTCATCAAATCATCCAAATCATGCATATAAGCATAGATCTAAATTTACCAAGACATGATCTAACCCCTACTAACATAAATATGATCATGGCTTCAATAATCCAACATGAATATAAATCATATTCACCAAAGGTGACATAATCTCTAGCATACTTCGTCACAAATGCTACCTATGACATGGAGACATGCATTATGTGAAACCCCAGTCAAGACCAACCTTAGAGTAAGGGGGTTGGGATGCATATCATGCTTTATTTCATGATTAAATATGTTTTCATATGACTTCTATGTGCTTTGAATTTGATTTTTACTATCTTGATGTCTTGTTGGTGAGTGATATGTGAGAGGGGCAAAATGGTAATTTTTTCCCGAGGTGAAAATAAGGACATAGCTTGTGGATTGAATAGGAAATAATTTTTCTAGTAGAAATATCAAGAAGAATTATTGTGGAATAGTGGTTACAGCTTGGGAATACATTATTGAGGTCTAAGGTTCAAAGTCCATCATAGAAGCTTTAGCTTGAGTAAATTTTATTTTGCTTGGGAAAGGATGGTTTCGGCATTAAGGGCCTAGATTAATGTGGTGATGATGTTCTAGGAGAGACATGATAGAAGTAATCCCATTCCACTCTTTTCCCTCTTCTCGAAATTCTTATAGGGAAAATCATTCTTCCTTGATCTTTGATTTTCCTCAATTCTCAACTCATTAGTTTTATCAAGATGTTCTAGCCTTTTCTTTCCAGAAAATTCAGTAAAGTACTGAGGCCTTTTAGGATCAAAATGTCTTGGTAAAAGACTCCCTATGGTCGGGAAAATATGGTAGAGTTGTGTGAAATTTCAAGAGGAAAAATCCCTAGTAAGCTTGCTGAAATTTTCCTCTAGCTTAGTTCATCTTTCCTCATGAATGAGCTGGAATTTTTCCAGTATTGTTGTACCTTCAAAAGGGCGAAATTTTTAGCTAACATTCCCTCCAAAATGCTGCTAGAAAAATGGTCTTTAGGATCAGTTGGAAACCTGAAAGTTCTTGACCAAATTCGGACTGCTCAAACCGGAGCAAAGCAGGAAAAATTCCTGTACGAAAATCGGTTTTGAGAGCTGAAAACCAAGCTGTTTTCTTCCAGAATTTGTACAGAACCTTAGCCATGTTTTCCCTCCATAAAGAATGCTGGAAACCATCCTTAAATACCCCTGAAATCCCCTTCAAAACTCCCTGCAAAACAGCTGGAAGTAGAAATCTGCCAGAAAATTCACTGTACAGCAAAAATTCCTATGCATATTTTTGTCCAGCTCGTTTTCTCTTCTTCTTCCAACTGAAACACCAAGCTAGTTCTGAAAAAACCTTCCTTAAACCTCCCCCAACAGAGCTCCATTGGGTCCCTTGAACTTCTGCACGAAATTCCATCAATGGCTGTTCGAAAATCTCTCTACAAAATTCCTGCAATTAAGCTTGATTGGTTTCCAAAATTTCGGTCATCTTATTTAGCAACCTTCCATAATATTTTGCTCAATGGACCAGACTTCTTCTTCATCATTGTACACCCTACTTTCAGCCACCATAAGCCTCCATAAGTCAGCATTAATCCCACGAAATTCTATCCAAACAATCAGCCATGGCAGACTTCAAAGCTATCCAAACAAATCAAGATATTCTTAGGATATCTACTTTCCAAATTCACTTCCTAACAATATTCTTCAAGGATTGTAACAACTAACCTTTCCTTTTCCCTTCTAAATTAGAGAATCAACTCCCTAAACCCTACTAGAATTCGACCAGACGTATTCCCTCAGAAAAATTGGTAGCTGCACAAACTCTCCCTCTCTCTCTCGATTTTCTTCAAGCAACAAGAACACACATACACTACACCGAGAACACCTACTCCTTCTCCACACCTAATACCCCTCCAAACCACTTCAAACCCTCACGAAAACCTCCAGATTAGATCTACTCCTTGCTGTGCATTCATCAACACCCTTATTAACATCAAACTCCTCAAATCATCTTGCTACTTTGGATCAAAAAGCAGAAATTTCTGTGAAGAACAAGAACATCTTCAAGGTAAACTTATTCTAACCACTTCATCCTCTTCAAACTTAATCTCTAATGAAAACCTATATGAATAATCACACTAATGACTTCTTTCTCTCTCTCCCCCCCTCTCTCTCTCTCTCATGGACCGAAACTCCTCCCTTGGCCGAATGGTCTCTTGTTCCATGACCATGCTTTCGCCACCCTTCTTGAACAAGATTAGCCATCTAGGAGTTGAGATCTTCTCTAAACTCTTTCAAGTCATTCATCAATCAAGTAAGTACCTTCAATCCTCTTTTTAAAATTTAGAATCATGTCTCTGGGTTGATGAATGGCGATGGGGTTGTGTATGTGATGTTGTTGATTGAATCATGAGTATATGTATGATTGAGATGGAGATGGGATTTATGCATGGAAGAATTATATTTGTGGATTTAATGATGAGTTCAGATTTGATGCATGTCATAGGTAGTATTTGTGATGAAGCATGCTAGAGATTATGTCACCATGGGTGAATAGGATTTATATGCATGATTAGATTTTGAAGCCGTGATCATGTTTATGCTAGTAGAGGTTAAATCATGTAATAATAAATTTAGATCTATGCCTATGTGCAAGACTTGGATGATTTGATGAATTGAAGGATTGAGTATGTTATTGATTATGGTTGATCATGGAATCTTGATCATGATCTAGTTGTCCCTAAGCAAATTTTATTTCATAAATAAAATATTTACTAATAATTTTTGCTAGAGAATTTCGAAAACCCTAGGAAGGGTAGATTTGGAATTATAATATATGTAAAGGATATTTTAGTCAAATAAATAATGATTTTTCTAGAAAATAAAATAAATAAATAGAATTTAAAATAAAGAAAATTAATTAAAGCCCTTATGAAAAAGATTCATACTTAATAAAATATTTACTAGACCAAAACCCTTAAGGATTTACTTATTATTTTCCAAGAAAGACTTATTAAATTTAATCTTAACTAGTTTTAGCTATAAATTATTTTCTATCAACTAAGCTACCATTAAATCACTATTTTACCTAGTACCACCTATGGCTCTTGATCAAATAAACTCTAAATTTTCCTTAATAAGATTTAAACTTTCAACTTATTAGAATTTATTTCCTAATCCATTAATTATTTTAAATAACAAATTAAACTGAGCTTATAAACCTATTCAATTATTGTTTTGCCTTAAAGCTTGGGACACTAGGATCATGGCAGTAGTGAATTGAGTTGATTTAAAATTAAGGAAGTGGATTGTGGCCTGAATCTGATTAAGATTTGTATTTGCCCATGTGGGGTTAGGTCATCTGTCCGAGACCTTGTTATTGTGAGCAATAATCAGGTAAGCTCCTGCATAAAACCTATCGATGTGAAATGTTTTCTTATGGCAAGCTAAATACGGAGTGTATGGACACTCGTTTATTTGAAGGCAATTGAGGGTTGAACTCATCTTTATTTCCAACGCTGGAATTATTCCAAAGTTAATAAGCATATTTTTCCAAACTCGAAACTCTTTCTAAAACTAATTTCTCGCAAAGCTTTGGAAACCCTCACATTGTTATTTTCATGAAGCACAATGCTTTGTTCATTTTATCCCAAGTGGGAAATGTCGTTGAGTACTCAATAAGGGTGGACTACTAGGACTAGTCTTTGAAGGGTTAGGGTGAGTCTCTCAGTAGGTGGCCACCTCTGAGGGGTGAGTCCTTCCCGAATAAGATGCCAGTTCCAGTGTGTCGTGCCGGTCCGAGCTAGCAGTTTATTTTGTTTCAGTCAAGTGACTGTGTTTTTGCCGGAATGGACACTCGGTGGTTGTTTGGGTATAGAGAAGGAGGAGTATCTTGCCCAGTAGGCCGATCACCTACTTTTGTCAGTCTGCACAACGTGTTAGGCATTCTGACCGGTTATGGGGCCAAAGTGTGGTAACCCATATCCCTTCCTTTCGAGTGGTTGATTTCATTACTTATGTATGGCTCGAAGAGCCAAAACGCCACTCTTGCTTTTGATTGATGTTTATTGCTTGCCAATGTTTCTCTTATAAAGATTTCACATTTTGCATCCACGAACTGTTTCTGCTAAATACCTAAAGCACATACGGACTTACTGAGATTTCTGTCTCACCACATTTTATCATGATTTTAGGCTGATCCTGTTGTGGGTGAGTAGCTACCTTGGAAGAGAATGTGTGTTTTTTTTTTTATTGTATGTACTGCTTTGGGAGACGAGTGTGGATGATTTTAATTATAGTTTTTCTTTTGGAATATCATGGATGTACTATTGAAGTATTTTTGGGTTGTAATAAATTCTTTTAGCTTGAGTATTATTTATTCCAGCAATTTTTATTTGTGGCCTAGTTATAAAGACCCATTGTCTTTTGGACGGGGCGACATCCCCGGCCCTGGTCGGCCTAGGTCATCCGGGGTGTTACACATTAAGCCTCAAATCATCATACAATCAACCAAGATAATCCATCCATGCATAAATCCCATCTCCTTCATATTCATACATACATTCATGCTTCAACCTCAACAATATATACTCAAACCCTATCCACTATCCACCTTCTATCAACATCATCCTAGAGACATTAATCTAGAATTTAAAAGAAGGGTTAAAATGGCTTACTTGATTGCTGAATATCTTGAAGGAGTTTCGAATGGTTGTCAACCCCTAGATGCTTAAATCCGTCCAAGGAAGATGAAGAAAGCATGGCCATTGGTGAAGAAGCCATTCGGCCAAGAGGAGAGAGATTCGGCCATGAGAGAGAGAGAGAGAGACCATTAGCATGTTTATTCATACATATATTCATTAGAGATCAAGATTGGAGAAGATGAAGTTGTTAGAACAAACCTACCTCGAAGGTGTTCTTGAGCCTTCACAAAATTTCTGATTTTTGATCCAAAATAGTAAGTTGGATTTTGGAGTTTGATGTTAAGAAGGGTATTGATGGACTCACGGTAGTGAGTAGGTACAATCTAGAAATTTTAGAAGAAGTTTGAAGTGATTTAGGAGAGTATTGGGTGCAAGGAAGGAGTAGGTGTTCTTAGTGTGTTGTGCGTTCTTGATGTCGAAGAGAGTAGAGAGCTTTTGGAATTGGTGGTTCCCGAAATTCTGCAAGGATTAGGGTTGGCTGACTGCTTGATGGGTTTTGGTAGCTGATTTTCTGGTTTGGAAGGGCAAAGGAAAGGCTAGTTGTTGAAATCCTAGAAGAATATTTTTGGGAAGCAAATTTGAAAACTAAATATTCCGGAATATTTTTTATCATGGGAGAGCTTTTGGAAGTCTGCCATGGCCGAATTGCTGGCAGTGTTTTACCTAGATGAATGCTGATTGTGGGAGACTAAGGGCGGCTAAAAATACTGAGTGTAATGGTGAAGGGAAGGTCTGGTTGTTTGAGGTATATATTTTATTGAAAGTTGTTAAATCATGGTGGCTGGAATTTTGGTATCCAAATTAGATCAAGTTTGCAGAATTTTTTTGGAAATCTTTTAGGGAGCCATGACTGGATTTTCATGTAGAAGGTTGAGGAGGATAATGGAGTTCAGTTACTGATGGTTTAAGGGTGGGTTGTGCAGAAGAAAGATGGAGTTTCGGCTAGGGATGAATTAGGAACTAAGGCAGGA
The DNA here is from genome assembly GCA_026120185.1 of Voacanga thouarsii. NCBI lineage: Eukaryota > Viridiplantae > Streptophyta > Magnoliopsida > Gentianales > Apocynaceae > Voacanga > Voacanga thouarsii. The sequence goes on along the minus strand of JANUWF010001966.1, from coordinate 304,461 downwards.
AAATTTCTGCACAGGATTTCGCTGCTTGCTGGAATTTTCTGGGCAGTTTTTCGGCTGCCCTTTTTCCCGTCGGCTTGCAGGGAGTTTGAAGGGGAATTTTAGGGCTTTTCAAGGCTGGTTTCCATCCTTCTTCAAGGAGGAAAAATGTGGCTAAGCTAAGATTCTGAACAAAAACTAGAAGAAAACAGCTTGGTTTGGGAACTCAAAAGCTGTGAATTTGCCCAGGAATTTTCCTGGTTTTGCACAGCTTTTGTGCAGTCCGAAAATGGCCAGAAAAATCCAAGTTCTAAGCTGCTCAAAGGGGACATTTTTTGGCAGCATTTGGGAGGGAATAATGGCTAAGAATTTTGACACCTTGAAGGCACACAAAGCTGGGAAAATTTTTAGTTCCATGCATGAACGAAATTGAACTTAGTTAGAATAAAGTTTTTAGAAAGTTCACCAAAGAATTTAATTCACTTGAAATCCTTTCCCCCTCTTCCATGATTTCAGTCCTTAAGATGTCTTTTACTAAGACATTTTGAACCTACAAAGCCATAGCACATTGCTGGAATTTTTCTAGAATAAAATTGGCTTGAACAATTGGAACAAGCTAATGAATTGAGAAATATGAAAAATTAAGGATCAAGAGGAAATGAATTCCCCTTAGGAATTTTGTGTAGGCAAAAGAGTAGGATGGGGATACACCTATCATATCTCTCTTAGGACAACATTTCTACCCTACTTCAAGCTCATAAGGCCGAAAATAATACTTCCCAAGCATAAATAAAATTTAACCAAGCTAAAGCTCCTATGATAGAATTTGAACCCAAGACCTGAAGAATTAATTCTAAGGCTCTAACCACTAAACCACAACAACTATTGTTCTTATTTTTCCTCTAAAAAATATTTTCCTATTCAATCCTCAAGCTATCTCCCCTTTTCCACCTCAAGAAAGAAGTACCATTTTGCCCTTCTCACTCAATAGTTATAATCAAGCCCTCTATACTATAAAACACAAATTCAATGCACATAAAATTATATAAAAATATATTTAAACACGTAATAAAATATGATATGCACCCCAACCCCCTTACTCTAAGGTTGGTTTTGACTGGGGTTCACATCTTCCACTCCTTAGGAGAATTTCGTCTCGAAATTCAAGCATACCTCTATTTCAAATCAATGTACTTCCGCTTAACCCATTCTTCCAACTCCCATATGGCAAGATAGGTCAAGACATACTTGATCACATCTCAGTTTAGTCCGGGCCACCAATAGGCTCTCTTGAAATCCTGATACATCTTGACTTCCCCCGAATGAATGGCATACTTGCCCTTGTGTGCCTCCTCCAAAATTCTGTCCTTTAATTGCTGCTCTCCGGGTATACACAACCAATCCTTGAAATGTAGAACTCCCACTTCATCTAGATGGAATTCACTGCCCGGCCGCCTAAGCTCAGCGTTACTTTACTGAGCTCCCACGATTTCCTTCTTCAGATCCGGCACCAACTTCAAATTGCTAATGACAATTCCTTTGCCTTGCACTTCCACCCTTCTGGCCAACACATCCTGAACCACTTGCATTTCCTACACCCTTAGTCTGGCCATCCCAACCTTATGCTTAGGGCGTCCGCCACAACGTTGCCCTTCCCAGGATGGTAGTTGATCAGACAACGGTACTCCTCTAGGAATTCCATCCACCTTTGTTGCCTCAAATTCAGATCCTTTTGAGTGAAGATATACTTCAGACTCTTATGGTCGGTGAACATCTCATATTCGGCTCCATACAGGTTGGGTTGCCATTTCTTTAGAGCGAACACTATAGCTACCAGCTCCAAATCATAAGTAGGGTAGTTAACTTCATGAGGTCTTAGCTTCCATGAAGCGTAAGCAATCAACTTCCGATCCTGCATCAACACTGCTCCCAGTCATTCTTTCGAAGTATCGGTATATAGCGCGTAGAGTCTCCCTTCCTCCCATAGACTCAATACCGGTGCTGTCATCAGTCTGCGCTTCAATTCTTAAAAACTTTTCTCGCACTTCTTGTTCCACACAAACAGAACATCCTTTCTCAATAATCGATTCATTGGCGATGCAAGTGTCGAAAATCCCTTGATAAACCTTCGGTAGTAACTAGCCAGTCCCAAGAAACTCCGGATCTCGGTGATACTCTCTGGCTCATTCCAGTCGAATACTGCTTCAACTTTTGTTGGGTCCACGTTGATTCCTTCATTGGTCACCACATGATTAAGGATCGCGACACTGTCAAACCAAATTCGCACTTGCTGAACTTGGCATACAGCTTGTGCTCCCGAAGCTTCTCCAGTACGATCTTCAGATGCTCTGTATGCTCCTCCGGACTCTTGGAGTAGATCAAAATGTCATCGATGAAGACCACCATGAACTTATCCAGATAGGGTCGAAACACTCGGTGTATCGGGTCCATGAATACTGCTAGGGCGTTAGTCACCCCGAACGGCATAACCACGAACTCATCATGTCCATATCTGCTGTTGAAGGCCATCTTGGGGATATCTTCCTCTCTTATCCGCACTTGGTAGTATCCTTGCCTCAGATCCAACTTAGAGCAGCAACTGGATCCTTGCAACTGGTCGAATAGCTCGTCAATCAACGGTAGGGGAAACTTGTTCTTGACTGTGAAATTGTTCAATCCCTGATAGTCAATGCATAGCCTCAAAGTGCCGTCCTTCTTCTTCACAAATAGCACAGGTGCTCCCCAGGGGCGACATGCTAAGTTTGATGTAGCCTTGACTCACTAACTCCTCCAACTGCTCTTTCAACTCTTTCGGTGCCATCCGAAACGGGGTTCGCGATACTGGTTCCACTCTCGGAACTAAGTCATTGGTGAATTCCACTTCTTGGCTGGGAAGTAGAGAATCAAGCTCCACCGGAAATACATTAGGAAATTCCTTCACTACTTCAGTGTCCTCTAATGTGCACTGGTCCTTCGGCTTGTTTATCACGTAAGCCAGGTAACCTTGACACCCCTGCCTCAGTAATTTTCGGGCCATAGCCCCCGCAATCAAATACTTAAGTTCTTTCACCCTCTTGCCATTCAATTCCAATACATCACAACCCGGTCTGACGAACTGGACTGTCTTATTTTTACTGTCTACCCTAGCCCCAGGCTTTTCTAACCAGTCCATCCCCAAAATTAAGTCATAATCCTCAATGTCTAACACTATTAAATCTCTCTCCAGCCTTTCTCCCTCCTCATTAACTTTACACACTTTTACATACCAATCTGTTTGCACCATTTTCCCCAAAGGTGTGCTCACCACTAAAGCGAAAGGTAGCTCCACTCCATCTCAACCCAAATGACATGCACCAACTTGCTTATATAGGAATGAGTAGAGCCAAGATAAATCAAAGTAATAACGGAACGTACTTGAATAGTGAATGAACCTTCTACCACCGCTGCATCGGCCCCAACTTCCTCTCTGTTGAGAGCGAATACCTTGACCTTCACTTGCGGCTTCAATGCTCCACTCCTGGCTACTCCCGTGGGGTTGGCTCGGTTGGGCCCCAGGTTCTGAGCCGAGTTTCCTTGCCCGACTCATTGCCATTTGGGGCAGGTGTTCCTCAAGTGGTTCAGGTCGCCACAATGATAGATTTCTTTTCAACACGCTTAGACCAACAATTCCTTTCGGTGTGGCCTTTCCTTCCACACTGCCTGCATGATGGGAGATTCAGGGCAGGTCCACCAAGTGCCGTCCGGGCTTGCTTCCCCCGGTTCTGCCATTGGTGATTGGTGGGGCGTTTGTGGGGTTGCGGTCTCGGGTAGTGTCCCTGCGGCCACCTTGGTAGTTGGAAGGGTTTTGCCGCCATCCTGCTGTGATCCTCATTTTCCATTCAAGTAGCTGCGTCTACAGCCCTCAAATAAGTTGTCGGTGGAGCAGGTGCCAATGCTCTCCTCAGCTCCGGTCTCAGCCCCTAGATGAACTGCCTCGCCCTATTCTGTTCGGTGTCCACCAATCGCTTGCAGTATTTGGACAATTGAGTGAACCGGGCAGCGTTTTGGGCTACCGACATGCTTCCCAGCCTCAGATTCTAGAATTCGTCTTCTCGCTTCTCCACAATTCACTGTGGGATATACTCCACCCTGAAGGCTTCAATGTAGTTAGACCACGTCCATTCCTGCTCGTCCATCTCCCAGTCTTCTTGGACCCGCTGCCACCACGCCCAAGATGGTCCTCTCAATCGAAAAGCTGCAAACTTAACCATCCGCTCCTCGGTGTACTGGAGCGTTGCAAATATATCCTCCATTTGCTCAACCCATTGCTCGGCCTTCTGGTCTTGTTCCGCTTCGCCCATAAAGGCGGACGGTTGAAACTTCAAGAACCGCTCTAAGGCCTCATCTTCACCCCTTGGGTTCCGTTGCTCGGTCATCGACTGCAAAATCTCGGCCATCTTGCTGAATGCCTAGCCCATGGTCACATCAATTGGAACTTCAGACCCCGATCCCATATTCAGAATATTCTCTTCACCTCAGTTGGGTGCTTGCGTCTGGGCTGTTTCTACTTTCGGCGCCACTTTATTGACTTCCGGAACCCTTCCACCTACTGCAGCTGCACGACGCTTGGGTGCCATTCTAAACCATACCCCAAATGTTAAGTGTATGCATTTAAGGTTCAAATCATTTTAGTTGCACATGCATTGATAGTCAAATAGATGTAAATAGAAATCGGATATAAATTTTGGCTAAGGAACAAATTCTTTTTCAAAAATGGATTTGCATAGATTTGAAATTTTGATATAAAGTAGAATTAAAATTCTTGACATAAAAGTTCTTGAAAAATAATAAACAAATAAACATCCAAATGAAAGTAACTCCTAGTCCTCTAGTCCTCATCAGAATACTCATCATCAACCTCATACAACCATGCCCCAGAGTTCTTAGAAAAATCCACCCCAACCCCGCTAGTAAATCCCTCCACTAGCTCATTTCCAGGGCACCTAGAACTCTTCCCAGGCTCAACTTGGCTGAAATAAGAAAGGAAAAAAGGCCTAGATGGAGACTCATAGTCAATCTCCCCCGAGTCATCACTATTTACTGCTAAGTCCACCTCGAGATTAGGAGGGTAGGGTCCAGGCTCCACTATCATCACCTCATCTTCACTGTCAGAACTTATATCTATCACCGGAATTGGGGGTGGCTCAACGATCTGGACCTCCTCATCACTGCTATCCTCCATAGGATTAATCTCATCATCACTATTATCCTCCATAGGGATAACTGGCTGAGGGGCAGGCTGGGGAACGGGAAGGTCCTCCAAGTATATAGGGATAGACGGGTGCCACTGCTGCCCTTTCCTCGCGGTCCTAAGCATCCTAACCATCCTACCGCATCAACATGATAGGTTAGATAAAGATTTAAACTTAAATAAATAACACATATACTATCATTTAATGCTAAAACCTAGGCTCTAATACCACTTGTAACACCCCGTTACCTAGGCTCGCCAAGGCCGGGGATGTCGTCCCGTCCAAAGGACGAGGGGTCTTTATAACTAGGTCACACAAATAAAATAGCGGAATAAAAATGATACTTGAACTTAAAATTTATTACATCCAAAAAATAAATCCAAGAATACCAACAACAAATCCATAATAATGTTTATCCACTCTCATCTCCCCAAAACATAACACAAAATAAATTATCAGAAAATCTTCCAAAGCAGGCAATATCTAGCTACTCATTCCCACAGTAGGATCGATCTAAAATTATGGTAAAAATGGTGGTGAGACAGAAATCTCAGAAAGTCCGTGTGTGCTTAAGTGTCGGGAGAAATAAGCTCGTGAATGCAAAGTACAAAATTCTTACAAGAGATCACTGGCAAGTAATAAGCATTAGTCAAAAGTAAGAGTGGTGTTTTTACTTATCCAACCTTAAATAATCAATAAATTCAACCACTCAAAAGAAATGATCATCGGTTACCACACGTTGGGCATCATAACCGCATGGTCAGCATGCCACACTTTGTGCATACCGCCGGTCAGAATGCCACACTTTGTGCATACCGCCGGTCAAAATGCCACACTTTGTGCAGACTGACAAAAGTAGGTGATCGGCCTACTGGGTAAGATACTCCTCCTTCTCTAAAACCAAACAACAACCGGGTGTCCATTCTGGCAACACACAGTCACTTGACTGAAAGAGAACACTACTAGTTCGAACCGACACGACCTACTCGACTGACGTCCTATCCGGGAAGGACTCACCCCTCAAAGGTGGCCACCTACTGAGAGACTTACCCTAACCCCTCAAAGACTAGCCCTAGTAGTCCACCCTTATTGAGTACTCAACGACATTTCCCACTTGGGATAAAATGAACAAAACACTGTTCCACATGAAAATGGCAATTAAGGGTTCCCAAAGTCTTTGTCAAAATCAGTTTGGAAAGAGTTTTGAGATTGAGTAAATCTGCTTATTAATTTTCAAAAAAATTGTTTGTCTGAAATAGGAAAGAAGTTAATCCTCAATTGCCCTTGCAAGACTGAGTATTCATGCACTCTACATTTAGCTTACCATAAATAATATGTTTCATCAATCAGGTTTTATGCAGGAGCTCTCCTGAATCTTGCTCATAATATAAGGTCTCCAACAGCTGACCTAACCCCGCATGGGCAAAAACAAACCACAATCAAACTCAAGCCAAAATCCACTTTCTCAATTTAAAACAACTCAACTCAACTCATTACCACCATGATCTTAGTGTCCCAAGCTTTACGGCCAAACAATAATTAAATAGGTTTATAAGGTAGGCCTTAAAATAATTAAGGTTTCGGGAAATAAGTACTAATAAGTTGATGATTTAACTCTTGCTAAGAAAAAGTTAGAGTTTACTTGATGAAGAGACCTAGGTGGTATTAGGTAAAATAATGATTTATTAATAATTTAGTTGTTAGAAAATAATTGATAACTAAAATTAGTTGAAAATAAAGTTAATGAGTCTTGCTTGAAAAATAATAAATAAATTTTTAATGGGTTTTGATTAAACATAATAATTAAATTTTTAGTAATAAATATTTTACTAATTATGATTATTTCCATAAAAGGTTTTAGTTGATTTCATTATTTTATATAATATATATATATATATATATATATATATTCTATTTTTCTAGCAAAAGCTATTATTTATTTGACTAAAATATCCTTATTATATATAATAATCCAAATCTACCCCTCCTAGGGTTTTTTTCGAATTTACTAGCAAAATCATATTATGAAATATTTTATTCATGAAATTAAAATTAGCTTAGGGACAACTAGATCGTGATCATACTTCTATCGCTAACCACAATCATGAACATATACAATTCTTCAATTCAAAAATCATCTAAATCATGCATATAAGCATAGATATAAATTTACCAAACATGATCTAACTCCTACTAGCTTAAATATGATTATGGCTTCAATAATCCAACATGAATATAAATCCTATTCACCAAAGATAACATAATCTCTAGCATACTTCATCACAAATACTACCTATGACATGGAGACATGCATTAAGCCTCGAATCATCAGACAATCAACCAAGATAATCCATCCATGCATAAATCCCAACTCCTTCATATTCATACATACATTTATGCTTCAACCTCAACAATATATACTCAAACCTTATCCACAATCCACCTTCTATCAACATCATCCTAGAGACATGAATCTAGAATTTAAAAGAAAGGTTAAAAAGGCTTACTTGATTGCTAAATATTTTCAAGGAGTTTCAAATGGTTGTCAACCCCCAGATGCCTAAATCCGTCCAAGGAAGATGAAGAAAGAATGGCCATTGGTGAAGAAGCCATTCAACCAAGAGGAGAGAGATTCCGCCATGAGAGGGAGAGAGAGAGAGAGAGACCATTAGCATGTTTATTCATATATATATTCATTAGAGATCAATATTGGAGAAGATGAAGTTGTTAGAACAAACCTACCTTGAAGGTGTTCTTGAGCCTTCACAAAATTTCTGGTTTTTTATCCAAAATAGCAAGTTGGATTTTTGAGTTTGATGTTAAGAAGGGTATTGATGGACTCATGGCAGTGATTAGGTTCAATCTAGAAATTTTAGAAGAAGTTTTAAGTGATTTGGGAGAGTATTGGGTGCAAGGAAGGAGTAGGTGTTCTTAGTGTGTTGTGTGTTCTTGATGTCGAAGAGAGTAGAGAGTTTTGGAATTGGAGGCTGCTGAAATTTTGCAAGGATTAGTGTGAAACCCCACCTAAAGCCAACCCTAGAGTAAGAGGGTCGGGATGCATATCATAATATTTTGCATGAATATATATTTTTTTGAATGATTGTATGTGATTTAGAATTGTGGTTTATAGGTTAAAAGACTTAGTTATGCTTATTGAGTAGAAAGGGTAAAGTGGTAATTTATCTTGAGGTCCGAATAGGAAGATAATTTGAGGATTAAATAAGAAAAATATGTGGGTGAGAAAATAAGAACAAGAGTTGTTGTGGTTTAGTGGTTAGAGCTTTGGAATTAATCTCTAAGGTCATGAGTTCGAATCCCATCATTTAAGTTTTATCATGATTATCTTAATTAAGTTTGAATTTTGTTTCTTGCATTCCATAAAAATAGGAATGTTGTCTTAGGGGAGACATGAGGAGAATGTTCTAAATCTTATCATTGTGTCCTAAAAAGAATTCTAGAGGAATTCTTGTCCTTTTTATTACCTCTAGCTTTGTCCTAACATCTTCATAATTTAAATAAACCAAAATCCATTAAATCTCTTCTTTTAAATTAAAAAAAAAAATCTTTGATAATTCTTCAACCTTGAATTTCAAAAATCAGTCTTGAAGGATAGAGGAATGGCTGAAATTAGGAGAGAAGTTGGGATGAGTTCCTAAGAGAAATAAATCACCATGATAGAACCTTCAAATTCACCTTCATGTTGTTCATATTTTAGTGAAGGAAAATCTGGAACTTTTCCAGATTTTTTGCTAGCCATCTGTTTGAAAAATTCAGCCAGTAAACCCACTCATTTGCTACCAGAAAAATGGTCATTTCATGTGACTTGAAGGCTGGAAATCTGTACAATTTTCGGACTGCACAAACTGTGCAAAACCAGGAAAAATTCTGGGCATTTCACATATTTCAATCAAGGAAATGAAGCTGTTTTAGTCCACCTTTAAGCCAACAGAACTCCTCTGTATTTCTCCAGAAAGAAGGCTGGAAAATCACATTTGAAAGGCCTTCAAACCCCGTCAAGAACCAGCTGCAAATCGGGTTGAAGAAGTGCGAAAATTCTGCACAGAAATTCTTCACCAATCTTCGAAACTTTGAACCACTGGCAACCAGAATTTCTCCAGCTTTGCTTCCTTCAAGCCTAGGCTGAAAATCACCCTACAACTTCTATAAAATTGATCCTTGTTCAGCCATGGACTGAACATCATTGACCTTCACACTTACCTTGAATACATGGACTCCATAACCACACCTCAAAACCCTCCTAAGATTACTCTATCCAAACTCTTTTTGAACTTCAAAATAATTCCAGAATTTTACTCCATTAAATCACTCTTGCATCAAATTAATAAACCAGAATTTTCTCTGCCATCATAGACTGCATTTTGGCCATCCTTCTAACCTGAACAAGCTCCATTCATTCCAGCAAAGGTAGCTAGTTCAACCGGCACCATTGAAGAGCATAGACACCTTCCTTGATCAAACACCATAGCTAACCTCCTACCTTAAACAACTCCACAACTTCCTCCATTTAAATTTCAAAAAAAAAAAAAAAAAAATTTGATCACACTCTCTGCCACAAGCTGAAAATTGAAAATCCCATTCACCCTAGACCATTCGGCCAACACCCTACTAGATTTCGTGCAGCATTTCTCTCACACTCTATCCATTTTCACCAAGAACACACTAAACTTCTTCAAGCCTAAACCTACTCCAAACACCTCGAATCACTCTCAAATACTCCAGATCACTTCTATTTAATCCCTAGACTTCAATTCTAGTATTTATAACCACGCCAACAAGAATTTTCAATCGGATTAAAATCAGCTTTTTCCTTGAAGGTCTCAGGAACATCAACAAGGTAAATCAAGAACAACCTTCTTGTTCATCCTCTTCTATTAAATTCTCAATATGCCTTTCTAATGCTCTCTCTCTCTCTCTCTCTCTCTCTCTCTCTCTCTCTCTCTCTCTCTCTCTCTCTCTCTCTCTCTCTCTCTCTCTCTCTCTCTCTCTCTCTCTTCCAACCGAAATGGTTGATCAACCATCAACCATGGCTGTTTTTCCGTGGGAACACTCAAGACTCTCCGTCGCGCTTGGACCTTCTTTAGTCTTCAACATATTACTCGTCAATCAAGTAATTATTCTCAAAACCTTCTTTTTAAATTCTGAAATCATATCTCTTAGGAGGTGATAGGGAGATAGAATATGAATGGGGGATTGAGTATATGCATGTGGATTAAGGGGATGGAGTTAAGACATGATGATTGTTTTATATGACTAAGTTGTATGTATTTCCTTTTGAGTCAATGTCTGTTCATCGAGCTTGATGAATTTTATGGATGTTTGAAGCATGTTAGACATTATGACACCAAAGGTGATTAGGCTCTTATGTTTCTATTTTCCATTGAAGCCAATAATGATGATTATGCCTAGAAGAAAGTTAGCCTTGTGATAGCATGTGATAAGTCAAGCATGTGTTCATGAATGGATTGGTTTATTATTTGATGTTGGAGAATGTGTTTAAGAATCTCTTCTAGCAATAGGAAAATCATGGTGAGAGATTATTTTCTTGTTAAGTCTAGGTTATTTTTATTAACAAATTTTATTACTTTAATTAGAATTACTACTATATTTTTCTCTATAAAATTCGAAACTCTAGGAAGATTTGGATTGGATTATTAATCGGAATATTAATATTTTATTTATCAAATAAATAAAATCTTTTATTAAAAAAAACATATATATAATAATAGATAAATCTTTTACATAAATAATAATAAATAAAATATTAGAATTAATTAATGACCTTGTAGGACCTAGTTAAAACTTTTACCTATATTCCTAAATATTATTTATATTAAAATCTATTTGTTATTTATTCATTAAAAACTTAAAATATTTCATTTATTATTAATTTTATTTATTACTAATTATTTATTATCTATTAAAAATTAATTAAAAGTTATTTGTAATTTATTATTTATTTACAATAAATCTATTTTTAAATTACCATTTATTAATATTATTTAGGGCTTAGTACTATTCAATATTCAAACCTTAGTTTATTTATTAATAATAACACTCAAGAATTATTAACTGAGTCTATAATTTATTAGCAATTATTTTAGAACCCCAAGGTATTTTAACTTATCAAACTAGACTTATTTTATAAAATTCTTTATCATCGAGCATTAAAGCTTAGGACATTAGGGATGTGATGGTAATAAGTTGAACTAGGATTACTTGTGTAAGTAAATTTAGCTTGAGTGTAACCTTATGTTTTGTGTTTACCCCAGGCGGGATAAGGTCAGCCTTGGAAGACTCTTGAATTTGAGCAAGCAATGAATAAGGTAAGTTCCTGCATGGAATTATTTGAAGACCAAAACTTACTGTGGCAAGCCAAATGTGATGTGCATGGACATTCCTTATGTAAAGGCAATTAAGGATTGTTTTCCCTTTTTATTTCAGTCAAGCAAATCAGTTGAAAATTGAACAAGCAATTTTACACAAATCTAAACTTTTTCTAAAACCCAACTTGACTAGACTTTTGGAAACCCTTGATTGCTATTTCCAAATAAAGCAAAGTTTGATCAATTTTCTCCCAAGTGGAACAATCAACGTTGAGCACTCAATAAGGGTAGACCACCAGGACTAGTCTTTGAATGGTTAGGGTAAGTCTCTCAGTAGGTGGCCACCTCTGAGGGGTGAGTCCTTCCTGGATAGGATGCCAGTCCGGTAGGTCATACCGGTCCGAGCTAGCAAGTTTCAATCATGTGGATTGTGTGTTCCGGAGTGGACAACCGGTAAGTTTGGGTATGGAGATAGAGGAGTATCTCACCCGGTAGGCTGTACACCTACCTTTTGTCAGCTTGCACAAAGTGTGGCATTCTGACTGTTACTTAGTCGTGGGGCCCAACGTGTGGTAACCCATGGCTACCCATTTGAGTGGTTGTATTTATTGTGCACATGTGTGGTTTGAAAAGCAAAACACCACTCTTAATTTCAATACTTATTTAATGCTTCCCAGCACTTTTCTTTATTAAATTTTTACAACTTGCATACAAGAACACAACTTGCGTACGTGAACTATTTTACCTAAAACTCTCAAAGCACACACGGGCTTATTGAGATTTTTATCTCACCACCTTTTATGCCATGTGTTCAGGAAGATCTTGCTGTAGAGGTCATTAGCTAGACTATTGCCTATGCTTTGAAGACTCGTGTTATTTTCTTTATGTGATGTTTTGAGAGATTGTTGCAAACAATTTATTTTGGATTTGTACCAGTATTTCTCTTTTGGGTTGTAATAAGTTTAATTTTAAAGTCTTTATTTTATTTTGTTCTATGTAACCTGGTTATAAAAACCCCTTGTCCTCTGGACGGGGCGACATCCCCGGCCCTGATGGGCCTAGGTAGTGGGGTGTTACAATTAGGGTTGGCCGACTGCTTGAAGGGTTTTGGTAGCTGATTTTCTGGTTTGGAAGGGAAAAGGAAAGGCTAGTTGTTGAAATCCTTAACGAATATTTTTGTGAAGAAAATTTAGAAACTAAATATTCAGGAATATTTTTGATCATGGGAGAGCTTTTGGAAGTCTGCCATGGCCGAATTGCTGGCAGTGTTTCGGCTAGATGAATGTTGGTTGAGGGAGGCTAAGGGTGGCCGAAAATACTGAGTGTAATGGTGAAGGGAAGGTCTGGTTGTTTGAGGTATATTTTATGGAAAGTTGTTAAATCATGGTGGCTAGAATTTTGGTTTCAAAATTAGATCATGTTTGCAGAATTTTTTTGGAAATCTTTTAGAGAGCCATGACTGGATTTTCGTGCAGAAGGTTGAGGCGTATAATGGAGTTCAGTTACTGAAGGTTTAAGGGTGGTTTGTGCAGAAGAAGGATGAAGTTTCGGCTAGGGATGAATTAGGAACCAAGGCTAGAAAATTTCTGCACAGGATTTCGCTACTTGCTGGAATTTTCTGGGCAGTTTTTCGGCTGCCCTTTTTGTGAAACCCCACCTAAAACCAACCCTAGAGTAAGGGGGTCGGGAATGCATATCATATTATTTTGCATGAATATATATGTTTTTGAATGATTTTTTGTGCTTTAGAATCGTGGATTATAGGTTTAAATGCTTAGTTATGCTTATTGAGTAGGAGGGGTAAAATGGTAATTTTGCTTGAGGTCAGAATAGGGAGATAACTTGAGGAGTTGATAAGAAAAATATGTGGGTGAGGAAATAAGAGCAAGAGTTAGTGTGGTTTAGTGGTTAGAGCTTGGTGAATTAATTTGTAAGGTCATGAGTTCAAATCCCATCATTTAAGTTTTATCATGATTATCTTCTTTAAGTTTGAATTTTTGTTTTCTTGCATTCCATAAAAATAGGAATGTTGTCTTAGGGGAGACATGAAGAGAATGTCCTAATCTTATCCTCATGTCCTAAAAAGAATTCTAGAGGAATTCTTGCCCTATTTATTACCTGTAGCTTGTCCTAACATCTTTATAATTTAAATCCATTAAATCTCTTCTCTTGAATTCCAAAAAAATTATGGGATAATTCCTCCTCCTTGAATTTCGAAAATTAGCTTTGGGGGATAGGGAGTTGGCCAAAAATAAGAGGGTAAATAGGAAGGGTTCCAAGAGAAAATCAATCACCGTGAAAGGACCTTCAAATCTACCTTCATGTTGTTCATACTTTAGTGGAAAGAAATCTGGAAATTTTCTAGAATTGTTGCAGACCCTTTCTTCGAAAATTCAGGCCATAATCCCATTCATTTGCTGCCAAGAACATGGTCATTTTATGTGGCTTGGAAGCTGGAAAAACTGTGCAAATTTTGGACTGAACAAAACAGCACCAAACCAGAAAAAATTCTGGGCATTTTGCAGCTTGCAATCAAGGAAATGAAGCTGTTTTTAGTTCACCTTCAAGCCAGCAAATCTCTTATGTATTTGTCCAGAAATAAGGCTGAAAAACCAACCTTGGAAGACCCTCAAGCACCCCAGAAGAACCTCTGAAAATTGAGCTAAGGGTGTGCAAAATTCTGCACCCAAAATTCTGCAATCTTCGAAAATTCTGAACAACTTGAAACCAGAATTTTCCAGCCTTGCTTCCTTCTAGCCTAAGGCCGAAAATCATCTTCAACCTCTGTAAAAATTGAACTTGCTCAGCTATAGACTGAACACCATAAACCCCACTCTTACATTGAGCATAAGGACTCCATAGCTTCACCACAAAACACTCCTAAGATCACTCCATTCAAACTCTTTTGAACTTCAAATAATCTCAGCATTTTACTCCATTAAAATCACTATTGCATTAGGCTAATTAACCAGAATTTTCTCTACCTTTATGGACTGAATTTTGGCCAGCCTTGAGCAACATTAACCTTCAATCATTTCAGGAAAAAACTCCATGTTCAGCCGGCACTATAGAAGACCATAGAAACCTCTCTTGATCAATCACCATAGCTAACCTCTTTCCTTAAACATCTCCACCATTTCCTCTATTTAAAATTCAAACAAAATCTGATCACTCTCTCTCCTTCTTGCTGAAAACCGAAACCCTCATTCATTCCATACCGTTCGGCCAGCCTTCTACCAAAATTCGTGCAGCATTCTTCCAAATTCTCTCCATTTTCACCTAGAACACCAAGAACACACACTAACCTCCTTCAAGCCTAAACCTACTCTAAACACCTCCAATCACTCTTAAATACTCCAGATCATCTCTACTTAATCCCTAGACTCCATTTCTGGTATTTATAATACAAAACCTCGCAAACAAAAATTTTCAAGCGGATCGAAATTAACCTTTTTTCTTGAAGGTCTCAAGAACATCAACAAGGTAAGTCAAGAACACCCTTCTTGTTCATATTCTTCCATTCGATTATATCATTCTAATGATCTCTCTCTCTCTCTCTCTCTCTCTCTCTCTCTCTCTCTTCTAATCGAAATGGTTGATCAACCATCAACCATGATCGTTTGTTTCGTTGGACCATTCAAGACATTCCATCGCGCGTGGACCTTCCTTTGTCTTCTTCAAAGTACTCGACAATCAAGTATTCATTCTCATTCTTAAATCTCTCTTATTAAATTCTGAAATCATGTCTCTTAGGTGTTGAAAGGGAGATGGAATATGATTGGGAGATTGAGTATATGCATAAAGGGATTGGGGTTAGGACATAATGATTGTTGTATATGACTAGGATATATGTATTTTCCTTTCGAATCAATGTATGTTCTTCATGCTTAATGAATTTTATGGATGTTTGAAGCATGATTAGATATTATGACACCAAAGGTGATTAGGCTTTTATGTTCTTATTGTTCCATGGAAACCATGATTGATGATTATGCTTAGTAGGATTTTGGCCATGTGATGGTATGAGATAGTTCAAGTGTATGTTCATCAATGGATTAATTTATTGTTTGATGATGGAGAATGTGATCATGAATCTTTTCTAGCAATAGGAAAATCATGATAAGAGATTATTTTCTCATTAATTCTAGGGTATATTCATTAACAAAATTTATCACCAAAAACCTAGAATTACTGCTATATTTTCCTTCAAAATTCGAAACACTGGGGGATTTGGATTGGAATATTTAATTAAACTATTAATATTTTTATTAAACAAAAATTTAATAAAATTCATTTATTCTTATTTTTATTTATTATTAATTAATTATTATCTATTAAAAATTATTTAATTTATTATTTATTTATAACAAAGCTATTTTTAAATTATCATTTATTAAAATTATTTAGAACTTAATATTATTTAAAATTCAAACCTTGGTTTATTTATTAATAATAACACTCAAGAATTATTATTTGAGTCTATAATTTATTAACAATTATTTTAGAACCCCTAGTTATTTTAACTTATCAAACTAGACTTATTTTATAAAATTCTTTAGCGTCTAGCCTTAAAGCTTAGGACATTAAGGTCATGGTTCATCATGATTGTAACTAGTTGAGCTAAGAATTATTTATGTAAGGTAGGTATAGCTTGAATGTGACCTAATATTTTGTGTTTACCCCAGGCGGGGTTAGGTCAGCCTTGGAAAACGTTTGAGTTGAGCAAGCAAAGAATCAGGTAAGCTCCTGCATGGAGTTTTGTGAAGACCAAAAGTTATTGTGGCAAGCAAATGCAATTGTATGGACATTTATTTGTAAAGGCAATTAAGGACTGTTTTCCCTTTTTATTTCAGTCAAGCAAATCAGTTGAAAATTGAACAAGCAGTTTTACACAAATCTAAACTTTTTCTAAAACCCAACTTGACTAGACTTTTGGAAACCCTTGATTGCTATTTCCAAATAAAGCAAAGTTTGATCAATTTTCTCCCAAGTGGAACAATCAACGTTGAGCACTCAATAAGGGTAGACCACCAGGACTAGTCTTTGAAGGGTTAGGGTAAGTCTCTCAGTAGGTGGCCACCTCTGAGGGGTGAGTCCTTCCTGGATAGGATGCCAGTCCGGTAGGTCATACCGGTCCGAGCTAGCAAGTTTCAGTCATGTGGATTGTGTATTCCAGAGTGGACAACCGGTAAGTTTGGGTGTAGAGATGGAGGAGTATCTCACCCGGTAGGCTGTACACCTACCTTTTGTCAGCTTGCACAAAGTGTGGCATTCTGACTGTTACTTAGTCGTGGGGCCCAACGTGTGGTAACCCATGGCTACCCATTTGAGTGGTTGTATTTATTGTGCACATGTATGGTTTGAAAAGCGAAACACCACTCTTTATTGCTTGCCAACACTTTTCCTTATGAAACTTTTACAACCTGCATACATGAATTATTTTACCTGAAACACTCAAAGCACACACGGGCTTACTGAGATTTTTATCTCACCACCTTTTATGCCATATTTTCAGGAAGATCCTGCTGTGGAGGTCATTAGCTATATTGTTGCCTATGCTTGAAGACTTATGTTATTTACTTTAAGTGTTGTTTGAGAGATTGTTGCAAACAATTTATTTTGGATTTGTTCCAGTACTTATCTTTTGGGTTGTAATAGGTTTAAATTTTAAAGTCTTTATTTTATTTTATTTTCATGTAACCTAGTTATATAGACCCCTTGTCCGCTGGACGGGGCGATATCCCCGGCCCTGATGGGCCTAGGTTGTGGGGTGTTATACTTTTTCCAGTCAATTTGCAAGTAGTTGGAAGGTGAATTTTAGGGATTTTCAAGGCTGGTTTCTAGCCTTCTTCATGGAGGAAAAATGTGGCTAAGATGCTGAACAAAATCTAGAAAAAAAATAGCTTGGTTTCGGACCTCCAAAGCTGTGAATTTGCCCAGGAATTTTCTTGGTTTTGCACAACTTTTGTGTAGTCCGAAAATGGCTAGAAAAATCCAACTTCATAGATGATCAAAAGGGCCATTTTCTGGCAGCATTTGGGAGGGAATAATGGCCAAGAATTTCGACACCTTGAAGGCACACAAAGCTGGGAAAATTTCAGTTCCATGCATGAAGGAAAATGAACTTAGCTAGAGTAAAGCTTTTAGAAAGTTCACCAAAGAATTTAATTCACTTGAAATCCTTTCCCCCTCTTCCATGATTTCAGTCCTTAAGATGTCTTTTACTAAGACATTTTGAACCTACAAAGCCACAGCACATTGCTGGAATTTTTCTAGAACAAAATTGGCTTGAACATTTTGAACAAGGTAATGATTTGAGAAATAGGAAAAATTAAGGATCAAGAGAAAATGAATTCCCCTTAGGAATTTTGTGTAGGCAAAAGAGTAGGTTGAGGATACTCCTATCATGTCTCTCTTAGGACAACATTTCTACCCTACTTCAAGCTCATAAGGCCGAAAATAATACTTTCCATGCAAAAATAAAATTTAACCAAGCTAAAGCTCCTATGATGGAATTTGAACCCAAGACCTCAAGAATTAATTCTAAGGCTCTAACCACTAAACCATGACAACTCTTATTCTAATTTTCCCTCTAAAAAATATTTTCCTATTCAATCCTCAAGCTATCTCCCCTTTTCCACCTCAAGAAAAAAGTATCATTTTGCCCTTCTCACTCAATAGTCATAATCAAGCACTCTAGACTATAAAACACAAATTCAATGCACATAAAATCATATAAAAATATATTTAAACATACAATGAAATATGATATGCACCCCAACCCCCTTACTCTAAGGTTGGTTTTGACTGGGGTTTCACATCCTCCCCTCCTTAGGAGAATTTCGTCCCCAAATTCAAGCATACCTCTATTTCAAATCAAGGTACTTCCGCTTAACCCATTCTTCCGACTCCCATGTGGCATCCTGCGTGCCATGGTGCTCCCACTGAATCTTAACCATCGGTATCTGTTTGTTCCGGAGAGTCTTGATACTGTGGTCTAATATCTGCACAGGCTTCTCCACATAGCTAATCTCTTGCTGCAAAACTAACGGTTCATCATTCAATACATGACCGGGATACGCATTGTACTTCTTCAATTGTGACACATGAAACACATCATGGATTCCCGTCAACCCTTCTGGCAGATCCAGTCGGTAAGCTACCGGTCCAATCCTTTCCTTAATCGAAAACAATCCCAAATATCTCGGATTCAACTTTTTGCCCTTCAGATGGATTAAAATTCCCCTATTTGGCATCAATTTCAAAAATGCGTTGTCCTCGACTTGAAATTCTAATTCTCTTCACCGGTTGTCCACATAGCTCTTATGCCGACTCTATGCAGCTTTTAACATTTCCCTAATCAATTTCACTTTATCCAGCATCTCTTGGACATATACTTCTCTGGTTTTGCTCACATTACCATCTTCGGACCAACTCCAATATAACGGTACCTGACACTTGCGCACATACAAAGCCTCATATGGTGCCATCCCGATCGAAGCTTGGTAGCTGTTGTTATATGATAATTATCTATACAGTGCACATTCTATCCATTTATCTCTGAAGTCCAAAACACAGGCTCTCAGAATATCCTCCAATGTTTGTATCACCCTCTCTGACTACTCGTCGGTCTGTAGATGTGCCATCGTACTGAATTTTAGACTCGACCCCATTACTTCCTGAAACTTTCCCCAGGATCGAGATGTAAACCTCAGGTCTCGATCTGACACTATTCTTGAAGGCACTCCATGCAGTTGGTCGATTTCTCGAACATAAGTCTGAGCCAGCTTCTCCATCGAGCCTCTCACATTCACCGGTATGAAATGGGCCGACTTGGTCAGTCGATCCACCACCACCCATATGGCATCCTTTTGAGTCCTTGACATGGGAAGCCCAGTGACAAAATCCATAGTCACCTCCTCCAATTTCTATTCCGGTACTGGCAGTGGTTACAATAGTTCCGCTGACTTCATGTGTTCCGCTTTGACCTTATGGCAGGTAAGACAGGTCGAGACATACTTGACCACATCTTGCTTTAGTCTGGGCCACCAATAGGCTCTCTTCAAATCCTGATACATCATGACTTCCCCCGAATGAATGACGTACTTGCTCTTGTGCGCCTCCTCCAAAATTCTATCCTTTAATTGCTGAACTTCGGGTATACACAACAGATCCCTGAAATGTAGAACTTCCACTTCGTCTAGATGGAATTCCCTACCCGGCCGCCTAAGCTCCTTGTCCTTGAAAATTTGAAACTCGGCGTTGCTTTACTACGCTCCCACGATTTCCTTTTTCAGATCCGGCACCAACTTCAAATTGCTAATGACAATTCCTTTGCCTTGCACTTCCACCCTTCTGTCTAACACATCCTGAACCGCCTCCATTTCCCACACCCTTAGTCTAGCCATTCCAACCTTTCTACTTAGGGCGTCCGCCACAACGATGGCCTTCCCGGGATGGTAGTTTATCAGACAACGGTACTCCTCCAGGAATTCCATCCACCTTCACTGCCTCAAATACAGATCCTTTTAAGTGAAGATATACTTCAGACTCTTATGGTCAGTGAACACCTCATATTCGGCTCCATACAGGTAGTGTTGCCATTTCTTTTGGGCGAACACTATAGCTGCCAGCTCCAGATCATGAGTGGGGTAGTAGACTTCATGAGGTCTTAGCTTCCGTGAAGCATAAGCAATCACCTTCTGATCCTGCATCAACACTGCTCCCAGTCCTTCTTTATAAGCATTCGTATATAGCGCGTAGGGTCTCCCTTCCACCGGTATACTCAATACCGGTGTTGTCATCAATCTGCGCTTCAGTTCTCGAAAACTTTTCTCGCACTTCTCGTTCCACACAAATGGAACATCCGATCCGCAATAATCGGATCATTGGCGATGCAAGTGTCGAAAATCCCTTGATAAACCTTCGGTAGTAACCAACCAGTTCCAAGAAACTCCGGATCTCGGTGATACTCTCTGGCTGCTTCCAGTCGGATACCGCTTCAACCTTTATTGGGTCTACATTGATTCTCTCCTTGGTCACCACATGGCCAAGGAACGCCATACTATCCAACCAAAATTCGCACTTGCTGAACTTGGCGTATAGCTTATGCTCCCGAAGCTTCTGCAGTACAAGCTTCAAGTGCTCCGCATGCTCCTCCGGACTCTTGGAGTAGATCAAAATGTCGTCGATGAAGACCACCACGAACTTATCCAGATAGGGTTGAAACACTCGGTGCATTAGGTCCATGAATACTGCTGCGGCGTTAGTCACCCCGAATGGCATCACCACGAACTCGTAATATCCATATCTGCTGTTGAAGGCCATCTTGGGGATATCTTCCTCTCTTATCCCCACTTGGTAGTATCCTTACCTCAGATCCAACTTAGAGCAGCAACTGGATCCTTGCAACTGGTCGAATAGCTCATCAATCAATGGTAGGGGATACTTATTCTTGACCGTCAAATTGTTCAATCCCCGATAGTCAATGCATAGTCTCAGAGTGCCGTCCTTCTTCTTCACAAAAAGCACAGGCGCTCCCCAGGGCGATGTGCTAGGTCTGATGTAGCCTTGACTCACTAACTCCTCCAACTGCTTTTTCAACTCTTTCAACTCTCTCGGTGCCATCCGGTACAGGGTTCGCGATACTGGTTCGGCTCTCGGAAATAAATCGATGGTGAATTCCACTTCTCGGCTGGGAGGTAGAGAATCAAACTCCGCCGGAAATACATCGGGAAATTCCTGCACTACTTCAGTGTCCTCCAAAGTGCACTGGTCGTTCAGCTTGTTTAACACGTAAGCCAAGTAACCTTGACACCCCTGCCTCAGCAATTTCTGGGCCTTAGCCCCCGCAATCAAATACTTAAGTTCTTTCACCCTCTTGCTATTAAATTCCAATATATCACAACCCAGTCTGATGAACTAGACTGTCTTATTTTTACAATCTACCCTAGCCCCATGCTTGTCTAACCAGTCCATCCCCAAAATTAAATCATAATCCTCAATGTCTAACACTATCAAATCTCCCTCCAGCCTTTCTCCCCCCATGTTAACTTTACACTCTTTTACATATTGATCCGCTTGCACTATTTTCCCCAGAGGTGTGCTCACCACTAAAGCGAAAGGTAGTTCCACTCCAACCCAACCCAAATGACATGCACACAACTTACTTATATAGGAATGAGTAGAACCAAGATCAATCAAAGCATTAACGGAACGTCCTTAAATAGTGAACGAACATTCTACCACCGCTGCATCGGCCCCAACTTCCTCTCTGTTGAGAGCGAATACCTTGGCCTTCACTTGCGGCTTTGGTGCTCCACCCCTGGCTGCTCCCATGGGGTTGGCTCAGTAGGGCCCCGGGTTCTGAGCCGGGTTTCCTTTCCTGACTCAGTGCAACTTGGGGCAAGTGGTTCAGGTCGCCACAATGATAGCATTTCTTTTCACTACCCTTAGACCAACAACTCTTTTCGGTGTGGCCTTTCCTTCCACACTGCCTGCATGATGGGAGATTCGGGGCAGGTCCACCAGGTGCCGTCCGGGCTTGCTTCCCTCGATTCTGCCATTGGTGATTAGCAGAGCGTTTGTGGGGTTTCGGTCTCGGGTAGTGTCCCTGCGGCCACCTTGGCGGTTGGAAAGGTTTTGCCGCCATCCTACTACGATCCTCATTTTTCGTTCGAGTAGCTGCATCTATAGCCCCGGATAAGTTGTTAGTGGAGTAGGAGCCAATGCTCTCCTCAGCTCTAGTCTCAGCCCCTTGACGAACTGCCTCACCCTATTCTGTTCGGTGTCCACCAATCGCTTGCAGTATTTGGCCAACTAAGTGAACCGGGCAGGGTATTGGGCTACGACATGCTTTCTTGCCTAAGATTCTGGAATTCGTCTTCTCGTTTCTCCACAATCCACTGTGGGATATACATGCCCTGAAGGCTTCAACGAAGTTGGACCACATCCATTCCTCCTAGTCCATCTCCCAGTCGGCTTGGACCCACTGCCACCACGCCCTAGCTGGTCATCTCAATCGGAAAGCAGCAAACTTAACCATCCACTCCTCGGTGTATTGGAGCGTTGCAAATATATCCTCCATTTGCTCAACCTATTGTTCGGCCTTCTAGTCTTGTTCCGCTTCGCCCATAAAGGCGGGCGGTTGAAATTTCAAGAACCACTCTAAGGCCTCGTCTTCACCCCTTGGGTTCTGTCGCTCGGTCATAGACTGCAAAATCACAGCCATCTTGCTGAATGCCTGGCCCATGGTCACATCAACAGGAACATCAGTCCCCGATCCCATTTTCGAACTATTCCCTTCTAGGCTGTTTCTACTTCCGGCACCACTTGATCAACTTCCGGAACGCTTCCACATGCTAAAGCTGCACGACGCTTAGGTGCCATTCTAAACCACACCCCAAATGATAAATGTATACATTTAAGGCTCAAATAATTTTAGTTACACATGCATTCACAGCCAAATAGATGTTAATAGAAATCGGATATAAATTTTGGCTAAGGAACAAATTCTCCTTCAAAAATAGACTTGCATAGATTCGAAATTTTGATAGAATGTAGAATTAAAATCCTTGACATAAAAGTTCTTGAAAAATAATAAAAAAATAAACATCCAAATGAAACTAACTCCTAGTCCTCTAGTCCTCATCAGAATACTCATCATCAACCGCATACAACCATCCCCCTGAGTTATTAGAAAAATCCACCCCAACCCCGCTAGCATATCCATCCACTGGCTCCTTTCCAGGGCACCTAGAACTCTCCCGGGCTTAACTCGGCTGAAAGAAGGAAGGAAAGAAGGCCTAGGTGGAGACTCATAGTCTCTCTCCCCCGGGTCATCACTATTTGCTGCTATGTCCACCTCGGGATTAGGAGGGTGGGGTCCAGGCTCCACTTTCATCACCTCATCCTCACTGTCAGAACTTATGTCTATCACCGAAATTGGGGGTGGCTCAACGATCTGGACCTCGTCATCACTGCTATCCTCCACAGGGTTAATCTCATCATCACTGTTATCCTCCGTAGGGATAACTGGCTGAGGGGCAGGCTGGGGAACTGGAAGGTCCACCAGGTATACAGGGATAGGCGGGTGACACTGCTGCCCTTTCCTCGCAGTCCTAAGCATCCTAACCATCCTACAACATCAACAAGATAGGTTAGATAAAGATTTGAACTTAAATTAATAACACATATACTATCATTAAATGCCTAAACCTAAGCTCTGATACGACTTGTAACACCCTGCTACCTAGGCCTGCCAGGGCCGGGGATGTCGCCCTGTCCAAAGGACAAGGGGTGTTTATAAATATGTCACACAAATAAAATAGCGGAATAAAAATGATACTTTAACTTAAAATTTATTACATCCAAAAAGTAAATCCGAGAATAAATCCATGAATGCCAAAAACAAATCCATATTAAAATTTATCCACTCTCATTACATAAAATAAATTATCAGAAAATCTTCCAAAGCAGGCAATATCTAGCTACTCATCACCACAGTAGGATTGACCTGAAATCACGGTAAAAATGGTGGTGAAACAGAATTCTCAGTAAGTCTGTGTGTGCTTACGTGTCGGAAGAAATCAGTTCGTGAATGCAAAGTACAAAATTCTTTACAAGAGATCACTGGCAAGCAATAAATATTAGTCAAAAGCAAGAGTGGTGTTTTTACTTTTCCAACCTTAAATAATCAATAAATTCAACCCCTCAAAAGAAATAATCATGGGTTACCACACGTTGGACCACATATCCGCATGGTTAGCATGCCACACTTTGTGCGTACCGCCGATCAGAATGCCACACTTTGTGTAGACTGACAAAAGTAGGTGGTCGGCCTACTGCGCAAGATACTCCTCATTCTCTATACCCAAATAACAACCAAGTGTCCATTCCGGCAACACACAGTCACTTGACTGAAAGAGAATACTGCTAGTTCGGACCAGCACGACCTACTGGACTGATGTCCTATCCAGGAAGGACTCACCCCTCAAAGGTGGCCACCTACTAAGAAACTTAGCCTAACCCCTCAAAGACTAGCCCTAGTAGTCCACCCTTATTGAGTACTCAACGACATTTCCCACTTGGGATAAAATGAACAAAACACTGTTCCACATGAAAATAGCAATTAACGGTTCCTAAAGTCTTTGTCAAAATTAGTTTGGAAAGAGTTTTGAGATTGAGTAAATCTACTTATTAATTTTCAAATAAATTGTTTGTCTGAAATAGGAAAGAAGTTAATCCTCAATTGCCTTTGCAAAACTGAGTGTTCATGCACTATACATTTAGCTTGCCATAATAAACGTGTTTCATTAATCAGGTTTTATGCAGGAGCTTACCTGATTCTTGCTCACAATATAAGGTCACCAACTGCTGACCTAACCCCGCATAGGCAAATACAAACCACAATCAAATTCACGCCAAAATCCACTTTCTCAATTTAAAACAACTCAACTCATTACCACCATGATCCTAGTGTCCCAAGCTTTAAGGCCAACAATAAATAAATAGGTTTATAAGCTAGGCCTTAAAATAATTGAGGTTTCGGGAAATAAGTACTAATAAGTTGATGATTTAAATCTTGCAAAGAAAAATTTAGAGTTTACTTGATGAAGAGTCCTAGGTGGTATTAGGTAAAATAATGATTTATTAATAATTTAGTTGTTAGAAAATAATTGATAACTAAAATTAGTTGAAAATAAAGTAAATGAGTCTTGCTTGAAAAATAATAAATAAAATTTTAATAGGTTTTGATTAAAGATAATAATTAAATTTTTAGTAATAAATATTTTACTAATTATGATTATATCCATAAAAGGTTTTAGTTGATTTCATTATTTTATAATATATATATATATATATATATATATATATTCTATTTTTCTAGCAAAAGCTATTATTTATTTGACTAAAATATCCTTATTATATATAATAATCCAAATCTATCCCTCCTAGGGTTTTTTTCAGAATTTACTAGCAAAATCATATTATGAAATATTTTATTCATGAAATAAAAATTAGCTTAGGGACAACTAGATCATGATCATACTTCTATCGCAAACCACAATCATGAACATACACAATCCTTCAATTCATCAAATCATCCAAATCATGCATATAAGCATAGATCTAAATTTACCAATACATGATCTAACCCCTACTAGCATAAATATGATCATGGCTTCAATAATCCAACATGAATATAAATCCTATTCACCAAAGATGACATAATCTCTAGCATACTTCATCACAAATACTACTTATGACATGGAGACATGCATTAAGCCACAAATCATCAGACAATCAACTAGGATAATCCATCCATGCATAAATCTTATCTCCTTCATATTCATACAAACATTCATGCTTCAACCTCAACAATATATACTCAAACCCTATCCACAATCCACCTTCTATCAACATCATCTTAGAAACATGAATCTAGAATTTAAAAGAAAGGTTAAAAAGGCTTACTTGATTGCTGAATATTTTGAAAGAGTTTCGAATGGTTGTCAACCCTTAGATGCCTAAATCCGTCAAAGGAAGATGAAGAAAGCATGGCCATTGGTGAAGAAGCCAATCGGCCAAGAGGAGAGAGATTCGGCCATCAGAGAGAGAGAGAGAGAGAGAGAGAGAGAGAGAGAGAGAGAGAGACCATTAGCATGTTTATTCATATATATATTCATTAGAGATCAAGATTGGAGAAGATGAAGTTGTCAGAACAAATCTACCTTGAAGGTGTTCTTGAGCCTTCACAAAATTTCTGGTTTTTTATCCAAAATAGCAAGTTGGATTTTGGAGTTTGATGTTAAGAAGGGTATTGATGGACTCACTGCAGTGAGTAGGTTCAATCTGGAAATTTTAGAAGAAGTTTGAAGTGATTTGGGAGAGTATTGGGTGAAAGGAATGAGTAGGTGTTATTGGTGTGTTGTGTGTACTTGATGTCGAAGAGAGTAGAGAGCTTTTGGAATTGGAGGCTGCTGAATTTCTGCAAGGATTAGGGTTGGCCAACTGCTTGAAGTGTTTTGGTAGCTGATTTTCTGGTTTGGAAAGGAAATGGAAAGGCTAGTTGTTGAAATCCTTGAAGAATATTTTTGGAAAGCAAATTTGAAAACTAAATATTCAAGAATATTTTTTATCATGGGAGAGCTTTTGGATGTCTGCCATGGCCGAATTGCTGGTAGTGTTTCATCTAGATGAATGCTGGTTGAGGGTGGCTAAGGGTGGCCGAAAATACTGAGTGTAACGGTGAAGGGAAGGACTAGTTGTTTGAGGTATATATTTTATTGAAAGTTGTTAAATCATGGTGGTTGGAATTTTGGTATCCAAATCAGATCATGTTTGCAGAATTTTTTTGGAAATCTTTTACGCATCCATGACTGGATTTTCAAGCAAAAGCCTGATGAGGATAACGGAGTTAAGTTTCTGAATGTTTAAGGGTGGTTTGTGCAGAAGAATGATGGATTTTCGGCTAGGGATGAATTAGGAACTAAGGCTGGAAAATTTCTGCATAGGATTTCGCTGCTTGCTGGAATTTTCTGGGCAGTTTTTTGGATGCCCTTTTTCCAGTCAGCTTATAGGGAGTTTGAAGGGGAATTTTAGGGCTTTTCATGCTTGGTTTCCAGACTTCTTCATGGAGGAAAAATGTGGCTAAGATGATGAACAAAAACTGGAAGAAAACAGCTTGGTTTTGGACCTCCAAAGCTGTGAATTTGCCCAGGAATTTTCCTGGTTTTGCACAGCTTTTGTGCAGTCCGAAAATGGCCTGAAAAATCCAAGTTCTAAGCTGATCAAAAGGGCCATTTTCTGGCAGCATTTGGGAGGGAATCATGGCTATCAATTTCGACACCTTGAAGGCACACAAAGCTGGGAAAATTTTCAATTCCATGCATGAAGGAAAATGAACTTAGCTAGAGTTAAGCTTTTAGAAAGTTCACCAAAGAATTTAATTCACTTGAAATCCTTTCCCCCTCTTCCATGATTTCGGTCCTTAATATGTCTTTTACTAAGGCATTTTGAACATACAAAGCCACAGCACATTGCTGGAATTTTTCTAGAATAAAATTGGCTTGAACAATTTGAACAAGCTAATGAATTTAGAAATAGGAAAAATTAATAATCAAGAGGAAATGAATTCCCCTTAGGAATTTTGTGTAGGCAAAAGAGTAGGATGAGGATACTCCTATCATGACTCTCTTAGGACAACATTTCTACCCTACTCCAAGCTCATAAGGCCGAAAATAATACTTCCCAAGCAAAAATAAAATTTAACCAAGCTAAAGCTCCTATGATAGAATTTGAACCCAAGACCTCAAGAATTAATTTTAAGGCTTGAACCACTAAACTACAACAACTCTTGTTCTTATTGACCCTCTAAAAAATATTTTCCTAATCAATCCTCAAGCTATCACCCTTTTTCCACCTCAAACAAAAATTACCATTTTGCCCTTCTCAATCAATAGTCATAATCAAGCCCTCTAGATTATAAAATACAAATTCAATGCACAAAAAATCATATAAAAATATATTTAAACATGCAATGAAATATGATATGCACCCCAACCCCCTTACTCTAAGGTTGGTTTTGACTGGGGTTTCACTTCCTCCCCTCCTTAGGAGAATTTCGTCCTGAAATTCAAGCATACCTCTATTTCAAATCAAGATACTTCCGCTTAACCCATTCTTCTGACTCCCATGTGGCATCCTGCATGCCATGGTGCTCCCACTGAATCTTAACCATCGGTATCTGTTTGTTTCGGAGAGTCTTGACACTGCGATCTAATATCTGCACCGTCTTCTCCACACAGCTCAGGTCTTGCTGCAAAACTAACGGTTCATCATTCAATACATGTCCGGGATACGCATTGTACTTCTTCAATTGTGACACATGAAACACATCATGGATTCCCGTCAACCCTTCTAGCAGATCCAGTCAGTAAGCTACCTGTCCGATCATTTCCTTAATTAGAAAGGACCCCAAATATCTCGGATTCAACTTTTCGCCCTTCGGATGCTTCAAAATTCCCCTAATTAGCATCAATTTCAAAAATACACTGTCCCCGACTTGAAATTCTAATTCACTTCACTGATTGTCCGTATAGCTCTTCTGCCAACTCTGTGCCGCCTTTAACATTTTCCTCAATTTCACTTTATCCAGAATCTCTTGGACACATACTTCTCCGGTTTTGCTCACATGAACATCTTTGGACCAACTCCAATATAACGGTACCCGACACTTGCGCACATACAAAGCCTCATACGGTGCCATCCCGATCGAAGCTTGGTAGCTGTTATTATATGACAATCCTGCATACGGTACACACTCTATCCATTTATCTCCAAAGTCCAAAACACAGGCTCTCAGCATATCCTCCTATTGGATTGTATGCCCTCTTAGGCTAGATTTCTGATGTAAAATCGAATATTTTAATAAAGAAATTTATTTTCAGAAATTGTTTGTGAATTTACTTTTTGTTTGTGTACGATTTTCGTTTGGAACAGACCCATTGTGTTTAAATAAGTGATCCATGTGAATGGTGGTCTTTCGCAGTAAGGTATAGATCACGGGTTATTTAACACATAAACATTTGTTCTTAACCTATTGATGAGACTGGGAATCTCATCATGTTTAGGTTATTATGTTATGAATTCTAAATGGGGAATGGCTTACCTTTAGCCAGTGAGTAGTCCACTCACTTCATAACATAAGCGTATTTCGAATACGTAGGACAGAAACCTAGACTACTACCGCTACAGCGTGGACTAGTACTCTACGACTTGAGTATGAGTTGGTGGTCTGGCGAAGCTGGAAGCATATACTTTGATTTGCTATAGTTGAGGTTCTATCATAGGGCCAATATACTTGCATGTTGGGTATGTGTGACTAGTTAGTTAAGATAGACTTGTAAAAGATAGTTTCTGCACTATATCGCCCCTTGTGGTTGTCCGAATGGTCTAAAATGTCCAGGGTCCTGGGAAACATGACTTGGATGTTTGCTTTAGGGTAGCTCCCTTGGAAAGCAGAAACACTCCAGGAAGTCGTGGATCATTGGACTAGAAGCCTAAGGATGGTAGATGTCATTTAGAGGGGTGTTAGTACACTTCTTCCTCTCTAAATATACGTCGATGTATAGAGGGGTATTTTAGTCATTTCACCTGTAGGTCGGAGACTTTGCTAATGCAGCATTGTCCTTGGGGTCAATATTTCCTTATGGTGATATTAGGAAATATTTAAAATGCAAAATACAACTATTTATATAGCAGGGGTATTTTAGTCATTTCAGCAGCCAAGGCGATGTGTCTTTTTGGTCCTCGGAATAGCCCGTAAGTCCTAACTACTTTTGGGTTGAGGAATTGGTCTCAGTTGAAGAGGATTTTATTTTATTTTATTCTATTCAGAAAGTCTAATTTATTATTAGACTAAAATAAAATAAATAAATAAATAAAATAGGAGTTAAGAGAAAATTAATTATCTAGTTTATTTGGTTAATTAATTATTCAGGGCATAGGTCCAGTATGAATAATTAGGAAATTAACCTGGACTTAAACTAGGGGAAATAATTAATATTTAATTATTTATTGGGTTATTTATATAGGCCCAAGAAATAAATAATTAAAGATTAATTATTTTAGTTCATTTGGGCTCATTAATTATTTATTGGGTTATTTATGTAAGTCCAAGAAATAAATAATTAATGTTTATTATTTTGGGCCTTTTGAGTCCAAGGAAAATAATAAATATTTTTCTGGCCCAATAGCTTGGACCTTAGGGTTTTTCCAAATACGGTTAAAATGAGTTTAGGGTTAGGCTAAACTGATTCTCAGGATAACATCTGGGTGTTTTGAAATCCCGGGGATATGTTTATCAGATAATGAGAGACCTAATTTTGGCAAACTAATAAACAACTCTTTGGAAAAAGAAAAACCCTAGTTTTCCCTGCCCAACAAAGACTCACGTCTCTCTGGAGAGCCTCACGTAAGCTCCCTCTCTCACACCTCCCTCTTCTTGGTTTCTCCTTGGAGCTTTGCTAACCAATAGCAAGTGAACCAAGGAGACTTGAGACCATTCTTCTTCTCTATTGTGTTCATCGACTAGAGGTTAGGCTGAGGAATATCCTGAGAGCTGGAAAGCTAGGAGTTCATGCAAACAAGGTGGAGTAGAAGGCTAGCGGGTGTTCAACCGGAAGCTTCTTCAAGTGGGCAAAGCGAGGCCATTCCAGTCGTTCAATCCGCTCTTACTCAACCTAGAAGGGTTAAGGAGCGCAAATGTATGATCTTCACGCTTTCGCATAGCCTTTAAGGCTTGGTTTTATTTTTCTCTGTTTAATTTTTTACGCTACCAGTGCATGCTTTCTGTTTTCATCTCCCTCACCTCCAATGTTTGTATCACCATCTCTGACTGCCCGTCGGTCTGTGGATGTGCCATCGTATTGAATTTTATACTCGACCCCATTGGTTCCTGAAATTTTCCCCAGGATCGAGATGTAAACCAAGGGTCTCGATCTGACACTATTCTTGAAGGCACTCCATGCAGTCGGACAATTTCTCGAACATAAGTCTGAGCCAGCTTCTCCATCGAGTCTCCCACATTCACCGGTATGAAATGGGCCGACTTGGTCAGTCGATCCACCGCCACCCATATGGTGTCCTTTTGAGTCCTTAACATGGGAAGCCCAGTGACAAAATCCATAGTCACCTCCTCCCATTTCCATTCCGGTACTGGCAATGGCTGCAATAGTCCCGCTGAATTCTTGTATTCCGCTTTGACCTTATGGCATGTAAGACAGGTCGAGACATATTTTACCACATCTCGTTTTAGTCCGAGCCACCAATAGGCTCTCTTCAAATCCTGATACATCTTGACTTCCCTCGAATGCATGGCGTACTTGATCTTGTGCGCCTCCTTCAAAATTCTGTCCTTTAATTGCTACTCTCCGAGTATACACAACCGATCCCTGAAATGTAGAACTCCTGCTTTGTCTAGACGGAATTCACTGCCCGGCCGCCTAAGCTCCTTGTCCTTGAAAAGTTGAAACTCGGCGTTGCTTTACTGCGCTCCCACGATTTCCTTCTTCAGATCCAGCACCAACTTCAAATTGCTAATGACAATTCCTTTGCCTTGCATTTCTACCCTTCTGTCCAACACATCCTGAACTGCTTGCATTTCCTACACCCTTAGTCTGACCATCCCAACCTTTCTGCTTTGGACGTCTGCCACAACGTTGGACTTCCCGAGAGGGTAGTTGATCAGACAACGGTACTCCTTCAGGAATTCCATCCACCTTCGCTGCCTCAACTACAGATCATTTTGAGTGAAGATTTACTTCAGACTCTTATGCATAGTGAACACCTCATATTCGGCTCCATACAAGTAGTGTCGCAATTTCTTTAGGGCGAACACTATAGCTGCCAGCTCCAGATCATGAGTGGGGTAGTAGACTTCATGAGGTCTTAGCTTCCGTGAAGCATAAGCAATCACCTTTCCGATCCTGCATCAACACTGCTCCCAGTCCTTCTCTATAAGCATCCGTATATAGCGCGTAGGGTCTCCCTTCCACCGGTATACTCAATACCGGTGCTGTCATCAATCTGCGCTTCAGTTCTCGAAAAATTTTCTCGCACTTCTCGTTCCACACAAATAGAACATCCTTTCGCAATAATCGGGACATTAGCGATGCAAGTGTCGAAAATCCCTTGATAAACCATCGGTAGTAACCAGCCAGTCCCAAGAAACTCTAGATCTCGGTGATACTCTCGGCTGCATCCGGTCGAATACCGCTTCAACCTTTGTTGGGTCCACGTTGATTCCCTCCTTGGTCACCACATGGCCAAGGAACGCCACTCTGTCCAACCAGAATTCACACTTGTTGAACTTAGCGTACAGCTTGTGCTCCCGAAGCTTCTCCAGTACGAGCTTTAGATGCTCCGCATGCTCCTCCAAACTTTTGGAGTAGATCAAAATGTAATCAATGAAGACCACCGCAAACATATCCAGATAGGGTCGAAACACTCGGTGCATCAGGTCCATGAATACTGCTGGGGCGTTAGTCACCCCAAACGGCATCACCACGAACTCGTAATGTACATATCTGGTGTTGAAGGCCATCTTGGGGATATCTTTCTTTCTCATCCGCACTTGGTATTATCCTTACCTCAGATCTAACTTAGAGTAGCAACTGGATCCTTGCAACTGGTCGAATAGCTCGTCAATCAACGGTAGGGGATACTTGTTCTTGATCGTCAAATTGTTCAATCCCCGATAGTCAATGCATAGCCTCAGAGTGCCGTCCTTCTTCTTAACAAATAGCATAGGCGCTCCCCAGGGCGACGTGCTAGGTCTGTGTAGCCTTGACTCACTAACTCCTCCATCTGCTCTTTCAACTCTTTCAACTCTGCCAGTGCCATCTGGTACGGGATTCGCGATACTAGTTCCGCTCTCGGAACTAAGTCGATGGGGAATTTCACTTCTCGGCTGGGAGGTAGAGAATCAAGCTCCACCGAAAATACATCGGAAAATTCCTTCACTACTTTAGTGTCCTCCAAACTGCACTAGTCTTTCGGCTTGTTTATCATGTAAGCCAGGTAACCTTGACACCCTTGCCTTGGCAATTTCTGGGCCTTAGCCCCCGTAATCAAATACTTAAGTTCTTTCACCCTCTTGCCATTAAATTCTAATACGTCACAACCCAGTCTGACGAACTGGATTGTCTTATTTTTACAGTCTACCCTAGCCCCATGCTTGTCTAACCAGGCCATCCCTAAAATTAAGTCATAATCCTCAATGTCTAATACTATCAAATCTCCATCCAGCCTTTCTACCCCCACATTAACTTTTCACACTTTTACATACAGATCCACTTCCACCATTTTCCCCAGAGGTGTGCTCACCACTAAAGCGAAAGGTAGCTCCACTCCATCCCAACCCAAATGACATGCATACAACTAACTTATATAGGAATGAGTAGAGCCAGGATCAATCAAAGAATTAACGGAACGTCCTTGAATAATGAACGTGCATTCAACCACCGCTGCATCGGCCCCAACTTCCTCTCTGTTGAAAGCGAAAACCTTGGCCTTCACTTGCGGCTTCGGAGCTCCACTCCTGGCTGCTCTCGTGGGGTTGGCTCAGTTGGGCCCCAGGTTTTGAACAGAGTTTCCTTGCCCGACTCAGTGCAATTTGGGGCAAGGTGTTCCTCAGGTGGTTCGGGTAGCCACAATGATAGCATTTCTTTTCACTACCCTTGGACCAACAATTCCTTTCGGTGTGGCCTTTCCTTCCACACTGCCTGCATGATGGGAGATTCGGGGTAGGTCTACCCGGTGCCATCTGGGCTTGCTTCCCCCGGTTATGCCATTGGTGATTGGCACGGCGTTTGTGGTGTTGCGGTCTCGGGTAGTGTCCCTGCGGCCACCTTGGCGGTTGGAAGGGTTTTGCCGCCATCGTACTGCGATCCTCATTTTCCATTTGAGTAGCTGCGTCTACAGCCCCCGAATAAGTTGTTGGTGGAGCGGGTGCCAATGCTCTCCTCAGCTTCGGTCTCAGACCCTTGACAAACTCCCTCGCCCTATTCTATTCGGTGTCCACCAATCGCTTGCAGTAATTCGACAACCGAGTGAACCGGCCAGCGTATTGGGCTACCGAAATGCTTCCATGCCGTAGATTCTGGAATACGTCTTCTCGCCTCTCCATAATCCACTGTGGGATATACTCTGCCCTGAAGGCTTCAACGAAGTTGGACCACGTCCATTCCTGCTCGTCCATCTCCCAGTCGTCTTGGACTCGCTGCCACCACACTCGAGCTGGTCCTCTCAATTAGAAAGCTGCAAACTTAACCATCCGCTCCTCGGTGTACTGGAGCGTTGCAAATATATCCTCCATTTGCTCAACCCATTGTTTGGCCTTCTTGTCTTGTTCTGCTTCGCCTATAAGGGCGGCGATTGAAACTTCAAGAACCGCTCTATGGCCTCGTCTTCACCCCTTAGGTTCCGTCGCTCGATCATCGACTGCAAAATCTCGGCTCTCTTACTGAATGCCTGGCCCATGGTCACATCAACTGGAACTTCAAACCCCAATCCCATATTCGGACTATTCCCTTCACCCCGGTTGGGTGCTTGCATCTGGGCTGTATCTACTTCTGGCGCCACTTGATCAACTTCCGGAACCCTTCCACCTGCTGAAACTGCACGACGCTTGGGTGCTATTCTAAACCACACCCCAAATGATAAATGTATGCATTTAAGGTTCAAAATAATTTTAGTTGCATATGCATTCACAGTCAAATAGATGTAAATAGAAATCGGATATAAATTTTGGCTAAGGAATAAATTCTCTTTCAAAAATGGACTTGCATAGATTTGGAATTTTGATAGAAAGTAGAATTAAAATCCTTGACATAAAAGCTCTTGAAAACCAATAATCAAATAAACATCCAAATGAAAATAACACCTAGTCCTCTTGTCCACTTCAGAATACTCATCATCAACCTTATACATCCATCCCCCAGAGTTCTTAGAAAAATCCACCCCAACCCCGCTAGCAAATCCCTGCACTGGCTCTCACCTGGAAGGAAAGAAGGCCTAGGTGGAGACTCATAGTCTATCTCCCCTGGGTAATCACTATTTGCTACTAAGTCCACCTCGGGATTAGGAGGGTGGGGTCCAGGCTCTACTATCTTCACCTCATCCTCACTGTCAGAACTTATGTCTATCACCGGAATTGTGGGTGGCTCAACGATTTGGACCTCGTCATCACTGCTATCCTCCATAAGGTTACTCTCATTATCACTATTATCCTCCATAGGGATAACTGGCTGAGGGGCAGGCTGGGGAACGGGAAGGTCCTCCAGGTATATAGGGATAGGCGGGTGCCACTGCTGCCCTTTTCTCGCGGTCCTAAGCATTCTAACCATCCTACCGCATCAATAAGATTGGTTAGATAATGATTTAAACTTAAATAAATAACTCATATACTATCATTAATTGCCTAAACCTAGGCTCTGATACCACTTGTAACACCCCGCTACCTAGGCTCGCCAAGGCCGATGATGTTGCCCCGTCCAAATGACATGGGGTGTTTATAACTAGGTCACACAAATAAAATTGCAGAATAAAAATGATACTTGAACTTAAAATTTATTACATCTAAAAAATAAATCTAAGAATAAATCCAAGAATACCAACAACAAATCCATAATAAAATTTATCCACTCTCATCTCCCTAAAACATTACACAAAATAAATTATCAGAAAATCATCCAAAGCAGGCAATATCTAGCTACTAATTCACACAGTAGGATCGACCTGAAATCATGGTAAAAATGGTGGTGAGACAGAAATCTCAGTAAGTCCGTGTGTGCTTAAGTGTCTGGAGAAATCAGTTCGTGAATGCACAGTACAAAATTCTTTACAAGATATCTCTGGCAAGCAATAAGCATTAGTCAAAAGCAAGAGTGGTGTTTTGGCTTTTCCAGCCTTAAATAATCAATAAATTCAACCACTCAAAAGAATTTATCTTGGGTTATCACACGTTCGGCCCCATAAACGCATGGTCAGCATACCACACTTTGTGAATACCGCCGGTCAGAATGCCACACTTTGTGCAGACAGACAAAAGTAGGTGATCGGCCTATTGGGCCAGATACTCCTCCTTCTCTATATCTAAACAACAACCGGGTGTCCATTTCGGCAACACACAGTCACTTGACTAAAAGAGAACACTGCTAGTTCGGACCAACACGACCTACTGGACTGACGTTCTATCCAGGAAGGACTCACCTCTCAAAGGTGGCCACCTACTGAGAGACGTACCCTAACCCCTCAAAGACTAGCCCTAGTAGTCCACCCTTATTGAGTACTCAACGACATTTCCCACTTGAGATAAAATGAACAAAACACTGTTCCATATGAAAATAGCAATTAAGGGTTCCCAGAGTCTTTGTCAAAATCTGTTTGGAAAGAGTTTTCAGATTGAGTAAAATCTGCTTATTAATTTTCAAATAAATTGTTTGTCTGAAATAGAAAAGAAGTTAATCCTCAATTGCCCTTGCAAAACTAGGTGTTCATGCACTCTACATTTAGCTTGCCATAATAAACATGTTTCATCAATTAGGTTTTATGCAGGAGCTTACCTGATTCTTGCTCACAATATAAGGTCACCAACAGCTTACCTAACCCCGCATGGACAAATACAAACAACAATCAAACTCAAGGGAAAATCCACTTTCTCAATTTAAAACAACTCAACTCATTACCACCATGATCCTAGTGTCCCAACCTTTAAGGCCAAACAATAAATAAATAGGTTTATAAGCTAGGCCTTAAAATAATTGAGGTTTCGGGAAATAAGTACTAATAAGTTGATGATTTAAATCTTGCAAAGAAAAATTTAGAGTTTACTTGATGAAGAGTCCTAGGTGGTATTAGGTAAAATAATGATATTTTAATAATTCAGTTGTTAGAAAATAATTGATAACTAAAATTAGTTGAAAATAAAGTTAATGAGTCTTGCTTGAAAAATAATAAATAAATTTTTAATGGGTTTTGATTAAAGATAATAATTAAATTTTTAGTAATAAATATTTTACTAATTATGATTATTTCCATAAAAGGTTTTAGTTGATTTCTTTATTTTATAACATATATATATATATATATATATATATTCTATTTTTCTAGCAAAGGCAATTATTTATTTGACTAAAATATCCTTATTATATATAATAATCCAAATCTACCTCTCCTAGGGTTTTTTTCGAATTTACTAGCAAAATCATATTATGAAATATTTTATTCAAGAAATTAAAATTAGCTTAGGGACAACTGGATCATGATCATACTTCTACCGCTAACCACAATCATGAACATATACAATCTTTCAATTCATCAAATCATCCAAATCATGCATATATGCATAGATCTAAATTTACCAAGACATGATCTAACCCCTACTAGCATAAATATGATCATGGCTTCAATAATCTAACTTGAATATAAATCCTATTCACCAAATGTGACATAATATGTAGCATACTTCATCACAAACACTACCTATGACATGTAGACATGCATTAAGCCTCAAATCATCATACAATCAGCCAAGATATTTCATCCGTGCATAAATCCCATCTCCTTTATATTCATACATACATTCATGCTTCAACCACAACAATATACACTCAAACCCTATCCATAATACACCTTCTATCAACATCATCCTAGAGACATAAATCTAGACATAAATACTATTCACCAAATGTGACATAATCTGTAGCATACTTCATCACAAACACTACCTATGACATGTAGACATGCATTAAGCCTCAAATCATCATACAATCAACCAAGATAATTCATCCGTGCATAAATCCCATCTCCTTCATATTCATACATACATTCATGCTTCAACCTCAACAATATATACTCAAATCCTATCCACAATCCACCTTCTATCAACATCATCCTAGAGACATAAATCTAGAATTTAAAAGAAAGGTTAAAAAGACTTACTTGATTGCTGAATATCTTGAAGGAGTTTCGAATCCCCTAGATGCATAAATCCGTCCAAGGAAGATGAAGAAAGCATGGCCATTGGTGAAGAAGCCATTCAGCCAAGAGGAGAGAGATTCGACCATAAGAGAGAGAGAGAGAGAGACCATTAGCATGTTTATTCATATATATATTCATTAAAGATCAAGATTGGAGAAGATGAAGTTGTTAGAACAAACCTACCTTGAAGGTGTTCTTGAGCCTTCACAAAATTTCTGGTTTTTTATCCAAAATAGCAAGTTGGATTTTGGAGTTTGATGTTAAGAAGGGTATTGATGGACTCACGGCAGTGAGTAGGTTCAATCTGAAAATTTTAGAAGAAGTTTGAAGTGATTTGGGAGAGTATTGGGTGAAAGGAAGGAGTAGGTGTTCTTGGTGTGCTGTGTGTTCTTGATGTCGAACAGAGTAGAGAGCTTTTGGAGAGGCTGCTGAACTTCTGCAAGGATTAGGGTTGGCTAACGGCTTGAAGGGTTTTGGTAGCTGATTTTCTGGTTTGGAAAGGAAATGGAAAGGCTAGTTGTTGAAATCCTTGAAGAATATTTTTGGAAAGCAAATTTGAAAACTAAATATTCAAGAATATTTTTTATCATGGGAGAGCTTTTGGATGTCTGCCATGGCCGAATTGCTGGTAGTGTTTCATCTAGATGAATGTTGGTTGAGGGTGGCTAAGGGTGGCTGAAAATACTGAGTGTAATGGTGAAGGGAAGGTCTGGTTGTTTGAGGTATATATTTTATTGAAAGTTGTTAAATCATGGTGGTTGGAATTTTGGTATCCAAATCAGATCATGTGTGCAGAATTTTTTTGGAAATCTTTTAGGCAGCCATGACTGGATTTTCGAGCAAAAGCTTGATTAGGATAATGGAGTTAAGTTTCTGAAGGTTTAAGGGTGGTTTGTGCAGAAGAATGATGGATTTTCGGCTAGGGATGAATTAGGAACCAAGGCTGGAAAATTTCTGCACAAGATTTCGCTACTTGCTGGAATTTTCTGGGCAGTTTTTCGGCTGCCCTTTTTCCAGTCGGCTTGCAGGGGGTTTGAAGGTGAATTTTAGGGCTTTTCAAGACTGATTTCCAACCTTCTTCATGGAGGAAAAACGTCACTAAGATGCTGGACAAAAACTGGAAGGAAACAGCTTGGTTTCGGACCTCCAAAGCTGTGAATTTGCCCAGGAATTTTCCTGGTTTTGCACAGCTTTTGTGTAGTCCAAAAATGGCCAGAAAAATCCAAGTTCTAAGCTGATCAAATGGGCCATTTTCTGGCAGTATTTTGGAGGGAATAATGGTTAAGAATTTTGACACCTTGAAGGCACACAAAGCTGGGAAAAATTTCAGTTCCATGTATGAAGGAAAATGAACTTAGCTAGAGTAAAGTTTTTAGAAAGTTCACTAAAGAATTTAATTCACTTGAAATCCTTTCCCCCTCTTCCGTGATTTCAGTCTATAAGATGTCTTTTACTAAGACATTTTGAACCTACAAAGCCACAGCACATTCTGGAATTTTTCTAGAATAAAATTGGCTTGAACAATTTGAACAAGCTAATGAATTGAGAAATAGGAAAAATTAAGGATCAAGAGAAAATGAATTCCCCTTAGGAATTTTGTGTAGGCAAAAATGTAGGATGAGGATACTCCTATCATGTCTCTCTTAGGACAACATTTCTACCCTACTTCAAGCTCATAAGGCCGAAATTAATACTTTCCATGCAAAAATAAAATTTAACCAAGCTAAAGCTCCCATGATGGAATTTGAACCCAAGACCCCAAGAATTAATTCTAAGGCTCTAACCACTAAACCACAACAACTCTTGTTCTTATTTTCCTTCTAAAAAATATTTTCCTATTCAATCCTCAAGCTATCTCCCCTTTTCCACCTCAAGCAAAAATTACCATTTTCCCTTCTCACTCAATAGTCATAATCAGGCCCTTTAGACTATAAAATACAAATTCATTGCACATAAAATCATCTAAAAATATATTTAAACATGTAATAAAATATGATATGTACCCCAACCCTCTTACTCTAAGGTTAGTTTTTTCTGGGGTTTCACAAGCTTTATCTGCCAAGCTACATTTTCTTTCTAAATATTCTCCTAACAACTCCCTTGATTTCTTCCCACTTACTTTACCCCTTTTTCTAATAAACTTTCTTCGATAAAAGAAAGCTCAAACAATCCAACTACATTAAGAATAAATTAATTCATGTAATCCACAACCAATATTTTAATGGAAAATAATTCAAATTATCAAATGCAGTATAACTCAATATGACATGCATTACTTTTTCCCCACTTACTAAAGGTGGTCTTATATGGGGTATTGCATCCTCTCCCCCTTAAGAGAATTTCACCCTGAAATTCAGAGTGCTATACCTTTAGAGCAAGTTCGAGTATTTCTTCTTCACCTAATCTTGCGTTTCCCATGTTGCATCCTGAGTACTATGATGATCCCATAAATCTTCACCATGGGTATCTGTTTACTTCTCAACACCTTGACACTCCGATCCAAAACCTTAATCGGTTTCTCAACGTAGCTCAAATTAAGCTGTTGAATCAATGGCTCCTCGTTCAATACATGCTCCGGGTCAGGGTTGTATTTCTTCAATTGGGACACATGGAACACATCATGAATTCCTGCTAATCCTTCCGGCAACTTCAATCGATATGCTACAGGTCTAATCATTTTAGTCACGGGAAAAGGTCCTAGGTATCTAGGACTCATCTTCCCTCCTTTAGGATGCTTCAGAATCCCTCTACTCAGCGTTATCTTTAGAAAAGTTCGGTCCCCCACCTGAAACTCCAACTCCCTTCTTCTATTATCGGTATAACTCTTCTGTCGGCTTGGGGCAGTTTTCAACCTCTCATTTCTTATCTTCACTTTATAGGCCATTTGCTCAATATTCACTTCCCCATTCCTACTGATTTGACCATCCTCTGTCCATCCCCAATACAAGGGCACTTGACATCTCCGCCCATATAACGCTTCGTAGGGTGTCGTTCCGATCGACGCCTGATGACTATTGTTGTATGCTAGCTCAGCATAAGGTATACAATCTATCCACTTATCTCCAAAATCCCACACACACGCCCTAAGCATGTCCTCCAATATTTGGATGACTCTCTCGGACTGTCCATCAGTCTGCGGGTGAGCAGATATGCTAAGCTTCAGAGTCATCCCCATTGACTCTTGAAACTTAGTCCAAAATCTGGAAGTAAATCTAGGATCTCGATCAGACACAATACTGATCGGCACTCCATGCAATCTAACTACTTTGTGAGTATATATCTTGGCCAGTTTTTCCATAAAGTCCCTCACATTCACCGGAATGAAATGAGCTGTCTTGGTCAATCTGTCAACCACTACCCACACAGCTTCCTTTATAGTCTTAGACATTGGTAATCTATTAACGAAATCCATCATCACCTCTTGCACTTCCACTCAGGTATAGGCAATGGCTGTAGCAATTTGGCTGCCTTCTTGTGCTTCGCTTTTACTTTCTGGCAGGTCAAGCAAGTAGAGACGTATTGCCCCACGTCTCTTTTCATTCCCGGACACTAATAGGCCCTTTTCAAATCTTGGTACATCTTAACTTCCCCCGGATGGATAGAATACTTGCTCTTGTGAGCCTCATCCATTATCTTTTTCTTCAATATTAGGTCATCTGGTACACATAGACGCTCTCGAAAATACGTCACTCTTGATTCATCCATCTGAAATTCCTTATTTCCTCTCTTCACTTCCTTTACCTTGAAAATTTGAAACTCTTGGTTATTCCTTTGAGCCTCACTAATCTCTTGCCTCAGCTCATGCTCTAATCTTAGGTTACTTAAGCTAATTTTTCCTTCTCTCACTTCTACCTTTTTCCCCAAGATATCCTATACTACTTGAATCTCTTGTACCCTCAAGTTAGCCATCCTTACTTTTCGACTTAGCGCATCCGCTACCACATTCGCTTTCCACAGATGGTAGTTAATTGGACACTTGTATTCTTCCAAAAACTCCCCCCATCTCCTCTGCCTTAAGTTTAAGTCCTTTTGCGTGAATATATACTTCAAGCTCTTATGATCTGTGAAAGCTTCATATTCCGCCCCATACTAATAGTGTCGCCATTTCTTCAAAGCAAACACTATCGCTGCTAACTCTAGATTGTGAGTCAGATAGTTTACCTCGTGCAGCTTCAACTTCCTCGAGGCATAGGCGATAACTTTCCTGTCCTGCATCATCACCGCCCCTAGACCATCCTTAGACGCATCCATGTACAAGGAGTAGGCCTTACCTTCCTCGGGTAGGCTTAGTACTGGTGCCGTCATCAATCTCCTCTTAAGTTCTTGGAAGCTCTTCTCACACTTATCATTCCAGATGTATGGCACGTCCTTCCTTAGCAATTGGGTCATTGGTATCGCCAACGTAGAGAAGTTCTTAATAAAACTGCGGTAATATCTCGCCAATCTAAGGAAACTCCTAACCTCGGTCACGCTCTCCGGTTGCTTCCGATTTGAAACCGCCTCGACTTTCGATGGGTCCACATTGATTTCATTTTTTGATATCACATGGCCAAGAAAAGACACTGAATCCAACCAAAATTCGCATTTGCTAAACTTAGCATAATGTTTGTGCTCTCTTAATTTCTCCAATACTAACTTTAGATGCTCCGCATGTTCCTTGGGACTTTTAGAGTAGATTAAGATGTCGTCTATGAACACTACCACAAACTTATCCAAGTACAGCTGGAAAACCCTGTGCATAAGATCCATGAAAACAGTAGGTGCATTAGTTACTCCGAATGGCATCACCACAAACTCGTAGTGGCCATATCTCGTGTTGAAAGCTGTCTTGGGAATATCCTCCCCCTTGATTCGCACTTGGTAGTAACCTTGCCAGAGATCCAACTTAGAAAAGTAGCACGAACCTTGCAACTGATCGAACAACTCATCGATCAAAGGCAAGGGATACTTGTTCTTGATTGTGAGGTTGTTCAACCCCCTATAGTCTATGCACAATTCTCAATGTACTGGGTCTTATGTACCCTTGCTTAACCAATTCTTCCAGTTGCTCCTTCAATTCTTTCAATTCTGTGGGCGCCATCCGATAAGGAGTCTTTAACACCGGCTCCGCTCCCGGAACTAAATCGATGGTGAACTCGACTTCTCGGGAAGGTGGAAGAGAAGTAAGTTCGGCCAGAAATACGTCTACAAAGTCCTTCACCACTTCGGTGCTCTCTAAAGTACACTGGTCCTTGGGTTTATTGATCAGATAAGCTAAATATCCCACACAACCCTTCTTCAGCATTTTCCTCGCCTTTGCGCCTGCTATCAAGAATTTCAACTCCCTCACCTTTCTCCCGCTAAACTCTAGTACGTCGCATCCGAGCCTAACAAATTGCACGGTCTTGGCCTTGCAATCCACTCTTGCTCCATGCTTTGCTAAGCAATCCATACCCAAAATCAGATCATAGTCGTCGATGGGTAGGATTATGAGGTCCGCCTTCAGAATCTTTTTTCCAACCACAACATCGCACCCTTACGCTACTTTACTCACACTTCTTTGCCTCCCTAAAGGTGTACTCACTAACAGGGTGTAAGGTAACTCTACCCCGTCCCAACCCAAATGGCATGCACACTTATCGTTCACATATGAAAGAGTCGATCCGGGGTCTATTAAAACAGAAATGGAGT
The DNA here is from genome assembly GCA_026120185.1 of Voacanga thouarsii. Lineage (NCBI taxonomy): Eukaryota > Viridiplantae > Streptophyta > Magnoliopsida > Gentianales > Apocynaceae > Voacanga > Voacanga thouarsii. Next base: position 260,696 of record JANUWF010001966.1, on the reverse strand, counting down.
GACCTTGCACAAAAAGCGTACCTTCAACTACCGCTAAATCAGCTCCAACCTCCTCCCGGTTGAGCACGAAGACCTTGGCTTTCACTTGAGGCTTTTGGCATCCTCCTCCATTCTTCCCAATAGGGGCTCCTCTGGCTACCCCAGCTGGTTGGGTCGCAGCTCCCGGCCCCAGCCTAAGTGGTCTTGGATGGTTGTTCCTCAGGTGGTTCGGGTCACCAAAGTTGAAGCATCTTCTCGAAACTCCCCGGGACCAGCAATCCCTTTCGACATGACCTCGCTTCCTACAATTCCGACACATTGGTACTTCCAACATAGGACTTGGTGGTGCTGTCCCGGGCTGCTTCTATTTATTTCCCCAGTGCATCAGGCCGGCAGGTTGTTTGTGAGTCGGGGGTCTCATCGGTACTCGGCTCGATTGGAATGGCCGATTTATTGGCCAGTTCCTATCCTCATTTTTCGTGCGGGTCACTCCATCCACCACAATCGTGTATGTCACTGGAGGAGATGGTGCCAGTACCTTCCTCAAATCTTGCCTGAGTCCCTTCACAATTTGACGGGTCCGCTTTTGCTCGGTATCCACCAGACACTTGTAGTACTTGGATAATTAAGTAAACCGGGCGGCATACTAAGCCACGGTCATTCCCCATTGCTTGTGACTCTGGAATTCATCTTCCCTCTTCTCCGCTATCCATTGCAGTACATATTCTGCTCGGAAAGTGTCCACAAAATTCTCCCAAGTCTAGTTATTATCTTCCCCTCCCAGTCTTCCTGGACCTGTTGCCACTAAGCTCGGGCAGGTCCCCTCAGCCTAAATGTAGAAAATTTCACTCTCCTCTTTTTAGTGTACTGCAAGGTTGCAAAAATATCCTCCATCTATTCTATCCATTGCTCAGCCTTTTCATCCTACTCCACTTCTCCTTGAAATGACGGAGGTTGAAACTTCAAGAATCGTTCCAAGGCCTCATCCTCCCCCTTAGGTGCCCTCCTATCCACACTGTCTACCTTCTCAATTAAGTTCTGAAGAATGGCAGCCATCTTATCGAAGGCCTGCCCCATGGTCACTTCTTTGGACCCTCCCGGTGACAACTCCTACTCCTGCTCAAGATCCCCTTCCACCTTTGGTGTTGATTGCCATGCTTCTTCAGACTCAGGAGCCGATGGCTCGCTCCCTTGAGCAGTCCTACCTCGTCCTGTAGCCTTACATCCCGATGCCATCTATTAGCATCTAATACAAGGTTCATTAGGGGAAAAGTTCATGGCATGCAATAAATTAGCTCATGATTTGGAAAGAATTTGCAGTTCGATGAGGACTAAATTTTGCGAATAACACTCCAAAGGGTATAGAGAAATTAGTAAGATTATGCTTTCCTTTACCAAATCCAACTTAGTACAAAATAAGGGAATATTCTACTAGGTACTTCTTTTATTCTTGTAAAACGAAATTCAAAATAAAAAAGTAAATGCTAGATCAAATAAATAAACGAACATTTGTTCATGAAAATAAAGAGTAATCACTAAGGGCCCAATAAACTCTATGCTTCACTAGAGTCGCAGGAGTCCTCAGAAGTCTCAGGGGAAGGTTCAACTATCCATCATGCATTGCGATTGGGATGATCACGAACACAATCCTTGGCAAAACCAAAAGATCTAGGCTTCTTCTCAGACTGACCCAAAATGTACCCCTCAACATCCCTACCCCTCAACTTGGCCCTTATGTCTGCATCCCTATGTTGTTCCATGGCTAACACCACTACACTCTTAGGCCTCCCAGATTCTGCCCCATGGGACTCACCTCCTAGAAGTGTCGGGGTTCCTCCCCCTATAGATGGGGTCGCAGGTGTATCTTTACTACCCTCCCTCTCAATCTCAAGTCCCCCTAGCTCCTCTTCACTCGGGATCCATCCACCCTCAGGTTCCGTCTCTAACTCGAATGATGAGGAATCTGGTATGGGTATTGGGTTAGATGCTCTACCGCCTGCGGGAGCTCACATAAAAGGCCAGTATCGGGTTACAGCTGCAGATCTTCTAGACATCCTAGAAAAGAAACATAAAGAAATAAGAATTAAATCTCAACTCTTAGAGGTCAAACACCATTCAACGAATCCCAATTCCTAAAGTTTAGGTACCACTTAATCAAATCAATTACCTAAACCTAGGCACTAATACTACTTGTAACACCCCACACACTAGGTACCTAGATAGGGTAGGATGTCACCCCGTCTAAAGGACCAAGGGTCTTTATAACAAGGAATAAAATAAAACAAAAACTGCTAAACAAAATTAAAAGAAAAATTCCATTACATTCGAAAGCAAAACTTATACAAGTCCGAAAAATCAAAACTAACAAGCGTCTCTTGAAATAAACTCAAAACACAATTAAATAAATGAACTGGAACTCAACCCCAGCTTCGCCCCGCTCAATGAAAGAAATCCCCATAAATCATGATATAAAAGGTGTGAGATAGACATCTCAGTAAGTCCCGTGTGTGCAAATGTCAGTTATAACCACTTCATGTATGCAGGTTTATCAAAACCATAAAATCGTGTTTGCAAGCCAATCTCATCAATAATAATCATACAAAGGAGCCTTGTTCGATCAATCCAAAATAGTTCACAGTAAATCACTGTTTCATCACATTCACAATTCATTAAATATGGATTAACAAATGATTCAATAATATAGTAACATAATCCATATCATGGTTACCACCATGATAGCTTCCCAATATATTCTTTCAACAATGGGTAGTGGGGAATTCGCCCACTAGGTGAGATACTCCCCATCTCTACACCCAACATTCCGGTTGTCCAATCCGGATAAACAATGTCCACATGGACCAATATGCTAGCTCGGACCAGCCTGACTAAGTAGTACTGTTGCCTCTCTAAGTTAAGTTCCTCTTCTGGAGGTGGCCTCCTGCCAGAAGACTCACTCTTGCTCTCTTCGTAACTAGTACTATTAGCCTACCCCGCTGAGTACTCAACGCTCCCCATTTAGGGGCAGAATCATTTTTCCTTTTTCGAAAGTCTTTAAATAATTTGATTGCAAAACGTGGTTTTTGTAATAGCGTTTTCAAATCATTTGACAATAGTGTAATAAATCGCTTTTGAGTTTGAATAAATAAAATTTAGTAAATTCATTTTTTAAATAAAATATCCACGTTTCCAATCCAAGTCTTACAACAATCCAGTATAACTAATCATTTTTAGTCAAGGCTCAGTCCTTGTGTCAAAACATCATATTGACATCAATTCCAAATAACATTACAAAAATTACTTGCAAACAAGTATCATTTATCAAAATAGTTATGCAGGGACTTACCTGGATAAATCACAACCAAATTCCACTCAATCGATTGCTCTACTTTCCACTCCTTCCTTATCTAAAGTAAATAATCCCACAATTAGGATTCAGTTGCTCCATCCATTATTTCATACAACATGACTCTCCATGATTTCATTATCTACCCCTTTCATCCATGGTATTTAATTCAATAGATCACATGAATAACTTTCCTTTACTATTCTATTGATCATAACCATGCATTGATCTAGATCAATTCATCACATGACATCTTCCATATTAAACTAACATAAAATAATCATAAATAGCCCCACAAACATTAAAATATCTCATCTTTTGTCTATTTAGCATTGATCTAAATTCATCATGACAAGATACATCGATGTCCTATCTCATACATGCTTTATCTACGGTTTTCCTCAACATGATCATCAATATAATATATTCTTGCTTTCATACTAGACTCCATAGACATCCTTAAGCTAATATATTGAAGTTTAAGACCATTTAAATCAATAAAGATAGGATCTTGATTACCTCTTAGCGATTTAGGCTTAAATCACGGTAACTCCTTGTTGGCTAGCTTGAGTTTGATCAATAGTTGAAGAGTTTGGTTCGCTTGGATGCCCTTGATCAAGTCTCACCAAAGAATAGGTAAAATCAGTCCCTTATGGACGTGATTTAAGGAAGAGAAAAGGAAAAAGAAGAGAGTAGGGGTTGAATAGAAGGGTTGAAGATCAATTACCTTGTAGAGAGATTCGATTTTGGATTTGTTCTTGGAATAGGCTGGCCGAATTTTGGAGCTGGTTGAATGCTGGTTTTTTCGTGAGTTTAAGGGGCTGAAAGGGTGGAGATTTTTGTGGTTTGTTGTATAGAAAAGGCTAGGGTTTTCAGTTTAGGTGTTTAAAGGAGTTTTGGTCTTGCTAGGGTTTCTTGATCATAAGAGAAAATTGTTCAGCTTTGGGTGTGTCTATGGCTGCCAAAATTTTGCAAGGAAATTAGGGGTGATTGCTACTGTGTTTGTGAAGCTAAGGGTGGCCGAAATTCTGGAAAAACAGTGAGGAAAAATCTAGACAGAATTAGAGAAGAATGCTGGTTGGTTTTGGTCTCTAAAGTGGCAAAACAAGAGAAGGAAAAGAAGTCTTTGTGTAGCTGTATTTTGCTTGCTAAATAGAAGAATTTCTATGCAGGTTTTTGCTGAGAATTTTGTGCAGAATAAGGCTGGTTTTTTTGGCCAAAATTTTGAAGGAATTTGAGGGGAAAATTTTGTTATTCTTTTGGCTAAAACAAAGTCCTAGTTGGTTAACGTTTTCTTAGACAGCGGCAGCTTTTATACAATTTTCCAGAATATTTGGTGAGGAAACTACGTAATCTATTTAGGAAATAATTTAATTAATTCCCTATTTTAATTTGAGTAATTTTTAAATATCTAATAAGTAGTTATATTGAGAGAAAATTCTGGTTTCCTACTTCCTTGAAGCTACCGAATTCTTCTTCCTTTTCCTTCCTAAATTTTCAAAAATCATCCTCTTATCCAAGAGATAATTATTTGATTTAAATTCACCTCTAAGCTTTTTATTTCCATAAATAAAAATATTATTTGAAAGAAGATAAAATAAGGAAATTTATTTCCTTGAAAATAATACCTATATACTTTCTTATATATATTTTTCTCTACTAGTATATTATTTACATATTGCTAAAAGATAATCTAGATTAGTAATCTTTAAAATTCTCTAAAAGATTATGATAAGATATTAGAAACTGAAATTTAATTTATTATCAAATATTTTATAAAATAATTTTCAAATAAATCACTCTCCTAATTTATTTTCCTCTTCTTAGGAAATTAACTTCCTAGTGGCTATTCTCCTAGGGATTTCGGCCAAGCTAGGGAAAAATTAGGGAAGGAGGAAAGAAAATAATAGAATGAAAAGGATTGGAAATAGCTAGGATTCAAACTCAAGCCCGTCAAGGTTTAAATGCCAAGCTTTATCCACCAAGCTACATTTTCTTTCTAAATATTCTCCTAACAACTCCCTTGATTTCTTCCCACTTGCTTTACCCCTTTTCTAATAAACTTTCCTCAATAAATGAAAGCTCAAGCAATCCAACTACATCAAGAATAAATTAATTCATGTAATCCACAACCAATATTTTCATGGAAAATAATTTAAATTATCAAATGCGGTATAACTCAATATGACATGTATGACTTTTTCCCCACTTACTAAAGGTGGTCTTATATAGGGTATTACACACAAAGCTGGAAAATTTTCCAGATTTTTAGCTAGAGTTCTATGATCAAAATCAACAAGATATCTTTCCAGAAAAATAACAAATTAATTCCAGCTATCTAATATAAAATCTGATGAATTAAAACAAGCTGGAATTTAGTTGCTCTAGCTAGGGTTTTTCAAAAATCAAAGAGGACAAAAGCTGAAAATAAAATTAAACTTTATCCTTATCAAATGTCCTTGAATTTAGGAGATAAATATGGAGACTTATCTCCTATGAAGATGGCGCTGAAAATTCACTAGGATGGCTAGGGTTTTTCGGCCAAAGCACGAAGAAATCTAAGGAAAAGAATTCAAAAGGAAAACTAAGATTCGCAAGAGGTAAGATTCGAACTCGGGTCATCAAGGAAAATCACCAAGCCTTACCACTATTCCAAATAAACTTCAATGATAATATTTCTCTAGAAAATTCTTTCCACCCTAATTCTCATCCCTCTATCTCATCTACTAAACTTCACTTAAAGCAACTCTCAAATAATGCAACAACACATTCAGATAATTTTATGCAAGCACAACCTTGAAAATCTCATGCACCCATGCGAAAATAATGTTAAGATATCACATGAAATGTGAAATGCTATGCAATGCATGACTTTTCCCCATAGGTCAAAGGTGGTTTTGGGCGGGGTATTACATCTCCTCCCCTTTAAGAGAATTTCATCCCGAAATTCAGGTTTCATGCCCTTAAAGCATATCCGGATACTTCCGCCTTAACCATTCTTCCGTTTCCCACGTCGCATCTTGCGCGCCATGATGATCCCAAAGTATCTTTACCATAAGTATCTGCTTATTTCAAAGGATCTTGATACTCTGCTCCAAAATCTTGACTGGTTTTTCCATGTAACTCAAATTTGGATGCAATTCCATAGGTTCCTCATTAAGTACATGACTTGGATCGGGGTTGTACTTCTTCGACTGAGACACACGGAAAACATCATGCATCCCAATTAGTCCATCGTGTAGATCCAATTAATAGGCGACCGGCCCAACCTTCTCCCTTATCGGAAATGGTCCTAAATACCTGGGACTCAACTTCCTTCCTTTCGGATGCCTCAAGATTCCTCTACTAGGAGTCAACTTCAAGAATGCGCAATCACCCACTTGGAACTCCAATTCCCTCCTCCTAGAATCTGCGTAGCTTTTCTGTCGGCTTTGCACTACTCTTAGTCTTTCTCAGATAACCCTGACCTTGTCCATCATTTCTTGAATACATACCACACCAGTTCTTCTAATGTGCCCTTCTTCCGTGCATCCCCAATATATCAGTACTTAACATTTTCACCCATATAATGCTTCGTATGGCGCCATCCCAATCGATGCCAGATAACTGTTGTTATACACCAATTCTGCATGTGGTAAACACTCGATCCACTTGTCTCCAAAGTCCAAAATACACGCTCGGAGCATATCCTCCAATATCTGAATAACTCTCTCGGATTGACCATCAGTCTGCGGATGAGCAGGGGTGCTGAATTTCAATGTAATACCTAGAGACTCTTGAAACATGTTCCAAAATCTCGAAGTGAACCTGGGGTCCCTATCTGATACAATTCTTGACAGTACACCATGCAACCTTACAATTTCCCGGGAATACGTCTGAGCCAACTTTTCCATCGAGTCCCTTACATTCAATGGTATAAAATGCACTGTCTTGGTCAGTCGGTCCACTACCACCCAAACTACATCCTTGTGTGACTTGGTCATCAAAAGGCCAGTCACAAAATCCATAGTCACCTTTTCCCATTCCTACTTAGGAATCGGTAACGGTTGCAATAAACCTGCAGACTTCTTATGCTCCATCTTAACTTTCTGGCATGTCAGGCACGTTGATATATACTGAACAACATCTCTCTTCATTCCAGCCCACCAATATTTCTTTTTCAAGTCATAAAACATCTTTACTTCCGTAGGGTGTATGGTATACTTACTCTTGTGAGCTTTGTCCAATATCCGTTTTCTTATGTCTTAGATGTCAGGTACACATATCCGGTCTTGAAAATACAATACCCCCTTCTCATCGGTCCGAAAATCTTTTCCTCTCCTCGCGATTTCTTTCTCCTTGAAGGCCTGAAATTCCATACTATCCTATTAGGTTGTTACAATTTCCTGTTCCATATCGGGCTTCAGGGTCAAGTTTCTTACACAGATCTTCCTCTCTTGAACTTCCATTTCCTGCTTCAGGATTTCCTGCATTGCCGACACCTCCTGCATTCTCAAATGTGCTATCTTCACTTTACGACTCAAAGCGTCAGCTACCACATTTGCTTTGCCAGGGTGATAATTAATAGGACACCTATACTCCTCCAAGAACTCCATACATCTACGCTGTCAGAGATTTAAATCCTTCTGCGTGAAGATGTACTTCAAACTCTTATGGTTAGTGAAGACTTCATCTTGGGCTCCAAACTGATAATGTCGCCACTTCTTCAAGGCAAATACTATGGCTGCCAGCTCCAAATCATGAGTCGGATAATTACCTTCATGCAGCTTTAACTTCCTAGATGCATAAGCTATGACCTTTCCATCCTACATCAGTATAGCTCCTAGACCTTCCTTAGATGCGTCCGTATAGAGTGCATAGGGCTTGTCAGCCTCGGGCAGTCTCAATACGGGTGTTGTAATCAACCTCCTCTTAAGCTCTTGGCAACTCTTTTCACGCTTCTCGTTCCAAGCAAAAGAAATGTCCTTCTTCAATAGCCGCATCATCGGTGAAGCCAGAGTAGAGAAATTTTTAATGAAACACCGATATTACCCCGCCAACCCAAGAAAACTTCGTATCTCGATAATATTCTCCGGTTGCTTCCAATTAGCTAAGGCATCCACCTTGGCAGGGTCCACCTTGATCCCATCCTTGGATATCACATGGTCGAGAAAGGAGACCGAGCTTAACCAAAACTCACATTTACTGAACTTAGCGAAGAGCTTGAATTCCCTCAGCTTTTCCCGGACCAACCTTAAGTGCTTTGTGTGATCCTCCAGATCCTTGGAGTAGATTAAGATATCATCGATGAAAAAAACTACAAACTTGTCCAAATATGGCTGGAAGACTCGATGCATCAAATCTACGAAAACTGCCAGTACATCGGTTACACCGAACAGCATTACCACAAATTCATAGTGGCCATACCGCATGTTGAAAGCAATCTTAGGAATGTCTTCTTCCTTAATCCTCACCTGGTAGTATCCATGCCGCAGGTCCAACTTCGAAAAGCAAGAGGTGCCTTGAAGTTGATCGAACAACTCGTCGATCAAGGGTAGAAGGTACTTGTTCTTGATCGTTAAGTTGTTCAGTCCCCGGTAATTGATGCACAATCTCAAAGTACCATATTTCTTCTTAACAAACAACATTGGTGCTCCCCACGATGACATACTCGGTCGAATGTAGCCTTGCCTCACCAACTCTTCCAACTGCTCCTTTAAATTTTTTAGTTCCGTCGGTGCCATCCGGTAAGGGATTCTTGACACGGGTTCTGCTCCGGGAATCAGGTCTACGGTAAACTCAACTTCCCGTTCAGGGGGTAGAGAAGTGAGCTCAGTAGGAAAAACCTCTAGAAAGTCTTTTACCACTTCCATACTCTCCAAGGTACACTGATCTTTGGGTTTGTTCAGGAGATACGCTAAATATCCCTTACATCCTCTTTTGAGCAACTTCTGGGCCTTAGTGCCAGCAATCAAGAATTTCTGCTCCTTCGCTCGCTTACCGTTAAATTCAATCACGTCCCGATCGGGACTCACAAACTGCACCGTCTTGATCTTATAATCCACACGAGCTTTGGGCATCAACAACCAATCCATGTCCAAGATTAGGTCATAATCGTCAATGGGCAAAATTATGAGGTCTGCTTCTAAAATCTCCTTCCCTACCTCAACTTTGCAACTCCCCATTATCTTACCCGCTTCTACCATCTTTCCCAAATGTGAGCTTACTACTAAGGTATATGGCAATTCCTTTCCTTTGGAACCCAAATGCGATGCACATACTTGGCTTATATAAGAGTGTGTGGATCCTAGATCTATCAAAACATTAACAAGATGTCCTTGGATAGAAAGGTTACCTTCAATCACGGCGGCATCCACTCCAACTTCGTCTCCGTTCAGGGCAAAGACCTTGGCCTTCACTTGGGGCTTCTGACCTCCCGTTCCTGCTGCAGCACCTCGGTTGACTCCCATTGCTTGAGTCGGGGTTGTTTGCCCAATCCTTAAAGGTTTAGGGCGGGCATTCCTCGGATAACCTGGGTCTCCACAGTTGAAGCACCTCCTTGCTCCCCCACTTCTCCAGCAACTCCTCCCAGTGTGACCACATTTCCCATAGAGTCGGCAATTTAAATTACTTTGCATCGGGCCAGCCATAGGCACTCGAGGCTACTTACCCCGATTTCCTCACGGCATAGAGACCACAGGTCGCTTGTTACTCAGAGGCCTCATTGGTGGATGATTCGGTTGAAAAGGTCTATTCACTAGTCGATACCAATCTTCATTCTCCATCCAGGATGCTGCGTCCACGGCGGCAAAGTATGACGTTAGCGGTGATGGAGCCAATGCCTTTCTCAAATCTGGCCTCAGCCCCTTCACAAACTGTTGGGTACGCTTCTGCTCCGTGTCGACCAAGCATTTGCAATACTTGGACAACTGCATGAATCGAGCCGCATACTGGGCGACTGACATGCTTCCCTGCTTGAGGGTTTGGAACTCATCCTCCCTCTTCTCAGTTACCCACTGAGGAATGTACTCCGCACAGAAAGCTTCGGTAAAGTTGTCCCATGTCCATTCTTGCTCCTCTCTATCCCAATCACTCTGTACCAGCTGCCACCATGCTCGTGATGGTCCCCTTAGCAAAAAAGTAGCAAACTTCACCATCTTTTCTTCCGAGTACTGCAGGGTAGCAAAAATATCCTCCATCTGCTCGACCCACTGCTCTGCCTTCTCGTCTTGCTTCGCCTTCTCGTCTTGGAATGCGCGAGGTTGGAACTTCAGAAATCGCTCCAGGGCCTTATCCTCTCCCTGCGGTGACTTCTTGGCCACCTTATCTATTCTCTCTGTTAGATTTTGCAAGATTGAAGCTATCATGTCGAAAGCCTGTCCCATGGTCACATCCCGAGACCTCTCTGAAGCAAACTCTTGCTCTCGTTGCAAGGGCTCCTCCACATCGGGTGTGGAACGACGCATCTGCTCAAATTCCGGAGTTGAGGATGCACTTTCCTGCACTGTTCTACTATAAACGACTATCCTATGTCTTGGTGCCATCTTAGACCATAGTCACTTAAAGTCAGATAGTTACCAAGGGGGAAAGAAAGTATGCTCAGGTGCATGGTCAGTTAATAGTAATGGTATCTACTCATTTTAAAAGAGAATTTGATGATATTATGCTGGGAAAAACCAAGTAATAAATAAAACAAATGCTTTTTATATAAACTATACTTTCATAAAGAAGGGTTATCACAAGTGATGCCCTTTTATTCAATTAAATAATAGAGTCCTACAAGCAACATGCTTCTTTTGGAAAGAATAAATGCCGCTGGTCTTCTGTACTCGACTCTCTCTAGTATCAACAGAGGCATCGGAATCATCAGAGGCTGGTTCCACAAGCCACCACACGGAGCTATCGGGTCTCCCTATGTAATCCCTTGCAAAACAAACGCTCTCACTTGGCTAAGCTGATTTACCTTCATTGACCCTCTTGGCTCTCATAGCCATCTCATAAAGCTCATCCAAAGCTAATCTAACCGCACCCTTAGGCGCTGGCCTCTCATTCCCCAAGTCAGATAGATCAAGCAACCCCTCTATTCTCTACTTGGCATCTATCCCCAGTACATATCGAAGTCCACACCTCTTAGGACCTTCTTCTAGTTTCCTCTTCCCCTTATCTTCCATTCCTAAAGCGGACTGCCTAAGTTCCCTCACTCCCGAGGTAACTCTATTCTTCGACCTATGTCCATCATCACTGGACTCCTTAAGGTCATAGCAAGTAGAAGCCCTATCAATCTCTCCTATCTGTGGGGTCTAGGGATCCTCTATCACATCCTCATCCTCTTCCTCTATCCCAGCCATCTGTCCCTCACTCTCATCATCTCCCTCATTCCCAAGCTCATCTGCCTCCCCCTCACTCAGCTCAGCCATCTCCTCATCCTCCTCACCCTCACTAGCAAGCTCAACAACCTCTCCCTCATCATCCCCATCATACTCTCATAGGCTCCCATCAACCTCCATCTCTGCCTCAACCACCGGGTCATCTAGCATGGGCGGCTCATGCTCCATCTTGTCCTCGACAAAACAACCATCCTCCCTCAAGCTCTGTCTCTGAATCAGACAAGGGTTGCCTAGCTACGGGTAGTGGGGCAGGTGGATTCCCGCAACCAATGGGCCAGTCCCTGACAGCCGACACAACCCTTTTGACCATCCGATAAATAAAATACAAAGGTCAGCACCAAATCAAAATTACTTAAGAAAATAAAACCCAGTAAGTCAAATAATTACCTAAACCAAGGCTCTGATACCACTTGTAACACCCCACTACTACGTATCCTAAAAGGGCGGGGATATCGCCCCGTCCCGGAGGACAAGGGGTCTTTAAAACGAGGTATAAAATATAAAGACAAACCAAAGAAATCAAACTTAGATAAATAATGGAAAGCTCTTATTACATTAGGCTCAAACTGGAGAAAAACTAAATAAAAACAAATATCCGATCAGAAGCTTAAATAAACAATTGTCTCCTAGAACATAATGGAAAATAACAAAAGCTTCAACTATCACATGCCCCACTTGCTCAGCATAATCTATCTCCTGAAAACGTGATATAAAACAGTGTGAGATTAAATCTCAGTAAGTCCTATGTGTGCACATGGTACTTTGAACAGTTCGTGTATGCATAGTGAAAACATTTGCAGAAATATTTGACAAGTCATAAATAATTTTCTCTTTGCAAGGAGTGGGTTTTTCTCATTATCATACTTTGTACAAAATAAATCATCCACTCTAATAAACAGTCATATCACCATACTTTGGGATCCATGAGGACAAGGCATCACACTTTGTGCACCTTGCCTGGACCAGATTACCACACGTTGGGCGTTCTTATCCAGGTGAGTGTACAGCCCACCGGGTGGGATACTTTTCCATCTCTACAGCCAATAAAACCATCTGGGTGTCCATGTTGGGAAAATAAATAATACCTTACCAAGTACAAATGCTAGCTCAGACTGGCCCGACCAACCAATATTGTCGCCTTTTCAAGTGCGGCTTATCTTTTGGAGGTGGCCTCTTGCCAGAAGACTTACTCTAGCTCTCCAAGACTAGTATTGTTAGTCGACCCTTATTGAGTATTCAACGAACGTATCCGTCAATTCTTGATTCACAATATTTCCATACCTTGGCTTTGTAAAACGTGGTTTTCTTTAAAAGAGTTTTCTAAAACGTTGAGAAAAGAACAGTTCTTGATAAAAATTGTAAGTTTGACAAAACCGTTTACAGAATAAACATCCACGTTTACAACCCATGCAAACATAGTTCAACAATAGCTTCACAAAGTTTTACCACATAGACTTGCCATCACAATATTTAACATAAGAGTTTATGCAAGGACCTACCTCATATGCCTCAGATAAACAAGATAAACTCACACCTTTCTTCCTTCAAATACCCTCCTGATCTAGAATCATATAATATCATGATCAGGATCTCAATCGATTCAAACATGCATTAAACTCATTTATTCCCATAACAAATCACGATCCATTATCTAACTTCAAATAAATCATCTAATCCTCAAAGTACATACACTATGATCACATATCCATCAAAGACATGAATAATATATCAAAAAGGTCTTGACTTGACCATCACACTTCACATCCATCATTATCACAATAAAACATGGCATCGCTATCCATCGAATATGCTTAATTAATTACTCGGCTCAAAATATTCATCTATCCCAACTAAGCACATATATCATTCTATCATACTTCCATAGACATCATCAATCTCATTAGACCTTAATTTCAAGATCAAGGGCAAGAATTCCCTTACCTTACAATCTCCGGATTAGCAAGGTCTCGATGCTCCTATGGTGATCGTCCCGAGTTCGTTTGAGAAGAAGAGAAAAGCTGTCTTCTTTACTTCCTTTCAATCAAAGGTAGGTAAAGAGGATGAAATCTACCTCTATGTGGCATGGTTTAAGGGAAGAAAAGGAGAAGAATTAATGGAAGAAAGGAATCAAGAGGTTGAGATGATTTTTGCTTACCTTAAGGTGTGATCGGTTTTTTGCTAGGGATTGCTCTTGTGTTTTTCAAAAATTGCAGGAGAGTTTTTTGCTGGAATTTTTGTGTATTAAGGAGGGAGTAGTCAGCTATCTTGGTTTAGGGTTAGAAGAGATTGATTTAGGGTTAGAAGGTGGTGCTAAGAAGGACTCTTAATGGCTCTAGGTTTCTTGGATAGTAATGGCGAAAATTGCAGCTTGTTGTACGCTTATTGCTGCCGAAATTGAGAGGGTTTAAGAGGAGAAAATAATCTGGAATTGTTCTCCTATGCTGGCCAAAAACTACACAAGGAAAGGGTTGTCTGCGTGTTCAAGTTTTTAGGCCAAACAAGGAAGAGTTTGTGCAGCTTTGGTAACTAGAAATTATGCACGAAATCTATGAGCAAAAAGCAGAATTTCTGGACTATTTTCGGCTTCTATTCTATTTTCAAATCGGAGGGAAAAAACAAGAGTTTCAAGTGCTGTGGTTTGGCTTAATCAACAAGGAGTTTTGGTATGTTTTGGAGTGTAGAATATTCGTGCATTGCACTAAGCAAAGCTGGCTGAAAATTCTGGTGTAAAACTAGTCGAAATTCCTGATGCAAAGCTGGTCGAAATTTCTGTGTAGAAGCTAGCCGAAATTTTGGAATTTTTGGTGGATAAAATCTGATTTTGTGTCACTAAAGTAATCTGATTTGGCGAGAGGTGTTCTAGGTGATTTGAGCTAGGGTTTGAAGAGTTTGATTGCACTTAGGAGTGCAGGATTCTTCGTGCAGCTTGTGCTTGCACAAGGCTGCCGAAATTCTGTAGAAAAAGAAAGAGTAAAAACTAGTTGGTTTAGGATTGAAATAAGATTTGATTTGCTAAAGGATTTAGATAAGAATTCCCTAGTCTTGGAAGAGTTTGAGTTGAGCTAGGAAGGCTCCAAAGGTGGCGACACAAAGCTGCAAAAATTTTCAGATTTTTAGCTAGGGTTCTATGATCAAAATCAACAAGATATCTTTCCAGAAAAATAACAAATTAATTCCAGCTATCTAATATAAAGTTTGATGAATTAAAACAAGCTGAATTTAGTTTCTCTTGCTGGGGTTTTTCAAAAATCAAAGAGGACAAAAGCTGAAAATAAAATTAAACTTTATCCTTATCAAATGTCCTTGAATTTAGGAGATAAATATGGAGACTTATCTCCTATGAAGATGGCGCTGAAAATTCACTAGGATGGCTAGGGTTTTTGGCCAACGCATGAAGAAATCTAGGGAAAAGAATTCAAGAGGAAAACTAAGATTCGCAAGAGGTAAGATTCGAACTCGGGTCACCAAGGAAAATCACCAAACCTAACCGCTATTCAAAATCAACTCCGATGATTATATTTCTCTAGGAAATTCTTTCCACCCTAATTCTCATCCCTCCATCTCCTCTACTAAACTTCACTTAAAGCAACTCTCAAATAATGCAACAACATATTTAAATAATTTTATGCCAGCACAACTGTAACACCCCGAAGCCTAGGCCCGCCAGGGCTGGGGATGTCGCCCCGTCCAAAGGACAAGGGGTCTTTATAACTAGGTCACACAAATAAATTGTGGAATAAAAATATTATTTAACTTAAAAAAATTATTACAACCCAAAGAAAACTTCAAGAATAAATCCATGAATTCCGAAACAAAAACCATAAATAAAATTATCCACTCTCGCCTCCCCAAAGCAATACATAAAATCAAAAGACATATTCTCTTCCAAAGAAGATATTACTAGCCACTCAACTCCATAGCAGGATCATCCTGAAATCATGAGAGAAAGGTGATGAGACAGAAATCTCAGTAAGTCCGTGTGTGCTTTGGGTGTTTAGTGGAAACAGTTCGTGGATGCAATGTGTGAAACTTTTATAAGAGAAATATTGGCAAGCATCAAGCATTAGTCAAAAGTAAGAGTGGTGTTTTGGCTTTTTTAGCCGTA
The DNA here is from genome assembly GCA_026120185.1 of Voacanga thouarsii. Taxonomy (NCBI): domain Eukaryota; kingdom Viridiplantae; phylum Streptophyta; class Magnoliopsida; order Gentianales; family Apocynaceae; genus Voacanga; species Voacanga thouarsii. The sequence goes on along the minus strand of JANUWF010001966.1, from coordinate 244,903 downwards.
CACAAGTAATGAAATCAACCACTCGAAAGAAAGGGATATGGTTACCACACGTTGGGCCCCATAACCGGTCAGAATGCCGACACTTTGTGCAGACTGACAAAAGTAGGTGATCGGCCTACTGGGCAAGATACTCCTCCTTCTCTATACCCAAACAACAACAGGCTGTCTATTCTGGCAAAACACAGTCACTTGACTGAAAACAAACTGCTAGCTCGGACCAGCTCCACTCACTGGACTGACATCTTATCCGGGAAAGACTCACCCCTCAGAGGTGGCCACCTGCTGAGAGACTTACCCTAACCCCTCAAAGACTAGTCCTAGTAGTCCACCCTTATTGAGTACTCAACGACGTTTCCCACTTTGGATAAAATGAACAAAGCATTGCTCTTCATGAAACTAGTAATTTGAGGGTTTCCAAAGTTTTAGGAACAATCAGTTTTAGAAAGAATTTTAAGTTTGGAAAATCTGCTCAGTAACCTTCAAATAATTTAAGTGTTGGAAATAAGAACAAATTCAACCCTCAATTGCCTTCAGATAAACGAGTGTCCATACACACCGCATTTAGCTTGCCATAAAGAAAACATTTTCACATCGATAGCTTTTATGCAGGAGCTTACCTGATTCTCGCTCACAACAATAAGGTCTCGAACAGCTGACCTAACCCCACATGGGTAAATACAAATCTTAATCAAATTCAAGCTACAATCCACTTCCTCGATTTCAAATCAACTCAATTCACTACTACCATGATCCTAGTGTCCCAAGCTTCAAGGCAAAATAATAAATAAGTAGGTTTATAAGCTAAGTTTAATTTTTTTTATTTAAAATAATTAATGGTTTGGGAAATAAATTCTAATAAATTGAAAGTTTAAATCTTGTTAAGGAAAATTTAGAGTTTATTTGATCAAGAGTCATAGGTGGTACTAGGTAAAATAGTGATTTAATGATAGTCTAGTTGTTAGAAAATAATTGATAGCTAGAACTAGTGAAGATTAAATTTAATGAGTCTTGTTTGGAAAATAATAAGTAAATGCTTCAGGGGTTTTGAATTAATAATCATTCTACTAATTATAATTATTTCCATGAAAGGCTTTAATAATATTTTTGTCATTTTTTTCCTAGCAAAATTATTATTTATTTGACTAAAATATCATGTATATATATAATAATTCCAAATCTACCTTTCTTAGGGTTTTTTCGAAATTTACTAGCAAAATTATTATTGGATATTTTATTCATGAACTAAAATTAGCTTAGGGACAACTAGATCATGGTAAAGATTCTATGGCCAACCACAATCAATAACATACCCAATCGTTAGATTCATCAAATCATCCAAATCTTGCATCTAGGCATAGATCCAAATTTATTAAGACATGATTTGACCTTTACTAGCATAAACATGATCATGGTTTCAATAATCTAATCATGCATATAACTCCTATTCACCAAATGTGACATAATCTCTAGCATTCTTTGACACAAATACAACCTATGACATGCATCAACCCTCAAATCAACATACAATCATCTAAGATGAACCTTTCATGCATAAATCCCATCTCCTTCACAATCATACAATTGCTCATGCTTCAATCTCCACAATAATTATATATACTCAAATCCTATCACCATCCACCTACTAACAACATCATCCTAGAGACATGATTCTAGAGTTTAAAAAGAAGATTGAAGGTACTTACTTAGTTGATGAATGCTTTGAAAGAGTTTAGAGTAGATCTCCACTCCTAGATGCCTAGTCTTGTCCAAGAGAGGTGGCGAAAGCATGGTCATGGAAAAAGAGACCATTCGGCCAAGGGAGGAAATTTCGGCCATGAGAGAGAGAGAGAGAGAGAGAGAAGAAGAAGAAGAAGAAGAAGAAGAAGAAGAAGAAGAAGAATAAGAAGAAGAGATCATTAGTATGCTTATTCATATAGGTTTTCATTAGAGATCAAGTTTGGAGAAGATGAAGTTGTTAGAATAAGTTTACCTTGAAGATGTTCTTGTCCTTCACAAAATTTTCTGGTTTTTTATCCAAAGTAGCAAGATGATTTGTGGAGTTTGATGTTAAAAATGGTGTTGATGGATTCACAGTAGAGAGCAGATCAAATATGGAGATTTTCGTGAGGGTTTGAAGTGGTTTGGAGGTGTATTAGGTGTAAGAAGGTAGTAGGTGTTCTTGGTGTAGTGTGTGTGTTCTTGGTAGCTAGAGAAAATCGAGAGAGAGAGAAGAGGAAGCTGCCGAATTTCTGTGGAATTGGGGCTGCTGAAATTCTGTAGGGTTTAGGGAGTGATTTCTCTGATTTGGAAGGGAAAGGAAAGGTTAGTTGTTACAATCCTTGAAGAATATTTTTAGGAAGAGAATTTGGAAAGTAAATATTCTAGGATATCTTGATTTTTCTGGACAGCTTTGAAGTCTCCTATGGCCGACTGAATGTGTGGCTTTTCTGAGGAATTAAAGCTGGTTCTACAAGGCTTATGATGGCCGAAACTAAGGGGTACAAAGATGAAGAAGAAGTCTGGTCTATTGAGCAAGATATCATGGAAGGTTGCTAAATAAGATGGCTGGAATTTTGGAAGGTAATCAAGCTAAATTGCAGGGATTGGTTGGAGAGATTTTCGGACAGCCATTGATGGAATTTCGTGCAGATGTTCAAAGGAAATAATGGAGCTCTGTTGCTGGAGGTTTAAGGAAAGTTTTTGCAGAAATGGGTTGGTGTTTCGGCTGGAAAAGAACAGAAAACAAAGCTGGACATTTGACTGCCCAGTTTTTTCGCTGCACAGAATTTTTCTGGGCAGAATTTCATCCGCCTCTTCCAGCTGAGATGCAGCGAGTTTGAAGGGGGGTTTCAGGGGTATTCAAGGCTGGTTTCCATCCTTCTTCATGGAGGAAAAACATGGCTAAGGTGCTGCACAAAATCTGGAAGAAAACAGCTCGGTTTTGGACCTCCAAAGCTGCGATTTTGCCCAGAATTTTCACTGGTTTTGCACAGCTTTTGTGCAGTCCGAAAATGGCAGAAATAATTCATGTTTCAAGCTGATCTTAAGGCCATTTTTCTGCCAACATTTGGAAGGAACTGTCAGCTAAGAAGTTTGACATTTTGAAGGTACACAAGCTGGAAAATTTCAGCCCACTCCAAGAAGGAAGGTGAACTAGCTATAGAGTTAAATTTCAGCAAGCTTTCTAGAAGGATTTTCCTCTTGAAATTTCCCAAAATTCATTCACATTTTCCAGACCATGAGAAGCCTTTTGCTAGGACATTTTGATTCTAAAAGACCTCCGCACTTTACTGAATTTTCTGGAAAGGAAAAGGATTGAACATCTTGATCAAACTAAGAAGTTTAAAATTAAGAAAAACTAAAGATCAAGGGAACAAGAATTCCCTTTGGGAATTTCGAGTAAAGCAAATGAGGGAAATGAGAATTTTCCTAACATGCCTCTCCTAGTTCATTATCACCACCTTGCTCTAGGCCCTTAAGGCCGAAACCAATTCCCCCCAAGTAAAAATAAAATTTAATCCAGCTAAAGCTTCTATGCTAGAATTTTATCCCAAGACCTCAAGAATTAATTCCAAAGCTCTAACCACTAAACCACAACAACTCGTGTTTCTATTTCCACTAGAAAAATTATTTTCAATTTAATCCATAATCTATCTCCCTATTTTCACCTGGGGATAAAATTACCATTTTGCCCCTCTCACACAATACTCACCAACAAGACTTCAAAACAATAAAACTCAAATCCAAAGCACTTAGAAATCATATAAAAATGTATTTAATCAGGAAGTAAAGCTTGATATGCATCCCAACCCTCTTACTCTAAGGTCGGTTTAGACTGGGGTTTCACAACAACCTTGAAAATCTCATGAATGTTAAGATATCACATGAAATGTGAAATGCTATACAATGCATGACCTTTCCCCATAGGTGAAAGGTGGTGGTTTTGGCGGGGTATTACACCTATGCTATGCTTAATGATGAGTACGCTTGGTCATATGTGTAATTTGGGGTGAATGTTTTAATTTAAACTTGATTGGGAATGTGCTTATTTTTATATGATTTTTATATGCAAATTCAAACACATCATTGCCCACTCTTACATATCTCATTCTCTCAAAAGACAAAGCTATAAACATTCATTTTTTCCTGGATCACAGGGAACTGAATTTAAATCAACATTAAAATATCTAAACACCTTAGTTGATAGATTTCCAAAAGGTAAAGCTTTGCGAGAGGTATTTCTCGATTGCAGCATCAACTTAGCAGCTAAAAACCTAAAACTAATTTACCTTCCCTCTGCCAAAGCCAACATAATTACCATCTGCAAAATATTTATGAAGGTCTTATGACCGAAGCTCGGTACCACCATGGTAGAAATGATATGGTGCAAGATCCTTCCAATTCCATTCAGCGATTTTGTATTTCTGTTACCAGAGTTCCCAAAACTCCTTCCTCTAGCAAAAATTTTCTCAAATTTCCTTAACTCAAATATGTCATTTCCCTCAGGAAATTTATTTAACTCAAAATATTGAATCCCTCCATCCCTTACATCACAGATCCTATTTAGCAAATAGTGATCAAACTCAATGTCCTTTCCTGTAATTCTTGAAACATACCACCAAATCATAAAACCTCCCCCTGTCTCCTCAAGATGTCCTTTTCTTAAATTGGCAAAAAATTCCCAAACAAGTAGAGTAAATAATTTTTCATCAATAGAAAGTAAACTACCCCATCTGGTATGTTCAAACATATCTAATACATTTGAGAGATTTAGAAAGGCTGAAAGATTAGCACGATATCCAGAAATAATGGTTTTGTTTCTTGAAACCCAGTCATTGTAATCAAATTCACATTTAGACTTAATGAATTGGAGTACCTGATTTTCGGAACTCACTTGTTCCGGTGAAGACTTTGATGAGTCATACTATGATGCCGAGAAGTTTGGTTCAGGGAAGACTTCTTTTCCTTTTGCTTTGCTCAAAGTTGAACCTTTCTTCTTCGTCTTCGGAGACATTTTTTGCACCTTCTTAGGTTTTGGTGTAAATGATTTCGTTTTTGCCATTAAAAAGATTAGGGTTTTTGGACTGATGGTTTTCTTTGAAGAAGAAGAACATAAAGAGTTTTTGGAATATGTCGGTTGCAGAAATTTGGAGGAGAGAAGAAATGAAGTGCTTTGAATGTCTAGAGAAATGTGATATAAAGCACATAGAAAAGATAAATTTATCACAGAGATTTAGAGAAACGCGCAAACCCCCTTTTTGAAATTCAAAAAATGGAATATGGAAGCAGTTATTTTTCAAACAAAAAGAAATATAGAGTATATAAAAAAAAGTTTTGTTTTGGATTTTGACCCAACCTGAAATAATCATCAAAATGAAAATTTTTTAGAATTGCATTTTGGATGAAGGATTTGGACTCAAATATTGCGTCCAAAAGGTTGTTGGTGTGTTTTGGATATAAACATTGTGTCGAAAAACTTCGTCTTCACTAATCATGCAAAATAAAGAAGACTTATGCCACCAGGTTAGTTATGATATTTTTGTAATTCGCAATCCTCTTCTCAGATTGTTTAATATTTCTTCAGCTAGAGGTTTAGTAAAGATATCTACAAGTTGTTCATCAGTTGAAATATGTTCAACACACACATCGACTTTGAACACATAATCTCGTATGAAATGATGTTTAACTTCTATATGCTTTGTTCTAAAATGTTGAATGAGATTTTTTGTTATATTGATAGTACTTGTATTGTCATATAATATGGGTACGCAATTAAAGTTAAGACCAAAATCAAACAATGTATTCTTCATCCACAAAATTTGTACACAACAACTGCCGACTGCAATGTATTCGGCCTCAGTTGTGAATAAGGATACACAAGCCTATTTTTTGCTGTGCCATGACACAAGAGAGTGTCCAAGGAATTGACAATGGCCACTAGTACTTTTTCTTTCCACTTTATAGCCTACATAATCTGCATCAATGTATCCTATAAAATCAAATGTGTTAGTGTGGGAATACGATAAGCCATAATCATATGTGCTAATTAGATATCACAGTATGCATTTTACTGCACATAGATGTGATTCCTTTGGACATGATTGAAAATAGGCACAACGACATACTGAAAACATAATGTCAGGTCGGTTAGCAGTAAGATAGAGTAAGCTTCCAATCATACCTCTATACTTATGTTCATCTACCTTCTAACCCTTTTTATCTTGGTCAAGTTTTATAGAAGTACTCATAGGTGTGCAGATTTCTTTTGCTTCATTCATACCAAACATTTTCAGCAACTTCTTGGCATACTTAGCTTAATTTATGAATATTTCATTCTTGGTTTGCTTAATTTGAAGCTCTCGCATCATGCTCATTTTGAATTCTTGCAGCATTATCTTTAGCAAACATCTTGCACAAAGAGTCATTAGTAGCACCAAAAATGATATCATCAACATAGATTTGAACAATTAGTAGATCACCAAAATTTTCAGATTTGATGAATAAAGTGGTATCGATCAAGCCTCTTGAAAAATCTTTTGAAATAAAAAAACCACTAAGCCTTACATACTAAACTCATGGAGCTTGTGTTAATCCATAAAGAGCTTTAGAATGTTTGAAAACGTTATTTGGAAAGTGCTTATGAATAAAACCAGGAGGTTGTTCAACATATACTTCCTCTTCAATTAAACTATTTAGGAATACACTCTGAACATCCATTTGATAGACCATAAAATTTTTGAAGGATACAAAAGCAAGAAGCATTCTTATAGACTCTAGTCTAACAATGGGAGCAAATGTCTCATCATAATCAATACCCTCTTCTTGATTGAATCCTTGGGCGACCAATCTAGCTTTATTTCTAATCATAACACCGTTTTCTTCAAGTTTATTTCTAAATACCCACTTGGTACCAATAACCAGATGATCAAGTGGTCTAGGGACAAGTTTTCAAACTCAATTTCTTTCAAATTGGTTTAATTCTTCTCATATAGCAATAATCCAAAATTCAACATGTAGTGCTATATCTATACATCTATGTTCTATATTTAAGAGAAGAGCAAAGTTATCTATGAAATGCCATCTAGTTTTAACTCCATAGTTTAGATCACCAATAATTTGTTCTTTGGGATGACCTGTTTTGTATTTCCAATCCTTTGGCAATTGTTGATTCATAGAATATTCAATTTTTTCCTATCCTTGTTCAGCTTGTTGCTCTTCAATTTCTTCTTCTTTTGCATGAGTATCTAGTGGTGGAGCTTTAAGTTGATCTATTCTTACTTCCTTTGAACTTCCTACATCATCATCATCTTTCTTTGAAGCATAAATGTTAGATTCATCAAACACAACGTGTACTGATTCTTTCACATAAAGAGTTCTTTTGTTGTACACTCTATATGCCTTTTTGTTGGAAGAGTATCCATGAAATATGGCCTCATCGGATTTGCTATCAAATTTTCCAAGATTGTCTCGGGTATAAAGGATAAAGCATTTACAACTAAACACTTTAAAATAAGAGATTGATGGAGTTTTGTCAAACATAAGTTCAAAAGGTGTTTTTTTCAAAATTGGTCTCAGCATAACACAGTTTACTATATAGCAAGTTGTATTAACAGCATTAGCCCAAAAGTGCTTTAGAAGGCCGTTCTCATAAAGCATTGATCTAGCCATTTCTTGCAAAACTCGATTTTTCCTCTCAACAACACTATTTTGTTGAGGTGTTTTGGCTGTAGAAAAATTGTGAAGACTCCATTTTCATCACAACAATGTGTAAATTCATTGTTGCAAAATTTTTAACTATTATCACTTCTAATAGAAATCAGTTTGCATCCAATAGAGTTTTGGACGCGTTTGATCAGTTTTGAAAATTCAGAAAAGGCTTCATCCTTTTGTCCAAGAAATAAAGTCCAAGTAAATCTAGAGAAATCATCAACTAGCACATTTGCATACTTTTTACCTCCAAGCCTAATAGTCCTCATTGGACCAAACAAATCTATATGAATTAATTCGAGTGGTTTTGAGGTTAAAATCATTTTCTTAGGTTTAACAGAGGTTTTGATTTGTTTTCCAAATTGGCATGCATCACAAATTTTGCTTTTATCAAACTTCATTTTAGGTAGTCCCCTAACAAGCTCTTTTAAGGATAGTTTATTTAGTAAATCAAAAGATACATGACCTAATCTTCTATGCTAAAGATAACCATCATTTTCATGTATAGATAGGCATTTAATACCATGAGCTATAAGGTCATTCAAAAAGAATACATACACATTTCCAACACATTTGACAATAAAGATTGTTTCAAGATTTGAGTTGTCCATTATAGAACAAGAGTCCTTTTCAAAAATGACTTTACAGCCATTATCACATAGTTGGCCAATGCTCAGCAAGTTATATTTCAAATCATCAATTATTTTGAATTTAGTAATACTTATTTTATAATGGTTGAGAAACCTTTACCAATGTTACCAATACCAAGAATCTTTCCTTTCTTCTTATCTCCAAAAGTAATGAATCCCTCATTTGTGGTCTGTATATCATCTAACAAGGATGCGCCTCCAATAATATGTCTTGAACAATCGTTATCCAAGAACCATTTGGTGAAGCTCAAGAAATGTGCCTATACACGAGAAGGGGAGTGATTTTTGGTACCCACACTTTCTTGGGTCCATGGAGGTTAGTAGCATTCTTTTGATTTTCCAAAAAGTTGTTCCATCGGATTTCACTTTTCTTTTAATAAGACATCTTGATGCCATATGTCCCAATTTTTAATAATATGTGCATACTTTGTATGTTGTGTAACATGCGACAGGTTTAACAAAACAAGGCTTTTGAATTTTGTCCTTATCCTCATGTCTATATCCTAAGCCATTTCGATTTCCAGCTTGATGTTAAGTCCCAAGTAATTTTTCCAGGTTATTTTTCCATTTGTGAACTTTTCAATACATTTGGCAAGGTCATTAACTCTATTTTTCCTGTCATCAAAAGTGCTAACCATACTTTTCAAGAGTTTGAATTCTATCACACAAACTTCTATTTTCTAGAGATACATATTTTAAAGTAGTCGTGATCACATTTTTTTCAATAATAGCACTTAAATGTGACTCAAGAGACATTTTGTTATCACTCAACAACATTTCATTTTCATTCATCAAACAGTTAGTCTTCAACTTCATTTCTTTATTTTTTCTGGATAGTTTATTTAGTTTATGGAACATATCAACTAACAACTCATTCGGATCATCATGCTTTTCAATCATAGATTTAAGCGAATTAAACATGAAAATAGTTGTAGTAGAGTTTGCCTCGTTTTCTATAGCCATGAAGCATATGTTGGCAGTTTCATTCTCAAGTCCCCATCAATCCTTTGCTTTTCTTTGCCTTCAGGTCTTTCTTCTTTCTAAGTATTCTACATTCCTTACCTTTTGCAACTGGAGAATTAACAATGAAGTGTTCAACGCTTTTACATTCATAACATTGAGGTTTGAATGCTAAGATTTGTCCTTAATTTCTCACAAACTTCTTCCCTCTTTTGTAGTTTCCTTTGTTGAGCATCCTTTTGAATTTTTTGCTATCATCGCCAAATCTTCATTGTTTATTTTCGTACCATCACTACTATCAGATTGACTAGTTTCTTCATCCTCTTTTTCAACTTTTAATACTATTCCATTTTTACCGTTATCATGATCATCACATTCCTGAAAACGTTTGAGTTTCATCTCATCTGTTAGAAGAGATCCGATCAGCTCTTCGGTTGATAAGGATTTTAAATCCTTAGATTCTTCCACTGCAAGAGCTTTAGGCTGCCAACTTTTAGGTAAGAGATTCAGAATTTTTCAATTTTGTTCTCCAAGGGAATAAACTTTCCCATAGGCTTTGAGACCATTTGTGATATTTGAGAATCTAATGAACATATCAGTGATGCTTTTATTCAGCTTCATTATGAATAATTCATAATCATGAATTAGAAGCCCCAATTTTGATTCTTTAACTTGTTTTATCCCCTCATGGGTGACTTCAAATAATTTCCACATTTCATAGGCTGAATAACAACCACTAACTTGATTGTATTCAGTCACATCTAGTGCATAGCATAAGATGCTCATTGACTAAAAATTTAAAATCATCTTAGAGTTATCTTTAATACTAAACTCATTATTCAGTTTAGGCATTTTCACGCCATCAACAAGTTTTGATGGAATAAAAGGATCTTTTTCTATCAAATTCCATAAGTCAAAATTGATTGAACACACATAAATTTTCATTCTATTTTCAAAGGAGGTCGATTTGTTAAAGATCCTTTGACATATGGAACAGAGAATGAGCTTGCCATGAGGATTTTTTCTACAAGGTTGCTAAACCAAGAATATGTAGACCAAGCTCTGATACCAAATGAAAAACCTTATCGGGGGTGAATAAGGTTTATGGTAAACTTAAAAATTTTCAAGTCGTCAGATTTACAGAATAATGATGATCTTCAAGTTTCTTGAATCAACATTATGGCAACAAAGAAAGCAATCCAAGAAGGCCTTGAGAACTATCTAGATTCAGACTAAAGTAAGATATATGATGCAGTTAATGTTGTAAGCTAAGAAATGAGACACAGAATGTATAGTGGTTTGATTTACCAAGTTCTACATCCACTACCTTTAAACTCACACTTATGGATTTTAAACCATATTTTATTTACTCAACTTAATGAAATCAAACTGTACCAAATACAAGAGAGGATCACCACACTTAGTTTTCCAAAACCTCTCAACCAAATAATCAAACCAAGGTTCACCCCAAATGGGTTTTACACCATAACAATGTAATACAAAAGAGGTTGAATATCAATAGAACAGTAGAAGCTCACTTGTTTGAGTAGATATGCACCAAGATACAGAGCATAAAAACTTTTACCTCTTTGACATAATTTGAATTTACTTTGAAGCACTTGATAAAAGTATATTTTTGTTTTCTATGGAGCAAGGGTGCGTCATAGAAAAATGCCACAAAAACCTTGTGTCTAATCTTGTTTAGAGGCTTTTTATAGAGCCATAAAGTGAAGTACCAATGGCTATAAAATGACTATAATTTTTTTGTTAAATTTACCAGTGTTTTGGATTTATGTTTCGAATGATGATGCAAAAGTAAGTCTAAAATGGAACTTTTTTAGGCAGAAATGATTCGACACTATTTACAGGATTTTAGATGAATCTTTTGGATGCAAAATCATCCAAACCACTCAATCAAAAATTTTGAGACTTTTAAAACTTTAAAATATTTTTCTTTTTGTGCTTCAAGGTAGAAATCAATTGAATCAACAAATAAAGGGACATAGGAATTAACAAGAAATACCTTAATAACACTTCCTAGTCTAATGTTCTTCCATAAAGACTTCTTGGTATATAACCTCGTAAGCTTGAACTTCATTTTGATCACCCATACTTGAATTCCGTTGCTCAAGAGTTGCTTAACAATCTTATTTGAATGCCTTAGAAGAATTGAGGCCAAACATATCCTATCACATATAGAATACACAATTTAGTTCACATCAATATTTGTCATAAATCAAAACATAGGAGAAAGCCCTTAGGGCTAATAGCTAGGAATGTAGAACTATGTGATTTACTTGTCATGGTTTATTCTTAGGTTAATATTCTAGTGGCATCTATTTGTCTTGATTTAGTTGCAAGCTTTTGAATTTGATTAGGATAAATAGGGAATGGCATGATTTATGTTGTTTATGTTTGCAAGCTTTAGGAATATAGTTTAACTTGATGTTGTTAATGCCTTGATATGCTTATCAATTTTGTGATTAATTAGTGACAATTAATTAATTGAATAATTAATGTCTTTAAGATAAGGTTAATCAAATTGGAGTAAATTAAGAAGAAAGTAAGAGGTTAATTGGGAGTGCTTGATGAAGATTAATCCATTTATGCAAGAATAGGAATTTTTAGCAGTTTTGTAAGAATTCTAAAATCAACTATTCAATGTAATCGCATCGATGATAAGTTTCCTAATTTGATCTTAAACATATTCCTAAGACAAGTGGTTTTCTAATTGGCTTGGATTTGTTTTCTTCATTTTAGTAGTTTCCTATTTCTTGTATGTTTTAGTTTAGGTAGTGTCCTATTTGTTCCCCCCTATTTACTTTATGTTAATTCATCCTAAGAATTTACTCAAGTTAATTATTCAAGAGTTGTTCATAAGGTTAAAATAAGGAGAGAATATAAGAATATACTTCTCTTGAGTTCTTCGTATGTTTCTCGCCCAAGTCACTGCTATACTATGTTTTATCTTGTGGAGAAGGGTTTATAAATTTCTTTTATTTGGGTGCATGACGATTGCATTTAAATGAACCTATTTTGAATGTCGTGATTCTCTTACAATAGAAAATGGTGCCGTTTTTGGACAACTCTATCTTTTTGTCTTCATCTTGGGATAACCTTTGAGATAATTCTTTTTCATAAATTCTTTTGGTGTTGTATTTTCCTTTTTCTCATCCTCTTTGAGTTTGTTGTGTGTTTTTGTTATTTCACTCTTAACTTTTCTTTTGTTTGTGTTTGGAGGTTTGTTCATCTTAGTGTATGAATCTTTGGAATGGTAAGACGAGATGAACAAGGAGAACACACCGTAAACATCTCTAAGAAGACAAATATGTAGAGAAGTAACTCTTCCGTGGGAGATACTTCAACGGAATCTAAGTTTTTTGCAATTGATACCCCACTAATGAGCTAATTGGCCATACCCTTGGAAGTCTTTCCTTCTTTGATTTTTTTTTTTTAAATTTTAAATAAGTAAACTCATCACATGTTAAGTCTTTATTTCCATTTTGATACGTTTTTCATGGATATGCTAGGTTTTTTTCCTTTCATCAAATAACTAATTTATCACATATTTTATTTGAGTGTGTTGTGATTTGATGCATTAATTATAGGTGTATAAAATTTATCAAATTTAAATCCATCCCTTAGTCAAGTTTTAATTAAAACATTAATATCAAAATACACATACGGGCAAGTATACTCATCGCAAGTATAGTATAGGGAATTAACGAGTATCGTTCCTCAAAGGAACAAGTACACGCTAATCACTTTTCATTCATTGTTTAACCAACCCAATAAAGTAAGAAAATAATAAAAAGAAAAATAGAGAAATATATACAACTCAAGGATGTAGATTTATGCAATTTAAACAATTATCCTAGAAAACATGATAATGAACCGACATACAATTCTCTCAATTAATTATCATCTTGGCATCATAAAGGAATATAAAGTAAAATTCAATTGTTTCACAAGTCATAAATCTACTTAAATAAATCCCACTTCGTTTTCCAATCCATGGAATCCTATATTATGATTAAATTAATAGATTTACTAACCATGCTAACATAACCAAAACATGCATTAAGCCCCAATTCCTTATAAGCTTGAAATTAGCTAATAACCCTTTGCTCGAGGTGAAATCAACTAATTTTATATCACTTAGTCCTATAATCTTAACTTTGTCACTGAAGTCCATCAATATTACATAAATATGAAATCAAAGTAATGAAACTCCAAACATCGTTGTCCTAAGTCAATTAGAAGAACTCGCATCAATACCTAATGATGACAAGTAATCAAATACTAAAGATGACAAAGAATTGATCAAATAACTAAATTAACACAAAATCATGAATCCTAAAATAATATTAAATTATAATAAAGACATTGAATACATCATTGTTAAAGGAAAAAATAATAATAATAAAAGAAAGAACTCATAGAAAAGCCTATTTCTTCACCCCTTGAAGACTCTCTTGAACAATCATCATTAATTGGGTGAATCTCTTATTCAATGAATGATTGGAAATTTTTGCTCTTATATTCACCTCTCTATGTATGTATCTCACAATCCTTGTGTTTTCTTGTGCTTTTATAGGCCTCTTGGATGCTGAATTCGTTGGCCTAGGAAGTCTTGGCCAAATAGAATTCGAAAAATACCGAAATCATTAAAGAATTCCTAATTTTGTGCACAGAATATTTACCTTCCAGAGCGTACCGGGCACTAGATACCTGGTGCCAGGTGCACACTATTCTTCCTTAGGAGTTTTTGCTCTATTTTTTGTCTATTTTCAACGGTAGATAGAATGGATCCGGTGCCAAGTACATTTGCCAAACCTAGTGCCAAGTCTATTCTGCTCTTGTGCTGAAAGTTGCTCGAATTCCTCTGTTGGACTAGAAAGGACCTGGATCCTAGTCACTTGGCTGGGCCTGGCACTAAGTACATTCTGGAATTATTCACTTCTGCTCGATTTTAACTCAAATCTACACAAATTTGCCAAAAATACTTTTTACAAGCAACATGTCAAATAGTAAGGAATATGCCTAGTTATTACAACAAATATATCTCAAAACCTGAAATAACTAGAAAAATAATAGTGATTTTATCCCCTATCAAATACCCCCACACTTGAACTTTTGCTTATCCTCAGGCAAAACACTTTAGCCTAAGAAAATTATCAAGAAAACACAAGCTCTTACTCATTCCAAAAACTCTTTACAACATTACCAAGGATTATAATTTCCTTCAAACTTTAGATACAATTCTTGTCACTCACACCCTTTGAAAACAAATCAAACCTTGAAACATTTGACAGGACATCACAAAATTCTTGAAGTCAAATTAATCAAGTGTATACCTTTGTCTAAGAAAATTATTTTACTCTTCAATTAAAAATATAGATAATACAAATCGCATAAGTCAAGCCAGCTACCAACTCAAGCATTATAAATCCAAAAATTGAACAACTCAAGTCATGATGTAAGGAAAGGATTCTAATTTTTTTCTCTTAAAATTTTTTCAGTGACTTAGGGAATTAATAGCTTCAAGTGCATGGATTTCTCTTCACACACCATTTAGCCCTTTTTATAGTCATCACTTATCTTTTTTTTTTTTTTTGTTCAAACAATTTTTTCTTTCTTTCTCTGCTCTTTCTTGCCCTTTTTCCTTCAAAATAGCCTTATGAGAGTTCACCGAATTCACTTGCTACTTCTCCCTAATTACCCCATTTTTAGCAAAATGTCTTCAATGATAATCAATAAGAGCATTTTTTCAATTCACCTAACAATAGTGTTGTTTCCACTCATTGTTTCATTTTCAACTCAAATAAAAATCTTTTCATAATTTTCCACAATCTTTTATCAAAAGATCTTTTATCAACTCACATCTTTCATCATAACTCAAAGCTAACCAAAATTTAAACTCATAATGCAAGAGTTAGCCAATAAACTTTACATATATTCATCATATCCTCCATATTTCAACTAGATGAGTCAAATAACATTTGAACACCAATGCATAAACAATATTAATCAAAATTCTTAAGTCTTGCAAAATATCCTATCTAACAAACCAATTTCATCAAAATCCACGTAATGAATGACAAAACTCTTGTCCAAGTAAGAAAAAGAATTACAACCATGCTTAACAATGAAAACCACTGAAATTTTGAAAAAATTTTACAAAAATGATGTGGAAATATTTCTTCACCTCATTCTCCCACCCCCCCCCCCCCCACACACACACACACTTAAACTAGACATTGTTCTCAATGGCCAAACATAGAACAATAAAAATACAAGAAGACCAAAATAAATAAAGAGGAAAAAAAAGAGAAGAAAATACTGTTAGTGTTATGCCCTAGAGGCAATCACTTGTACATTGTATATGACACATTTTATTTTAAATTAAAAGGCATTATTTATCTTACAGTTTCTTTTGTTTACTTTTAAGTAATATAACTGTTAGATAAAGCCCCAAGTACAACACTGTGTTAAGGAAATCATGATAGAGATCATGATATGAGATTCCTATTACACTGTATAGTGTTAGTACTTAAATAGTCCCTAGTCGTAGTATTAATGAGATAAGACATCATTAATACATTAATACTAGCATGTGTTAGACGTCCTAATTTGATCAGGCAGTGGTTCTCATATCCGTGAGTATTGAGATACTCAAAGTTAACATGTGGATGCTTGTTAATGGAACAAGTTCATTGGATGACCTAGCTATGAGATAATCACATGGATAACTATTTAGTGCCAGTGATATAATCTCAATATAGCAAACGTGCAAGTATCCTTCGACTTGAGATCTCCTAGGTACTTTGTTTGCTAAACATTGTGCTTTGATTTCAATCTCTGGAGCCAGATCGAGGGCCACTTATGGGATGGATATTGGGTACATTGTGAGGTAAACAAAAATAGTTGAGAGGGTCAATAAAGGATTCACCACTTCTAATAGTAAGGGCAAATATCTCACGGCCACTTGTAGGAATTACTACTCAAGAAGTCCATGGCCAAGGCAACTGTGTATTGGAAACAGTTCCAATTGATACACATCTAGAGTAGTGAGTTCCTGGTACATGTACTATTATATTCGGGCTTGAATTAATATATTCTCGAGGAAGTTGGCACTAATTCCGTACTCCAAACCAAATGAGATATTATATGGTAAAAGAAGTTAATTACACTGCAGTTTGTTATTGAATGGTTCATGTTAAGCTACTTGACTTTTTGGACACTTGGGTGGTCATAATGTTTTGCTAGATACCTCTAATAATCTAGGAATATGGGTTTATTAATTGATGAATTAAAAAACCAATCCTGATTAGAATAATATGATTAATTCTAATTAATTATGATTATTAATCTCAAAGACGTTTGAATTAATTCATGTTCGCTACCAATTGACTGGGAAACCTAATAGGTCACACACAATAGAGGGTTTTATACTCAAGATGTTATTTGATAACATAGTGGAGTTAATTGTGAGAAAGAGAAGTTGTTATGACCAAATTATAATTAATTATAATTTATGGGCCAAATTGTAATTGCGAGAACTTGATGTTTCCAATTACAATTAGGGAATTCTAATTGTTTCGGAATTCGCAGTTTTCAGTGATTTTAGTGACATATAAGGGATATGCATGAAACCCTAATGATTGAGGGTGATTCACGAAAAACAACAGCCTAAAAGCATTTCCTCTCTCTCTCTCTCTCTCTCTCTCTCTCTCTCTCTCTCTCTCTCTCTCTCATTTTTGCTGAAAAATAAGAAGAACCCTAGCTGCCACTTAGTTTTTCTACTAGCATAGAAAACTTAGTGCTTGAGTGTGATCCTCCATATGGATTTCTATTACAGATAATCACATACTATAATTATAGTAGTTGGATTTTCAACTCTCATGGTGTTTGATCAAAAGAATTGCTGAATTGTGCCACAATCATCAAACTTGAAGAAGGAAAATTTTTGTTTTTCAGACGCTCAAAGAAAGGTAAAGCCTTTACCTTTGTTCTCTATATGTCTTGCTTTCCACTCGTATGCGGGTCCTGGGATGGTAACTCAAACTTATTTTTCCACTGCGCCATATATGATATGCATGAGATATCCAACAAATACTTCCATTACGAATTAGCTTCAAAAGTTCCAAACTTTTAAATCTTCAAATTTTCAAAACTTTCTAGGAACTTGCAACAAAGTTATTTTTCAATCAAAATCTTTTAAAATAATTTTTTTCCAAAGAAAGAATTGATGAGAAACAATTTTTTTCTAAAGTAGCTCAATACCAAGAAAACACCAAGACCATTGATAAAAACTTGGTCAAAGAATATCACCAAATCACTCCCCCACACTTAAATCGAATAATGTCCTCATTGGCAAAAAAATAAACATAAGAAAGCATCTCCAAATGGACCAAAAATAATAAAAGGGTAGAAAGTTTAAGCAATACTTTCCAAGTGCAAAAACAAGCCAATAGATATTAAAACTGGAAATAGAGAAAATGACTTGTTCAAGAGGACTTTATTTGTACCTATAAAACAAAACACAAATACAAGGAAAATAATAACAAAATAAAAATACACCTAAATAAAAGAAAGCAACCTAAAAAAAACCAAAAATTCCTAAGAAATCAAATAAAGACATGACTAGCTCCCCCACACTTAAGATGGAAAATATTTTCCTTATTAGGGGAATATAACACACAACAACCGAAACAAACCCAAACTAGGTGCACTATGTTCTTCCTCTAGAGTTTTGGCTCAGTTATTTGTCTGTTCTCATCTGCAGACAGAATGGACCTGGTGCCAGGTACACTTGCCAAACTTGGCGCTAGGTTTGTTCTACTTTTGTGCTGAAAGTTGCTCAAATTCCTTTGTTGGACCAGAATGGACCCTACTTCTGGTCCCTTGGCTGGGCCTGGTGATAGGTACATTCTCGAATTGTTCACTTTCTGTTCGATTTTAACTCAAATCTACACAAATTTACCAAAAACATTTTTTACAGCAAAATGTCAAATACGAAGGAATATGCCTAGTTATTATAACAAATGTATCTTAAAACAACTTCAAATACCTTGAAAAATAATGGTGATTTTAGACCCTATCATGATTATTTTTATTTTTGAGTTTATTTTGTAAGGAAAATGATTTTCACAATCAAAACACATCACAATTGGAAAAGGATTTTAAAAGTTTCAAGTTGTGTAGACACATTTTGAATTTTTTTTTTCAATAGGGCTGCACAATAAGTGACATGGCCGTTCATGAAGTCGTGCTACATTGAATGGCCATGCAACCTGATCGTTGATAGGGGCTAAATTAGTCATATTTTTCCTAGTTATTTGAGATTCATTTGTAATACATTTTGTTCAATAACTAGTAATATTTCTTCATATTTGAGATTTCACCATTGGAAAGGTATTTTGTTCTTTATTTCAAATTTTTAGGGTAAAACGAAACAAAAACGTCGCAAAACTGATGAGAGGCGGCGCCGGCTAGGGCCCTAGAACCGGCACTGGCCAAGCACTGTTGAAACGAACTTCGAAGCGATGGAAAATTTGTTGAAATAAAGTAGAACAGAACCAAGGCAGCGTTGGCTGTGAAGCTAGAACCGGCTCCGGCTACTTTCTGGAACACATTGTGCAAAATTCGAAGAAAAATTGGCGAATGAGTAGAGAAACAGAACACAACTGGCGCCAGCTCTGAGAGCCAAGGCAACTCCGGCTGTGCCCTGAAGCTAAGGTATTGCAGTGATTTTTCTACGTGGTTTTGGTAATCTAAGACGTTTTAGTATTTTCCAACTTCTACTCGACTAAGAACATTGTACCTACGAGTTAAGGCACTTCCTAAGCCTAAAAATAGATGGAAAACACAAGGGAAAATGAGAGAATTCATTGATTATCATAAAAAATTACTCAATTAAAGGAGGAATTCTTCAAGTTCAAGGAGGGTTGTGCAAGAAGGTCTTCAAAGGAAGAAGAATGAGGGTTGTCTATCAGTGCTTTCTTTTACTTTGTTTTCTTTTTCTTGAAAATGATGTTTTAATTGTTTTATTGTAATTTGACATTGTTTTAGATATTCATGATGTTTAGAGATATTTGATCTTTTGATTAATTGATTGTTCTTCTTGGTATTAAATTACTTGGGCTGATTATGAGATTTGCTGATTGTTACTTTCCATTGACTTACTTAGAAAAGAGGTTGATGGTGGTTTCAATTCATTGATTTCATATTTGTTATCTCTTAACTTGCTTGGAAAAGGGGTTAATTGCTAAGAACAAGGTAATTAAAGGTTAATTTATGTCTATCAGGAATGGATTCATTGGTTAATTTCATGTTTAAATTTTCTAGGAATGGAATTTTAATCAAAGGATTATGTTTAATGCATCTTTTGGGTAAGACTGGTTGAGACATAATGTGATGCTAAGTTACCTAGAAGATAGGGATTCATGGATTGGAAATGAAGTGAGTTTATATTAATCCTTCATGATGCCAAGGGAATAATTGGTTGTGATAAAGATTGGATACTTTAAGATTATGGTTGTCTAACCAATGGCTTGAGTTACATAATTTTCCATCCTTGACATGTATATATTTTTACTTCTATTTTTATTTTCTTTTTCTTTGTTTTTCACTTTATCGAGTTAGTTAAACAATGAAGGAAGGGTAATTAATGCCTACTTGTTCCTTGAGGATCGACACGCGTTTGAACCCTATGCTTGATTAATGATGAGTATGCTTGCTCATATGTGTGATTTAGGTTGAACATTTTAATTTCAACTTGATTGGGAATGTGCTTAGTTTTTGTATGATTTTTTATACCCAAGTTCGAACACATCAAGTTTTTGGCACCGTTGCCGGGGAACAATAGCATGAAAGCTTGGATTTTGTTGATTTAACCATGTAAATATGTAAATATGTAGATATGTAAGATATGTATAACTGTTCGCAGCAATGTGCCATCTTTTGTACTTCATGTATTCTTGTACACCCTTAAAACCTAACCTAACCTACTAACTTTGACTATGTTCTTTTTACAAACTTTGTAACCTTGTAGTATGTTTTTAATCATTAATTATGTGTCTAACTTGCTTCATGTTTTCTTAGGTGTTACCCTTGATACATGACCCGAAAATCCGAAGGCAAGATAGTCGATTTTGACCCTGAAATCGAGAGGATGTTATCAAAAATTCACCGAACAATTCAAAGGAACCTGATCGTCGAGATGGATAGTGCTCAACAAAACAATACTAGGAATAACAGGAGGGTTATGGATGATTTTGTGGAACCCGCAATCTCGGGCACAGCCTCGAGTATCACTAGACCTAGGATAGATGCATACAATTTTGAAATAAAGCCCAATATTATCCAAATGGTGCAAAATATGGTTCAATTTGATGGGCTATCTGAAGAAGATCCCAATACTCGCTTAGCTAGTTTTCTTGAGATTTGTGATACTTTCAAGATGAATGGTGTTTCTGAAGATGCCATTAAGTTAAGACTTTTTCCATTTTCCTTGAGAGATAGAGCTAAATCTTAGTTGAAGTCTTTACCTACAGGTTCCATCACAACTTGGAATGCCCTAGTTGAAAAATTTTTGGCCAAATATTTTCCCCCAGCTAGGACAGCCAAACTTAGGAATGAAATCTTCGCCTTCCAAAAATTAGATTCTGAGCCCTTTTATGATAGTTGGGAGAGATTTAAGGAGATGTTAAGAAAATGCCCACACCACGGATTTGAGCTGGGAATGCAAATGCTTATCTTCTTGAATGGCCTCACGTTCGTAACACGGCAAGTGGTGGACTCTTCTGCAGGGGGTTCCATCAATCATAAGACCTTGGAACAGGTATTTGAGCTTATTGAAAATTTTGCTTATAATAACTATTCTTAGGGAAGTACAGGTCAAAAGCTCGTGTGCAAGGAGTGCACAAAGTGGATGCTGTGGCAGCATTAGAGGTTAAGGTGGACTCCTTAACTCAAAAGATGGAATAGATGGTGATGCCTTAAGGCCAAGTTTTAAAAATCAATTGTGATTTCTATGGAGAAGGACACCCCAATCATGAATGCTAAAATATGGGGTCACTCCAAGAAACGTTGGAACAAGCAGCCTTTGCAGGTAATGTCCGGCCAGGTAACAACCCCTATAGCTCTATCTATAATCTTGGTTGGCGAAATCATCGTAATTTCTCTTGGAGCAATGGGAATCAATGTAGGCAGGGGTTCTTTCAATTTTAGCAGAAATCAAAGAAACCAAAACCCCATGACCAACACTTAAGCACATCTAAAACCACCATTGGAAGAGTTGAGTGGCCAATTGGTAAGTACCATGGAAACTAAGTTCCAAGAGGTCGATGCAACAACAAGGAACTTAGAGGCTTCCATACGCAATTTGGAGAACCAAATTGGTTAATTAGCTAAACTCTTGGGAGATCATCAAACGGGGACATTACTAGGGAATACTGAGGAAAATCCACGGGATCACAGCCGTGGGAAACATTGAAGCAGTCTTACTTTTCTTTACTTTCAGTTTTTGTGATTGGGATAATTTTGTTATTTCTATCATTTTGATTGATTAATTAGAATGCATTATTTAGCATTATTGTATGTTTCACATTTTTATTTAAAAAAAATGGAGAACCAGACAAAATTAAGCCGGCGTTGGCTCTAAGAGCTCGGGTGAAGCATAATTTAAGGGCCATTTTGGCCACTTTTCCTTCAAAATCTCCATTCTCCTTCTCAAATTCTCTCAAGCCCGCGCCGGCTTCACATCCTTCACTTTCCAAAAATTTGATTTTGCAGCTCCTAAGCACTTCTATAACGTCTATTGACTTCTCTTTTGATGATCCTACGAATCAAAACTCTCAAAATCTTTGATTGTTCATAACACCATCACATTTAATCCACAAGCAAGGAGCTTAGATTTCTACAAAAAGCTTGCATCTTTTGCTTGCCCAAGCATACAAGAGCATAAAGGCATGATTTTTATTTCACTCCTACAATTAAAATTATGCAGATGATTTTTTCTAATTTTAGGGACACTTTTGGCCAAAATTTGGGATTGTGTATGCTATGATTGAATTGTGCATTACTCCTTCAGCCTCATGAGTTGGACTAGATTAGGAGTAAATGGTTCTTTGATACTTAACTCATGTACATGATCATTCGAGACTTCATGCATATAGCTATGGCTAGAATTATGGCTATTGGTGATACTTGAATATATGGAACGTGCATTATTGATCACATGATACCATGATACTGCTTTCATTCACATGATCATGTTTACTAGCATGCTTTGAGGATATCAACACATTTATGCTTTACAGTGAACTTTACATGTATTATGGAAGTTGTGTTGTATTGATTGAAGGTGGTTGATTGAATTGGTTGTTGGAGTGGATATATATTGAAGAAGTTTGTGTTTTGTGGACTGTGAGATTGGTTGAGGGTTGTATGAGATTTGAGGAATATCTGTGCAGGGGTAGCAATCATGTTTTCAGTCTTTGAGCTTACTTGTTCTCTCTTCCTATTCCCCTATTCCTTACTTGATATCATGTCTAGAGCGAGGGGTCAGTCTTCTAAAAGGGTGTGAACTTCCTCTTCCTCAGCCCCTTCATCTGTTGATCCTTTGTCCCTAAGACCTACTGAGTTTATAGATGCATCTTGTGAGGAATGGTAAAGTAACAGAGCCTTTAATAAGATTATTGTCGAGCGTACTTTCTCACCCACCTTAGACCATGCACTCAAATTGGGAATGATATTTAGACGGCTAGGATAGGGGTCGATAGTACAATTGAAAGGGAATTGTCCCGTACTTATTAAGGAATTCCATGCTAATATGACGGATAGGGGCAATAAATATCTTCCACATATTGAAACAAGAGTGAAAGGAGTTCCTATTGTCATCACTCAAAACGAATTAGCTAACCTCTTCCAGGCTTTTTACGATGATACTTGGCAAGGGATTGATGTGAATAATCAACAGATTCTTTCTGATCTAAATTAGGATGTTAGAAGGACTAGAGCCACCCTAGGCATACATAAGCATAATACCTTCCAAGCTAATAGCTTATATTCCAACAATGATTTGGCAGCCAACTTTCGAGCTCTAGTCTACATATTTGGGTTCAATGTTGTACCCCGTGCTAGTGGTTTCAATGAGACTAGACTGATTGAAACTTATATTTTACATCGGATGATGAAAACATTACATATCCCTCTTGCACCCTTGATTATCCAATCTATTAGGGAGGTTGTTCATCATCGGCTCTCCACAAAAGCCTTTGTTTTTCCCTTGATTATAATGAAAATTCTAAAAGACTTTGGTGTGAGTCTTGAGGGAGAACTCATGGAGGCTACCATTGACCATGATTTGGTCACTGAGCAAACTCTTATGAGTTGCGGGTACAAGTACAACCAAGAGTTCAAAAAGTGGCTAACTCCCTTCAAGGTTAGACATCTCGAGCAGGTAAGGCCACCCACAGTGGAGAAGGAGCACCCACCATCACCAGCACATGCATGGGCTAACAGTTCTCAGTCCTACTCCCGAACTGACTTTGAGACTACCGTGCTGGGGCGATTCGATCAGCAAATGGCAGTACTCCTATGCTTGTAAGGTACTATGGAGGACATGGCAAGACGGCAAGCTACTATGGAATAGCAGTTAGCCGAGTTGAGGTAGCATTCTTCTGGGCCACATGGTGGTGCGGGTACCTCTACACCAGTTGAGGATGATGGGAGGACTGATGATTTTTCTCGAGCACTCTTCTTTTTCCTTCATCTTTTAATGTTTTTTTTTAGTTAGTTTTTATTTTTTTTTCGTGTGCTCTTTCTTTCTTTTGTTTATGCTTTATTTTCTTTTCTAGTTTTTAAACTTTGGTGTGCTCTTTTGTATTTTTTATTTTTAGGTACTTTGCACTACCTCATTCTTCAAGCATTCAGATCTTGTACAGCACAATGCCAAATGAAAGGATGTTTATTTTTCTTATCTCTTCTCCTTTATATTTTTGTCCCATGGTATTGTTGTTATTGTTATATTTATTTGGCCATTGAGGACAATGTCCAGTTTAAGTGTGGGGGAGTGTTTTGATTAACAAGTCTTCTATACATATACTTTACCCTTCTTGGTAGCAAATTTTGAGCGAAAATTTTTCAATTTTTTTTATTTTCATCATATTTCAAGCTATACTTTTAATGCATGTCTTTATGATGGAGTATAGAGCATATGTTGTAGATCATTTATGGCTTATGCATGACTTTTTGCACTCACTTGGACGAAGTAGTTCTTGATCAAATGCTGAACATTGTTCTTAAACCTGTTTTTTAATAAATTTCATAAAGCATTCTAGAACTTACTTGAATACCTCTCGAGGCAAAATAAGAAAGACAGTTATAATTTAACTTAGGGATGACAGTAATAGGCCTTCTTTGGATAGTTTGAGCTTTTCAAGCCTACCTATTGTTATTTTCTCTCTAGTACTTATTTTAAGCCTAAATTGTTGATTTCTTTCTTTCAAACCCGTCACAATACTTTGTCCATTGCTTGTTTTTGAGAGTTTGAATAAGTTTCCAAATCTTTATGCTCTTGATGGATTAAAATATATGTATGAGAATGTTGAGGAAGAATGTTAGGGAAAAAGATCATTTTTTCAACTCTTCTTTATTTTTTCCACAAGATCACTCAAACTTTTCAGCAATGGTGTCAAGTACTTTATATGAACTTTAACTTTTTTTTTTTCAGCTCAATCACCATTCATTTTGTGATCTTTTCTTTTCTTCTTCTTCCTTCAATGTGTCTTTTCTTTCACTGCTGCTGTTGTTTATTTTTTCTCACGTCTCTTCTTTCATTCTTTCTAGAAGCTTTTTACTTTCTTCCCTCACTTACTGCTACTCTTTTTTTCTTTCCTCGTTTTCACTCTCTCTTTTCTCTTTCTTCTCTTTCTTTTTCTTTTCAGCTTAACTTGTTATTGATCCATGACTGAAAGTAACAAGTCAATGGAGTTGTAAGGTTATTGATCCACAACAACTTGTTATTGTGGAAAAAGAGAAAAAATGCAGAATTTGCTCGAGTGGAATTGTAATTGCTATATAAGGTTATGGTTTGTTTGATTTTTGGAATAGGAAAGCAAGAAGAGTTGGAAATTATTGATTCAATTTGTTTATCCTTGTCTTACGAACTCTCAGTTTCTTTGACTTTTGATTCTCCTATATCCTTCATTTGATAAGCTACATTACAAGCCTTTAGCCTTACATTACAAGCTTAAAAGTCCTACTTGATCTAAGTAGAATTGTGATATGTCTCGGATTAGTGGAGAGAGTGTATGAAAACTAAGCATATGGAATGCATATTCTTTTTAAACTAAATTCTTTCCAATTGTTTGAGAATAGTGTGAAGTATTGAGATGGTTCTGCTAAGTCATTTATCACTTACACAAGTCTTGCATTGGTTGTGAAAGGTGTAGTAGCATATGTTTTATTTTCTTGAATGAAGAAAGCATTAAAGATGTTGTTTTGAAATTGATTGAGTGATTGATTAAACCTTGTGTTTTCCTACTTGTTCGTTATACTTTTCTTGAGGACAAGCAAATAGCTAAGTATGGGGGAATATGATAGGGGCTAAATTCGTTATATTTTTCCTAGTTATTTGAGATTCATTTGTAATACATTTTGTTCAATAACTAGTCATATTTCTTCATATTTGAGATTTTACCCTTAGAAAGGTATTTTGTTCTTTATTACAAATTTTTAGGATAAAACGAATAAAAAACGTCGCAAAACAGAGGAGAGGCAGCATCAGCTAGGGCCCTAGAACCGGCACCGGCCATGTACTGTTGAAACGAATTTAGAAGCGATGGAAAAATTGTTGAAACAGAGCAGAACAAAACCAAGGTGGTGCCGACTGTGAAGCTGGAACCGGCGCCGGCTACATTCTGCAACAAATTGTGCAAATTTTGAAGAAAAATCAGTGAACGAGTAGAGAAACAGAACACAACCAGCACCGGCTCCGAGAGCCAAGGCGGCACCGGCTGTGCCTTGAAGCTAAAGTGGTGCTATGATTTTCCTATGTGATTTTTGGTAATCTGAGGAGTTTTAGTACCTTCCAACTTCTACTCAGCCAAGAACTTTGTACCTATGAGTTTAGGCTCCTCCTAGGCCTATAAATAGATGGAAAACACAAGGGAAAATGAGAGAATTCATTGATTATCATAGAAAATTACTGAATCAGAGGAGGAATTCTTCAAGTTTAAGGAGGGTTGTCCAAGAAAGTCTTCAAATGAAGAAGAATGAGCCTTGTCTATGAGTGCTTTCTTTTACTTTGTTTTCTTTTTCTTGACAATGATGTTTTAATTATTTTATTGCAATTTGACATTGTTTTAGATATTCATAATGTTTAGAGATATTTAATTTTTTGATTAATTGATTGTTCTTCTTGGTATTTAATTACTTGGGCTGATTACGAGATTAGTTGATTGTTACTTTCTATTGACTTGCTTGGAAAAGGAGTTGATGTGGTTTCAATTCATTGATTTCATATTTTTTGTCTTTTAACTTGCTTGGAAAATGGGTAAATTGCTAAGAACAAGGTAATTAAAGGTTAATTGATGTCTGTCAGGAATGGATTCATTGGTTAATTTCATATTTAAATTTGCCAGGAATGGAAATTTAATCAAAGGATTGTGTTTAATGCATCTTTTGGGTAAGACTGGTTGAGATAGGAATGTGATGCTAAGTTACCTAGAAGATAGGGATTCATGGATTGGAAACAAAGTGAGTCTATATTAATCCTTCATGATGCTAAGGGAATAATTGGTTGTGATAAAGATTGGATACTTTAAGATTATGGTTGTCTAACCAATGGCTTGAGTTACATAATTTTTCATCCTTGACATGTATATATTTTCATTTTTATTTTGATTTTCTTTTTCTTTGTTTTTCACTTTATCGAGTCAATTAAACAATGAAGGAAGGGTAATTAATATCTACTTGTTTCTTGAGGATCAACACTCGTTTCAACCCTATGCTTGGTTAATGATGACTACACTTGCTCATATGTGTGATTTGGGTTGAACGTTTTAATTTAAACTTGATTAGGAATGTGCTTAGTTTTTGTATGATTTTTTAAACCCATGTCCGAACACATCAATCGTACTTTCAAGAAAATAAATTTTCTAAGCTATAGTAGATCTGCATGGCCTAATGCACACTAGTGCTACAAGCCATGCATAGGCAACTATTCTTTCTCTGCTAGTTGCACGGGTTTGTGCATGCTGTGTGATATCCTGTGCATGTCTTATTCCTTTTTCAGGCAAAAACATTGATGATTTTATGATCTTTCTTTTCTTGTCTTTGTTTGTGTCTTATTTTTCTTTATTTTTCATGTATTTGCTATGTCTAGGTTAGGTTTGTTTTGTGTTGAGTATTTTTGTTTTATTTATTTATTTATTTATTTTTGTTAAGAACTCCTTTTGTTGGACATATAATTTGAATTCTAACATTTTTTTAAGGTCTAGCCTTGAAGTTTTTCTTATGGATATTCATAGTGCCAACTTCTAGGAGATTAGTTGTTAATTTTAATTTGGTAATCACAGATCTATATTATTTCTTGGGAAGTATTTGTTTTTCCTCTCCCTTGATCTACTTGATCCTTTTTAGCTATGTTTAATTACTCTATTATCATCTAACGAGGATAATATACTATTTAAGTGTGCCGGTAAGAATTGTATATTCTTTGCCTAGGTTTTTAATTTCAACTTTTGGAGATCTTAATTCGAGTTTTTTTCAATCATATAATCACATCCACTTATGCTTTGGGGAATTTTTTATTCTCGTTAGCCCCTTTATCTTGTTGGTCCTTTTGGGGGCACTTTATTGTCTTATTTTCATCCATTGAGAACAATGTCCAGTTTAAATATGGAGGTGTAGAATTCAAATTCTTCTTGTCAATTTGTTGTATGAAATTGGGAAAAAATTTTATTACCATATTTGAAAATCTTTTCAGCCTTTTAAGAAAAATTGGTGGAAACAATTCTTTTCTTTTTACTTTGAAAAATTTTGTTGATTTTTATTTAGTCGAGTTGATATTTGTGAAACTTTTATATTAGGTTGAGGATAGCTAAGTCTTGAGAATTTAGTTTACCTTTGTTTATAACGTATTAGCTGTATGAAGCTTTTGATTTTGTGAGATTTATATAAGTTTTTTGGATGAGGTATAAGTTTGGTATGTGTTCTAATGTTGGTTTAAAAACTATCTAAGCCAGTCTTAAATTTAGGTTTAAGTAAATTGGATAAACATGTAGGATTTCTAAATTAATTAATCAAACGCAGTGGAAAATAGCAAGAAATCCAAGCCATGGATCATGGGTTTGCAGTAGAAATGGGAAAAAGAGAAGATCGCGCTTATTACCTCTTGAAGCCGGAATTTAAAATTTTCTTGTTCCAAGAACGCAGGCGCGATCCAGATCACAAAACCGGTTCACAGCAGCTCAACTGAAGTCCAAGAAAGAACTCCCTCTAATAATAATCCACACAAGGTCGAACGCTCACAATCTCACAATTCTATGCTAGTAGAATGTAGGAGGCTAGGGTTTGATTAATAAGAGAGAGACAGCTAGGTTCTGATCAAGAGAGAGGCAGAGAAACGGTTTCTCTGTTATTGCGTGAATAGTCTATGTCTCTTACCCTAAGGAAACCGTTTCCTTATATTTATAGATTTATAATTACCATAAATTGCAACTTAGTCCTTCAACGTCCAATTGTCAATAAATTGGTCCTTGAAGTTTACTTAATTACAATTAGGTCTCATAAATTATAATAAACTTATAATTCACCTATAAATATATTCCCTTCTCTTAATTAACCCCACAATATTATCAAATAATATATTTGAGCATTCAAACATTTATTGTGTGTGACTCATTAGGTTTCCTGGTCTTATTGGTAGCATAATATGAATTAATTCTAACAATATTAGAATTAATAATCCTTAATAAAATAAAGGATTAATTTTTTTAATTTTTTAATTAATAAATCCATATTTAGCATATCAAGAGCGACATCTAGCAATGACTCTTGACCACCCAAAAGTCCAGAAAGTCAAGTGGCTTGACATGAACCTTTCAATAGCAAATTATCAGTGCAATAAACTCCTGTCACCATACAATATCTCATTCGGTCTAAAGCATGGAATTAGTGCCAACTCCCTCCAAAATATATTAATTTTGGCCCGAATATTTTAGTACTTGTTCAAAAAATCCATTACTCGATATGTGTATCAATTGGAACCATTTCCATCACATACTCGCCTTGGCCAAGGACTTCATGAGTAATGATTTCTACAAGTGGCCTTGAGATATACTCTCCTACTATTAGGAGTGATGAATCCTTATTGACTTTCTCGACTACTTTCGTTTACTTTACATTGTACCCAATATCCATACCATATATAGTCCTAGATAAGACTCTAAAGATTAGAATCAAAGTACAACGCTCATTAAACAAAGTACCTTGGAGATCTCAAGTCTAAGGATACTCGCACACTTGCTATAATGAGATTCTATCACTGGCACTAAATAGTTATCCAAGTGATTATCTCATAGCTAGGTCATCCAATGAACTTGTTCCAAAACAAGCATCCACACGTTAATCCTGAGTATCCCAATACTAACGGATATGAGAACCACCGCTTGATCCAATCAAGAGATATAACATGTCCCAGTCTTGGCATATTAATAATGTCTCATCTTATTAATACTATGACTGGGGATTATTTAAGTACAAACACTGCATAGTGTAGTAGGAATCTCACATCATGATCTCTATCATGATTTTCTTAACACTGTGTTGTACTAGGGACTTTATCTAACGGTTTGTACACATGTTTAGATATAATAATCAAACTGAAAGATAAAGAATGCCTCTTATTAATTTAATATGCAATATACATGGTACAAGTGATTGCCTCTAGAGCACAACACTAACAAAACATACGATGCAAATTGGTAACAATCTTGAATGAAATAGTAAGGAGAAAAAAAGGTTCGAGAATGCAAAGTGCATGTCATTTAGCCAAAAACAACGTGTGAAAAAGAAAAAAAATAGAGAGATAAAAAGGAAAAAAAAAAGAATACGGGCCAATACGGTAAGATCGAGTGAAATGCACTCACTTGGGACTATAAATCCCAGGAGAAATTTTGCAAAAGAAGAATATTTGCTTGAAAAAGAAAAGTCCTAGTTTACTACCCAATTTGTAATAGTTTGGACAAGTACAAGGCACACAAACTTGAATTAGCATATATTCCAAACTTATATGATTTGCATTGTTTATGTGTTTTGATCAAATAAAGGAGTGGTAAGTTTTGAATAATTAGAAACATTTTTCAACTTACTTCAATGGCCTTGGATATATTTGATCTAACATATAACTTTGACTAAATCTTCTTGACTAAATAGATGTTGAAGTGTTTTTCATTGTGAAAGAAATAGATTGCATATACATCATACCTTTTGAAAATTGAAACTTCAAGTCTTAATTCTTTTTTGAAATATTATTTTGCCCGAGGACATGCAAAGAGTTAAGTGTAGCGGTATTTGATTGGCGTGAAAATATCACATTTTGATGGCCCATTAACTTGGCTTTTTTATGATATTTAATGTGATTTTTAATGGTTTCTACTCATTTTGTGTGTTTATGTGGTTTTATCTTATGTTGGTGAAAATGAATGAAATAAGGGCTTAAACGATTGAATTTTGAGTAAAAGATGATTGCTATGTGATTTGAGAAGAGTTGGAAGTAGTTTGAAGCATTTTTAAGTGACTAAGCTATGCATGGGTATGCAAAATAGATGCATGGGCATGAAGAGTAGATGCATAAGCTTGTAGACTGTGGACAGCCAGATGTACGACCGTTCATCCGATTATGCATTATAGAGGAACTTCGTTTACTCCCAAAAGTTTGCAAAATTAATGGAAATTGAAGCTCTTGCCTATGGCCATGAACTATGCATGACCACAATGCATGGTCGTGCATCATGACCGCGCCACCTACGAAGAGAGTTTAGCAATTTTTCTTGCATGGCCATATTGCATGGTCATGCATACATGTTGTGCAAGCCTTCTGAAGAGCTTTAGAACTTCTAAAATTGATCTATTGGTGGTTTAATCTTCCCAAATCCAACAAAGGATAGTTTAGAAGGCTTATATAAATATAAGGAACGTCCATACTTTAATATTCTTGAATACACAGGACATACACTTTTCCAAGGCTTCAATAAGAAGGAGAAGGAAATAAGGCAAAAATATTTGAGATTATGGTCTTCCCAAGTGTTATCTTTCAAACTCTCTCTTGCTCTTCCTTATTTCTACATTATTTATATCTTTAGTCTCTTTTGTATTCAAACAAATTTGATTGTATCTTATTTAAGGTTATGATTTGAGTATTGATTTTGGTACTTTGAGATTGATAAGTTAAAGATTTCTTCTTCAATTCTAGAAAGATTACCTCTTAGGTATTTGTATGATTCCAGATTTCTTTTCATACCAATTGTATTAATTTCTCTTATGTTTCACCAACATAGTTGAGAGGGCATGATTTAATAGCTAGGAATGTTGAATTATGTTAGTTACTTGTCATGGTTTATCCTTAGGTTAAAATTAGGGTGGCATCTATTTGTCTTATTTTAGTTGCAAGATTTTAGACTTGATTAGGATGAATTGAGAAAGACATTATTCAAGTTGTTTATGTTTGCAAGCTTTTGGAATATATTCCAACTTGATGTTGATGATGCCTTGATATGCTTATCAATCTTGTGATTAATTTATGACATTTGATCAATTGATGTGTTAATGTCTTTATGAAAAGGTTAATCAATTTGGAATAAATTAGGAAGAATGTTAGAGGTTAATTGGGAGTGCTTGATGAAGATTAATCCATTTATCAAGGATAAAATTTTTTGGCAGCTTTGCAAGAATTCTAAAACTAACTACTTAATGCAATTGCATCAATGATAAGTTTCCTAATTTGATATTAACACATATTCCTAAAACAAGTTGTTTCCTAATTGGCTTAGATTTGTTTTCTTAGTTTTAGTAGTTTCCTATTTCTTGCATGTTTTAGTTTAGGTAGTTTCCTATTTGTTCCCCCCCCCTATTTACTTATGTTAATTCATCCTATGAATTTATTCAAGTTAATTATTTAAGAGTTGTTTTTAAGGATAAGATAAATAGAGAATACAAAAGTATACTTCTCTTGAGCTCCTTGTATGTTCGACACCCTACTCACTGCTATACTATATTTTATGTTAGGGAGAAGGGTTTATAAATTTCTTTTTGTTGGGTGCATGATGATTGCATTTAAATGAACCTATTCTGAATGTCGTGATTCTCTTACAATAGAAAATGGTTCCATTGTCAGAGAACTCTATCTTTTTGTCTTGATCTCGAGATAACTTTTGTGATAATTCTTCTTGATAAATTCTTTTGGTGTTGTATTTTCCTATTTCTCGTACTATTTAAGTTTGTTTTGTGTTTTTATTTTCTCACTTTTAACTTTTCTTTTGTTTGTTTTGGAGATTTGTCCATCTTAGTGTATGCATATTTTGAATGGTAAGACGAGTTGAACAAGGACAACATAGCATAAACTGTTGGGATTCATGGACTCCTAAATATAAAAAACATTTACGAATCCTTTCCGAGGACCCAAGACAAACGATTAAGATGATCTAGGGGTTATAAAATTACCTCTGTTCGTCGTAATCAAGATCTTTGTCTTCTGATTTCCAGGCATTCGTACAACTCGAAAGATCACAAGACGTTGCAACGTGCGAATGTCCTCTATCAATAAACACGGTGAACCAGCTTGTATCCAGAAGTGCTAGCTTCTAGGGTTTTGAGAGGCTTAATCTTTTCTGGTAATTGAGGCACGAATATTTTAGGAGAGGTCTATAGAAAAAGACGGCTAGGGTTTCCTTTTAAAACCACCCGAACTTATTGGAGTCAAACTCTTATAATATCTTATCATATTTTATTTTAATTTCAAATTCAATTAAAATTAATATGATAAGATTCTGCCATTATCTTGTTAATTTAACTAATTAATTTACCGAGTCAGATTCTTATAATCTAGACATCCTCTAGATACATTGCATGTGGATATATTTCTAGATTCATTATATCTGGTCATTTTTCTAGGTTCAATTAACCTAGACATATTTCCAGATTCATCGAACCTGGTTACGAAAAACATAAACTAACGTGTTCGCTTAATGTGTGACCTTATAGGTTCATTTAACGCTAGTAGTATGCCCATATCGCATTTAAATAGCCCACAAGTTTTAAGCAGTTTCTTGGCAAAACATTATAACTATCCAGGTTAAATAAAGATCAGTGATCTCTTTGAACCAAACCATAGCTTTATATTCAGTCATTTTGTCACATGATATCCAGATTAAGTATAAGATATGGAGTATGTCATCCTTATTAAGCTTAATCAACTATTTCTTGATCTCATAGTAGACTGTTCAAACAAATTATATCAATATCTCAAATTGATATATTTGAGTATGGCCATGCATTTTAATAGTCTAACTTATCAAGAGGCCCATAGACATCTCTCCAAAAATTGAGAAGGACAAATTCCTTTACTATCAATCATATTCCTCACCCTGGTTTATTCTATTCCAACCATGGAGTTAAAGACAACTTTAGACAAGGTTAAAATATAAAATTTATCGGGTAGGAAACTATGTCTTGGGTATTTAATGAATATGTTTAACATATATTAAGAATCTAATTAGCATTACTATCAATCGTATTTTTTTCTCTAAAATATGTTAACTTATACTAAGAATCCAATTAGCATTAATTAATTAGTCTTGGGTATTTAATGAGGCCCAGAAAAAAAATAATTAATTAATTAAGATGATTGGGCCAGTCTTGGACTGATTTTTAAGCTTAACATCGAGCGTATTAGGGCTTAGTTTATTTCAGCCACTAGGGCTTCATTAAACCCTAGGGCTGGCTGAAATTTATGGGTAAGAGAGGTAATGTTTTAGCTAAGCTCTCTCTCGTGGTGTGCAGCCACCCTTCCTCTTGTTTTCTCTTCCCTCTCTTCTTTCTCTATTGGAAAGTATCTTGATTATCCAAAGAAGGTGCTTTCACCAAGCTAACCCAAGAGCAAGGTAGGGTCATACTCCATAAGACGAAGAGAAGAAGCTTGGAGAGGCTTAATGCAAAACAGTAGAAGATTGGTGGGAATACTGGTCAAACTGCAGGTGCCTTCTTCTCCCTTTCCAACACAAGATCTAGTGCAACTTGGCACTTTGTTGGTTAATCCGCAACCAATAAAGAAAAGTAAGTACTCTCTCCTAGATGTGACTCAGAAAATTGAAAAATTTTTAGCTGCTTTTTCTTTGATGTTTTCCGTTTTGATCCTTCAGAATGTCCACCCTGGAATATTAGCCTACTTGGATTGAGATGTTAGCTCAAACTGGCCTAACCTACTAGGACTATCACCATATCTAAATAGAGTTTGCCTCTCAGAGGTGGCCTCTGTGAAACCCCAACTAAAACCAACCCTAGAGTAAGGGGGGTCAGGATGCATATCATATTTTCTTGCATGCATAAATATATTTTTGAATGATTTTATATGCTTTGGAATTGTGAATTATAGTCTAGAAGTCTTAATTGTGCTTATTGAGTAGAAATGGCAAGATGGTAATTTTACTTGAAGTGAAAATAGGAAGATAGCTTGAGGATTAAATAAGAAGAATATTTGGGAGAGAAAATAAGAACAAGAGTTGTTGTGGTTTAGTGGTTAGAGCTTTGGAATTAATCCTTAAGGTCTTGAGTTCAAATCCTATCATTTAAGTATTAGTATGATTAATTTTATTTTTGTAAAGGGTGGAATATTTTCGGCCTTGCATGCGATAAGAAGAAGTAGGAGTGTTGTCCTAGGTGAGGCTTGAAGGGAGTGTCTTAATCCTACTCCTGTGCCCTACAAAAATTCTTAAGGGATTCATGCCTTTTTTGTTCTCTAGCTTACCTTAAATTATTCATCAATTAAGCATATTCAGTTATCCAAATCCATATTTTATTTCCAGAAAATTCCCCCAAGGTTCTTTGATCTTGGAATTTCAAAAATGTCTCCTTGAGGATAGAATGTTGACTGAAAATAGGGAAGGAGTTAAGGAAGGTTCCCAAGAGAATTAATCTCCATAGTTGAACCTTCAAACTCTACTCTATAAGTGTTCATCTTCTTCATGTAGCAATCTGAAAATTTTCTAGCTTCTTGGTCAGTTCAGCTTTTGAAAACATTAACCTTTTTTCTCACTCAAATGCTGCTAGAAAAATAGCTAACTTGTTCAGCTTGAAGACTGAAATCATTGGCCAAAAATCGGATTGCATAAGACCTGTGCAAACCAGGAAAATTCCTGGGCAATTTCGCAACTTGGTAGGCCAAAAACCAAGCTGTTTCTTCCACCTTTCAAACCAGTAATTTAACTATGTATTTCCTCCATAAAGAAGGCTGGAAACTAGCCTTAAAGGACCCTCTAATACCCCTTTGAACCTTCTACAAGTCAGCTGGAACATTGCAGAAAAATCTGCACAAAAATTCCAGCAAACCTCTTGAATGAACAACCAGAAATTCCATCCTTTCTCCCTCTTCAACCTTGTTCGAAACTCACTCCCATTTTTCTGTAGAACTAACCTTAGTCAGCCATGAACTGAACTTCATCACCTTCTCCATTGATCTGCATGAAATGAACACCATAGCCACTCCTTAAATCACTTCTTCAATCACAACAATCAAGCCTTCAATTGGAATTCAAAAATTCAGCAAATTACTCCATGAAAATTCCATAGATTAAGCCTCAACCAACCAGAAATTTCCTCCACCATTGCATTCCACATTTCAGCCACTCTATATCTCCTTCAATCTTATTTATCTCAGCAAAAACTTTAGCAAATTCCAGTCGGCCATAGCAGCTCCAAGAACCTCCATCAACCAAGCTACTCTTACCATATTTTCTACCTTAATTCACTCTCTAAATTACCCCTTTTGAATTTCAGACAACTAGCTTTCCCTCTTCTCCCTAATCTGAAAATTCAATCACAAGAATTCCTCTAGCCATTCAGCCAAACCCATTCAACAAATTTCGTCCAGCTTCTCTCCATTCTCTCTATTCTTTCCAATTCTCCAAGAACACACACCACCACTCTCCAAGCCTAAGACCACTCTAAACACCTCCAATCTCTCCCAAAAAACTCCAGATCATATCTACTCACCCTTTAGAATCCATTTCTATACTTTTATAACGTCAAACATTGAAAATAAAATTCTGCTCACGGATCAAAACTAGAATTTTTCTTGAAAATTCAAGAACTCTCTCAAGGTAACTAAGAATAATTATGTTCATCCCTTTTCTCCTTCAATCTTTAATATAATACACTAATACTCTCTCTCTCTCTCTCTCTCTCTCTCTCTCTCTCTCTCTCTCAGCCGAAATGGTTGTTTCAACCATGGCTATTTTCTCTTTTTCCTTCTTGGTCGAATCAAGTCTTCCAAGCGTGTGAACTCTCTTAAGACTTCATCAAGGTAGTCATCATTCGAGTATGTCTCTTTAACCGTCTTCTTAATTCTAAAATCATGTCTCTAGGATGTAGTTAGGAAAGGATGGAATATGATTGGAGATTGAGTATGTGTTTGTATGAAGGAGTTGGGATTGGAGCATAAGGATGTTTTGTTATGATTTAGTTTTATGATATTTTGTAGTTGTTTCATGCTCTTCATGTCGTGAGTTAGTGTGAATGATTAAGCATGATAGATATTGTGCCACCTTTGGTGAATAGGGTTTTATGTTCTTGTATTCTTGTTGAAGCTATGAATATGATTATATTTAGTAAAGTTTGGATCATGTGATGGTAGATATAGATTTAAGCCTTTATTCAAGAATTGAATGATTTGTTGATTGGTGTTAGAGTTTATGTTCATGATTATTGTTAGCAATAGGAGAATTATGATCATGACCTTGTTGATCCTAAACTATTTAAGTTACCCAATTTTAATACATTGATAAAAATTAATACTATATTTTTCTCCAATAATTTCGAAAACCCTAGGAAGCTTTGGAATTGGATTATTAAATGAAATAGTGATATTTTAGCCAAATGAATAATATCTTTATTAAAAATAATGTATATAAATAATTATATGCAATAATAATATTAAATAAAGCCTTTTATATAAATAATCATAATAGGTAAAATATTAATCTTATAATTCATATATTCATAAACACTATTAAAATTTATTTATTATCTTTTAATCAAAACATAATAAAATTTACTTATTATTAATTTTATTTATTATTTTCTAACTATTAATTATTAATTAAGAGAATAGTAATAATTTATTATTTTAATATCATCTAGGACTTAGGACCTTCATCAAATAAACCCTATTTTATTTATTAATAACAAAGATTTATATTTGAACCTATAGCTTATTAGTAATTATTTTTCTATTCCTAGTTATTTTATTATCAAGCTAGATTTATTTTATAAAACTCTTTTATCATATAGCCTTAAAGTTTGGGACATTAAGGTCATGATTGTAGTAAGTTGAACTAGGATTATTTATGGAAGCGAATGCGGGTTGAGTTTAATTATTGCTTGTGTTTACCCCAGGTGGGGTTAGGTCAGCTTTGGAGGATCTTTGAATTAGCTCAAACAAAGGATCAGGTAAGCTCCAACATAAAACTTATTTGTTGTAAAAATGTTACCATGGCAAGCCAAATGCGAAGTGTGTGAACACTCATTTTGTAAAGGCAATTGAGGACTGTTTCCTTTCTTGTTTCAGTCAAACAAATTATTTCAAATTCAACAAGCAGTTTTACTCAAACACTAAACTCTTTCTAAAACCAATTTTGGCACAAACTTTAGAAACCCTTGATTGCCATTTCCAAGTAAAGTAATGTTTTATCAATTTTCTCCCAAGTGAGATAAACAACGTTGAGTACTCAATAAGGGTAGGCTAGTTGTGCTAGTTTTGAAGAGTAGGAATGAGTCTTCTGACAGGAGGCCACCTCCAGAAGATGAACTCAACTTGGAGAAGCGACAGTACTACATAGTCGTGCCGGTCCGAGCTAGCAAGTTTCAGTCATGTGACTGTGTGTTGCCGGAGTGCACAACCGGTTTGTTTGGGTGTAGAAAAGGAGGAATATCTTGCCCGGTAGGCAGTACACCTACCTTTTGTCAGTCTGCATAAAGTGTGGCATTCTAACCGTTATATGGACATGGGGCCCAACGAGTGGTAACCCATGGCCGCCCATTTGAGTGGCTGAGTTTATTGTGCACTTCTATAGTTTGAAAAGAGGAAAACGCCACTCTTTATTTTAACTTTATTTATTACTTACCAGTATTTTCTCTTATGAAATTTTATAACTCGCATACATGAACTGTTTTCCTGAATACTCAAAGCACACACGGACTTACTGAGATTTTTATCTTATCACCTTTTATGCCATGTTTTTAGAGCGATCCTGCTGTGGAGATGAGTAGCTAGAATGTTGCCTTCTTGAAGACTCTTTGTTATTTAATTTATATGTAGCTTTGAGAGATGATAGTGAACAATTTATTTTAGATTTGTTCTTGAATTTTTGGGTTGTAATAAGTTTTTAATTTTAAAGAATTATTTTATTTTCGTTGTGTGACCAAGTTATAAAGACCTCTTATCCTTTGGACGGGGCGACATCCCCAGCCCTGTTGGGCCTAGGTTGTAGGGTGTTATAGCCTCCGTATGAGAGACTTGCTTCACTCTTCAAAGGTTAGTCCTAAAAGTCTACTCTTATTGAGTCCTCGACATTTCAATGCCTCAGAATTCAATCTCAATGAAAATATTTCTAACATACTTGGACATGCAAGCATGAATTCCAAATGATTAGCCGTAAATTTGTTTTACAATCAAATGTGATTTTCCAATAAAATCTCTGT
Source organism: Voacanga thouarsii (assembly GCA_026120185.1). NCBI lineage: Eukaryota > Viridiplantae > Streptophyta > Magnoliopsida > Gentianales > Apocynaceae > Voacanga > Voacanga thouarsii. The sequence continues at coordinate 205,601 of JANUWF010001966.1, read as the reverse complement.
TTGATTAAAAACTTTTAATGAGAAATAATCAAGCTTGCATTCTAGATTGTCACATCATTGAGATAATAAACATTTCCAGACGACTTGCAATTTGTAGATTTTATTTCAAATATTTAATGCAAGGACTTATTGGTCAAGTTATCCCAAACCCTTGTGCTAATGAATTGCTCCTCGTGGTTGGACCCTACTCCCATCTAAACATAAGGATTATAAATTTTCAATCAAACACTATCCTCATGTGCATAGTAAGTATCCAAAAATCCAACTTCCCCCTTTACATATGTGACACCCCAACAAGGCATATAACAAGAAATAGATGTTCAACCAATAGAAGAACAATATGCCTTATATAGTATGATAACTAGAGTAGCATGTACCCAGTAATCAATATCAGCTTATAACTATAGACTGGAAAATTGGCTTCTGCAAGGCCTCAAATAAATAAATAATCAAGTAGATAAATATTTGTAACAATACATAGCTACCATTTGTTAATAAATAAGGCATAATAACTAAATAGTAAATAATAATTTAATAATTAATAACTAATTAATATATACTAATTAAATGACTAATAATTAATATAAAGTAACACTAATGTTCAAACAACAACTACATATTATAATAATGATAAGTAATGATATTCATACTAATTTGTAACCAATGATATTCATACCAATTTGTAACCAATAATTTTAGTAACAAAAATAATGCCACATGCAAGAAATGGTGTTTATAATAATTACAAAAACAAATCAGACTAATATATATATATATATATAAATATATATATATATATATAGACACACACACACACACACACACACATACATATATATTCAAAGCTTTATCATGAGAATTATATTTGAAATATAATAATTTTAATATCAACCATAATGAATTCACAGTCAATTAAATAATTAAATTGATAAGTTCAATAATTAATTAAATAATCAAATAACAATGTAGTAGTAGTAGTAGTAGTAGCAGCAGCAGCAGCAATAACAATAACAACAACAATGGCAGTAATGATAGTAGTAACGATAACATTAACAAAAACAACTATATTTAATTATACTACAAACAACTGATATCAAATATATATACTGGAGTCACCCAGAAAAAACCATCCCATAGAATAGGAAATTATAGCTAGCACAAAAAGATTAGAACATATAATTCTCTCTAACAAAACACATATCAAATCATATCCATATTTTCCTTATGTTCCCACAGAGTAGACTAGATCTAACTCTTGGAATAGGTTAAACTTTACAAGTGTTACTTAACCATAATCTTGTTCGCCCCATCATTCAAGATATATCCTCATTAATCACAACCTCATATTTCAACCGTATCTACATCAAACTCAACCATATGTAATAGCTAGAACTCGATTTTCGGCTTACCTCAGAAGATCTAAAAAGCATGAGCGTTCTATTTAGCAATGTGAAACAACGCAGGAAAATTAAATACGTAGCGGAAGATAGGAAATTAAAATTTTTCTCGAGCTAAAGTCTATAAGTACTTACTGCTAGGACATTTTATTTAAAAAACTAGCTTGCATATGGGTTGGACGACACTTCCAAAACTGGAATGACTACTTGTTTTGCAAGAACACTAGCTAACCGTCTACTCCTTCGCATCAAACACTTATCATGTTTGCTAGCTCTTGACCTTCCAGAGTATTCTCTTACCTCTATGGACCTTTACTAGAAAAAGTAGAACTAAAGTGAAGAAGATTGAAAGAAAAACAAAGAGCTAAATGTTAAAGGAAAACGAAGGCAAAACGACCAAGAAAAAAACAGTGGCCTTGCTTTGTTTCTTTAAGGAAAATTGAAAGCCTGTACGTGTGTTGTGTTTTTTCCAAAATTCAGTCAACACAAATTCCATGATCACATGTGATCTTTTATAACCAATATCAAAACTTTCCTTTTACTTTACAAACAGCCACCGAATTTCCTTTTCTTTCTTATTTGCTTTTTCCTTGCTTTCTTGTGCGACAACATACCCAGGTTTCCAAAACCCATCAACTGCTACCCACAAACCCTGGTGGACCAGGGCTTTTCTTAATTAGTGCAAGTGTATTTAAATAAATATCTTATTAATTAATAAATCCACTTAGACCCAAAATAAAATTACCCAAGATAATTAACTAATATGCTAATTAATTAAATTAGCTCATTTATTAATTAATTAATCAACTTGTGCCCAATATACAAGTATTCAATATAATTAATTAATAAACTAATTAATTAAATTGGTCTAATTAATTATTGTAGCCCAAATAAATAACTAATTGGACTCCTAAAATAATTATTCCAATGATAAATTCAGCCAATAAGCTCATATAGTAAATAAATTCACTAAAGTTATTTGAGCAACTTTGGGGAATAAAAGACATATTATTCTTGACTACTAAAATGACCAAAATACCTCTGTTAATAAATAGTTATATTTTGTCATTTTAAATATTCCATTTATCACCATATGAAAATACTGATTCCAAGAATAATATTGCAAGTGCAGTGCCTTCGACCTACAAGTGTAATGACGAAAATACCCCTCTACATAACACTCGCCATTAAGATAGGAAAAATGCACTAACACCTTTCTCAATGACATATACCATCCTTTGATACCTAGTTTGATAATCCATAACTTCCAATATGTATCTACGTAGCACAGGGAGCTATGCGTAAGTGTGCATACTTAGTCACGTTTCCCAGGGTGCTGGATAATTAGATGGTCCTAAACAATCACAAGGGAGTGATTTCTTCACGTAATAAAGTATATAAACTCTATTGTATAAGTCCATCATAATTAACTAGTGTCATACACCTAACATACAATGTTGTTGGCCTTGCAATAAGATCTCACCCAACATACATCAAAGTGCTCAAGTCCAACATCAACAGACCACCAAAATAAACTCAAGTCTGATGGTACTCGTCCATGCAGTAGTTGCGATAAACCAATCTTTTTTTAATTTAAAACTTTTATAAAGATTGTTATCGCACAATCCAGTTCTACGTATTCCAAATACGCTTACACTATTAGTGTGAGTGGACTACTCTTCGGTCAAAGAAAAACCATTCCCCATGATGCGTATATATTTGGGTATAAAAATCATATAAAAATAAGCACATTCCCAATCAAGTTTAAATTAAAACGTGAACCCCAAATTACACATATGACCAAGCGTGCTCATCATTAACATAGTATAGGGTTCAAACGAGTGTCGATCCTCCAGAAACAAGTATGAATTAATCACTTTTCTTTCATTGTTTAACCGACTCAACAAAGTGAAAAAGAAATTAAAAGGAAAATAAAATAAAATAAAATAAAAGAATTTATACATGTCAAGGATGGAGAATTATGTAACTCAAATCATTATTCTGGAAAATATGATCTTAAAGTACCTAATCATTATCATAACTAATTATTCTCTTGGCATCATGAAGGATTAAAATAGATTTACTTCTTTTTCAATCCATGAAATCCCTATCTTCTAGATAAATTAGCATTACTTGGTCTCATCTCAACTAATTCATCCAAAAGATGCATTAAACACAATCCTTGACTAAATTCCCTTGGTCTCGGCTAATTTAAAACATGAAACTAACCAATGAATCCTTGGTCTCAGTAAACATCAATTAACCTTTAATTACCAGTTCTTAGAAAGTAACCCCCTTAGTCTCGGCAAGTTAATAGACAACAAATATGAAATTAATAAATTGAAACCACCATCAACCTCTTTGGTCTCATCGAGTCAATAGAAAGAACCAACCAATTAATCTCATAATAAGCTTAAGAGATTAAATACCAAGAAGAACAATCAATTAATTAAAAGATCAAGTACTCTAAAAATCATGAATACCTAAAACAATATCGAATTATAATAAAACAATTAAAGCATCATTGTTCAAGAAAAAGAAAACAAAGTAAAAGAAAGCACTCATAGACAAGCCTCCTTCTTCTTCCTTTGAAAACCTTCATGTACAACCCTCCTTGATTTGGAGAATTCCTCCTTTGATTTGAGTGATTTTCTATGATGATTTATGAATTCTCTCATTTTCTCTTTTGTTTTCCATCTATTTATAGGCTTGGGAAGTGCCTAAACTCATTGGTGTAAGGTTCTTGGCCGAGTAGAAGTAGGAAGATACTAAAATTCTGCAAATTACCGTAAACTACGTAGAAAAATCAAGATTCCGTCTTATTCTTAGGACACAGCTGGCGCCGCCTTGGCTGCTAGAGCAAGCGCCGGTTGTGTTCTGTTTCTTCAATCGTTCACCGATTTTTTTCTTAATTTCAGCACAATATTATCTAAAGTACAATCGGTGCCTCCTTGGCTGCTAGAGCCGATGCCGCCTTGGCTCTATTTCGGACCTATTTTAATAATTTTTTGTATCCTCGAAGTATGTGCCAACAGTGTGTGGCGCCGGCGCCGGTTCCTTTACCTTGGCCAGCGCCTCCTATGTTCTATTTTGCGATATTTTTGCTTTGTTTTACCCCTAAAATTTGAAATAATGAACAAAATACCTTTTCAAGGGTAAAATCTCAAATATGAAGGAATATGATTAGTTATTGAATAGAATGTATCACAAAATTGCCTCAAATAACTTAGAAAAATATAACTAATTTATGCCGTATCATATTCCCCCACACTTAACTCTTTGCTTGTCCTCAAGCAAAGTATCAAAGACAAGTAAGAAAAACACTAGGTTTCACCAATCACTCAATTGATTTCAAAATATTTCTCTAATGCTTTCTTCATTCAAGAATATAAAACACATGCTACTACATCTTTCACAACAAATGCAAGACTTGTGTAAGTGAGTAGTGACTTAGTAGAACCATCCCAATACTAAACAATATTCTCAAACCATTGGAAAGAATTTAGTTCAAAAAGAATATGCATTCCATAAGCTTACTTTTCATACACTCTCTCCACTAATCCGAGACATCTCATGATTCTACTTAAGTCAAGTAGGACTTTCAAGCTTGTAATGTAAGGCTAAAGGGCTTGTAATGTAGCTTGTCAAATAAAGGACATAGGAGAATAAATTATCAAGGAAGCTGAGAGTTCTCAAGAAAAAGGATAAACAAAATGTCTCAATAACTTCCAAACTTCTCTTGCTCTCCTATCCCAAAATCAATCAAAACACATAACCTTGTTTAGCAATTACAATTCAACTCCAGGCAATCTTGCATTGTTTTTTTTCAATCCTTCCCAACTTATCAATAATTTTTCTTCACAAGATCGTTCAAATTCTTACCAATGGTGTAAAGAACTTGGGGTGAACTCAACTTTTACAGCTCAATCACCATTCCTCTTATGATCTTTCTTTTCTTTCTCTTTCAATTTTTCTTCTTTTGTTTTTACTGCTGCTATTCTTTTCTTTCTTAATTTCTCTCTTCTCATCTTTTCTAGCAACTTTTTGTTTCCTTTTTGTTTTCACTTTTTCTTTTTTTTCTTTCTTTCTTTCTTTACCTTTTCTTCCTTCTTTCCTTTCCCAACTCATACACTATTAATGCATAACCGAAAGCAACAAGTCATGATCTTTTCACAAGTGTTCTCCCTCAACATTCTCCTACATGTACTTTTATCCATCTAGAGCAATCAAAGATTTGGACTATAAATCAAACTCTCAAAAAGAAGTAATGGACAAAGTATGATAACGGGTTTTAAGAACAAAATTACAAATTTAGCCTCAAAATAGGCACTAGGGATAATAGAAAATAGGTAGGCTTGAAAAGCTCAAACCATCCAAAAAGGGCCTATTATCGTCATCCCTAAGTTAAATCATGAATGTTTTTCTTATTTCGCCTCGAGAGGTATTCAAGTAAGTTCTAGAACGCTCAATGAATTTTAGTGGAAAAACAGTTTTAAGAACAATGTAAAGCATTTGATCAAGAACTACTTAGTCCAAGTGCATGCAAAAAGTCATGCATAAGCCACAAATGATATAGAACCTATGCTTTATAATCCATCCTAATGATATGCATTAAAAATACAGTTTGAAATCACAAAGAAAATCAGAAAAAATTTTGAAATTTTTGCTCACAAGAAGGATAAAGTATAAAAGAATGATGCATAAAAGAATTTTCAATCAAATCACTCCCCCACACTTAAACGGGACATTGTCCTCAATGGCCAAATAAATAAAACAAAGAATAAATAATGCCATGGGACCAAAAATATAAAGAAGAAGAGATAAGAAAGACAATACTTCCATATATTGTGCATTGTGTTGTACAAGAGCTGAATTCTTGGAAAAAGAGGCATTGGCAAATGACTTAAAACGAAAAATACAAAAGAAACACTAAAGCATAAAAACTAGAAAAGAAAAATAAAGCAAAACAAAAGGATGAAAATAGGACAAAAAGAAAAGAAAACGAAATCAAGAACTAACTAGGAAATATATGAAAAGATAAAGGAAAGACAAGAGTGAACAGTAAAAGAAAGTGTGGAACAATTAGCTTAATCCTCCTCATCATCAGCCGGTGCGAAATGGCCATCACCACCATGTTGGCCCAGAAAACATTGGCTCCATTCAGCCCATTGCTACTCTATAGTAGCTTGCCGTCTTGCAATGTCATCGATGGAGCCCTACAAGCGTAAAAGCATCTCCGTCTACTGGGCTAACTGTCCCAACACAGTAGTCTCAAAGTCAGTCCTGGGTTGGGACAGAGAACTACTACCCCGTGCGTATGATGGTGGTGGTGGGTGGTCCCCCTCCACAGGGGGTGGCCTAACCTAATCGGGATACCTGACCTCATGGGGAGTTAGCCACTTTTTCAACTCTTGGTTGAACTTGTACCCATAACTCATCAATGTTTGTTCCGTAACCATATCGTGCTCAGTGGTAGCCTCCATTAATTCTCCCTCAGTACTAACGCCAAAGTCTTTCAGAATTTTCATAATAACTAGAGGGAAGATGGAGGCTTTGGTAAAGAGACGGTGATGAACCACATCCCTAATGCATTGTATAATCAAGGGTGCAAGAGGGATAGGTAGGGTGTTCATCATCCTATGCAAAATGTAGGTGTCAATAAGGCGGGTTTCATTAAATTCACTGGCACGGGGTACAACATTGAACCCAAACATATAGACTAGAGCTCTAAAGTTGGCAGTAAGATCATTGTTCGAATAGAAACTATTGGCTTGCAATGCATTAAGCTTATACAACCCTAAAATGGCTCTAGTCTCAATGGCATCCCAATTAGGGTCAAAAAATTTTTTTTGATTGTTAACATCTATCGCTTGCCAGGAATCATCATCAAACACCTGGAGAAGATTAGCTAAGTAATTTTATGTGATGATAATAGGGATTCCTTTCACTCTTGTCTCAATGTAGGAAGGTGTTTATTACCCTTGTCCACCATGTTAGCATAGAATTCTTTGATTAGCACTGGACAATATTTCCCTTTTAGTTGTACTATTAATCCCCATCCTACCCGCCTAAGCATCATTCCTAATTTAAGGGCACGGTCTAGGGTAGGTGCGAATGTACGCTCTACAATGATCTTGTTAGATGCTCTCTTATTATACCATTCCTCACGTGATGGAACACTAAACTTAGCTTGTCTAAGAAACAAGGGATCAATGGATGAAGGGGCTGAGGAAGAGGACGCTCTCGCCCTTTTCGAGGGTTGACCCCGTGCTCTAGGCCTGTTGTCAAGTGAGTGGTGATGAAAATAGGAGGATAGACAAATGAGCTCAAATACTGGAAAGAGGGTGAAGCTACCTGTTTCAAACACAATCCTCAATTCTCACTCAACCCTCAACCAATTCTCACAACAACAATGCCCAAACTCCTTCAATGTATAGCACACTCCAATCAATAATCCATTCAATCTCCTCCAATCAATTCAACATGACCTGCAAGAATACATATAAAGCTCACTGGAAATCATAAAGGTGTTAAATATCCCCAATGCATTCAAGTATACAAGATCATATGAATGAAGGTAGCATCATGGCATTATGTGAAAAACAATTCAAGTTCCATATGTAGCAATTATTCAACCATCATAAATAGCCACAATTCTAACCCTAGACATATGCATGAATTTCCTAATGATCATGTGCATAAATCAAGTATCCAAGAATTATTAACTCCTAATCTATCCAAAGTTATGAAACTTAAGAAGTAATGCACAATTCAAGAGAACATGAACAACACCCAATTTTCGGCCAAAATTGTCCTTAAAATTAGAAAAAGTCATCTACACCATTTTAACCTTGGGAATTGAATAAAAATCATACATTTATGTTCGTGTATGCATGGGCAAGCAAAAGATGTAGGCTTTTTATAGAAATTCAAGCTCTTTGCTTGTGGATTGAAGGTGAGTTTGTTGTGCAAAATGAAAGATTTTGAGATTTTTGATTCGTAGGATCAACAAAAAAAAAGGTAGATGGATGTTATAGAAGTTATTAGGAGATGAAAAATCAAATTTTGGGAAGTTGGGAAGGTGAAGCCGGCGCGGGTTAGAGAGGATTTGAGAGGGAATTGGAGATTTTGAAAAAAAAAAAAAAAAAAAAAAGTGGCCAAACTGGCCTATTTCTTGCGCCTTGCCCGACAAGAACCGGCGCCGGTCCTAGCCCTAGCCGGTGCCAGCTGCATTCTGTCTGGCCTTCTCAACTTTTTTTTTTTTTTTATAATTTAAGAAAAAGGATGAACACACAATAATGATGAACAATGCACTTCAATTCATGAAAAATAATCAACCAAAATGACATAAGTAAAAATTGTCTCAATCACAAAACTGAAAGTAGAAATCGCTTCAATGTTTTCCACGGCTTTGATCCTGTAGATTTTCCTTAGTATTTCCTGGCAATGTCCCGGCTTAACGATCCCCCAGTAGTTTGGCCAGTTGACTAATTTGGTTTTCCAAGTTACACATGGAGGCCTCTAAGTTCCTTGTTGTAACATCGACCTCTTGGAACTTAGTCTCCGTTGTACTTACCAATTGGCCAATCAATTCCTCCAATGGTGGCTTTGAAAGTGCTGCATTGTTGTTCATGGGGGGTTGATTCCCTTGATTGCCTCCAAAATTGAAAGAACCCTACCTAGGTTGATTTCTATTGCTCCACGAGAAATTAGGGTGATTTCTCCAACCAAGATTATAAGTAGAGCTATCAGGATTGTTACCTAGACAGACATTACCTGTAAAGGCCGCTTGCTCCGTGGTTTCTTGGAGTGTATCCGTATTTTGCATTCATGATTTGGGTGCCCCTATCCACAGAAATCACAACTTACGTTTAATACTAGGCGTTGAGGCATCACCATTTGTTCCATCTTCTGAGTCAAGGTGTCCACCTTAGCTTCCAATGCTGCCACAACATCCACTTTGTGCACTCTTTGCACGTGAGCTTTAGACCTCGTACTCCCCCAAAAATAGTTATTAGAAGCCAAGTTCTTAATAAGATCGAATACGTATTCTAGGGTTTTATGGTTGATGGAACCCCCTGCAAAAGAGTTCACCACTTGGCGTGTTGCAAACCTGAGGCCATTCAAAAAGATGAGCATCTGCATTCCTAACTCAAATCCATGTTGTGGGCACTTTTTTAGCATCTCCTTGAATCTCTCCAAACTTTCATACAAGAGCTCAGAATCTAATTGTTGGAAGGCAATGATTTTGTTTCTATGTTTGGCTGTCCTAGCTGGAGGGAAATATTTGGCCAGAAATTTTTCAACTAAAGCATTCCAAGTAGTGATGGAACCTGTAGGCAAAAACTTTAACCATGATTTGGCTCTATCTCTCAAGGAAAAAGGGAAAAGTCTTAACTTTATGACATCCTCAGAAATACCATTCATCTTAAAAATATCACAAATCTTAAGGAAACTAGCTAAATGGGCATTGGGATATTCTTTAGGTAGTCCATCAAATTGAACCATGTTTTGAACCATCTGGATAATATTGGGCTTTATTTCAAAATTATTCGCATCCACCCTAGGCCTAGTGATACTCGAGCCTATACCCGAGATTACAGCTTTCATAAAGTCATCCATAACCATCCTATTATTCCCAGCATTGTTATTTTGAGCACCTTCCATGTCACCGATCAAGTTTCTTTAGATTGTCAACTGGATCTTTGATAATGTCCTTTCGATTTTAGGGTCAAAATCGACTATCTTGCCTTTAGATTTCCGGGTCATGTACCAAGGATAACACCTAGAAAAAAAAAAAAAAACAAGGAGCGAGTTAGATAACAGAATTCATGATTACAACAAAATACCAAGTCAGTCAAAGTTAGTAAATTAGCTTACAAAAATAGTACCTTTTTGCAAAAAGAACAATTGTACATATTTACATATTTACATGGTTAAATCAACAAAATCCAAGCTTTCATGATATTGTTCCCAGGCAATGGCGCCAAAAATTTGATGCATATTTATTTAGGTATAAAAATTATATAAAAATAAGCACATTCCCAATCAAGTTTAAATTAAAACGTGAACCCCAAATTACACATATGACCAAGCATACTCATCATTAATATTGCATATGGTTCAAACGAGTGTCAATCCTCCAAGAACAAGTATGAATTAATCACTTTTCTTTCATTGTTTAACCGACTTAATAAAGTGAAAAAAAATAAAAAGGAAAATAAAATAAAATAAAATAAAATAAATATAAACACATGTCAAGAATGGAGAATTATGTAACTCATTATTCTGACAAACATGATCTTAAAGTACCTAATCATTATCATAACTAATTATTCTCTTGGCATCATGAAGGATTAAGATAGATTCACTTCTTTTTCAATCCATGAAATCACTATCTTCTAGATAAATTAGTATTACTTGGTCTCGTCTCAACTAATTCATCCAAAAGATGCATTAAACACAATCCTTGACTAAATTCCATTGGTCTCGGCTAATTTAAAACATGAAACTAACTAATGAATCCTTGGTCTCGGCAAATATCAATTAACCTTTAATTACCAGGTCTTAGAAATTAACCCACATGGTCTCGAGCAGTTAATAGACAACAAATATGAAATTAATAAATTGAAACCACCATCAACCCCTTTGGTCTCAGCGAGTCAATGGAAAGAACCAACCAATTAATCTCATAATAAGCTCAAGTAATTAAATACCAAGAAGAACAATCAATTAATCAAAAGATCAAGTACTCTAAAAATCATGAATATTCAAAACAATGTCGAATTACAATAAAAAAATAAAACATTATTGTTCAAGAAAAATAAAACAAAGTAAAAGAAAGCACTCATAGACAAGCCTCCTTCTTCTTCCTTTGAAAACCTTCTTGTACAACCCTCCTTGATTTGGAGAATTCCTCCTTTGATTTGAGTGGTTTTCTATGATGATCTATGAATTCTCTCCTTTTTTCTTGTATTTTCCATCTATTTATAGGCTTAGGAAGTACCTAAACTCGTTGGTACAAGGTTCTTGTCCGAGTAGATATAGGAAGATACTAAAATTCTGCAGATTATCAAAAACTGTGTAAAAAAATCAAGATTTCGTCTCTATCCTCAGGGCACAGTAGGTGCCACTTTAGTTGCTGGAGCCGGCGCCGGTTGTGTTTTGTTTCTTCAATTGTTTGCCAATTTTTTCTTGGTTTCAGCACAATATTGTCCAGAGTACAGCCGGCACCGCCTTGGCTGCTAGTGCCGATGTCGGTTTAGTTCTATTCCGGTCTTGTTTCAACAATTTTTTGTCACCTCGAAGTGCATGCCAACAGCATGTGGCCGGCGCTGGTTCCTCTACCTTGGCCAGCGCAGCCTATGTTCTGTTTTGCGATGTTTTTGCTTTGTTTTACCCCTAAAATCTAAAATAATGAATAAAATACCTTTTCAATGGTAAAATCTCAAATATGAAGGAATATGATTTGTTATTAAACAGAATGTATCACAAAATAGCCTCAAATAACTAAGAAAAATATGACTAATTTAGGCCCTATCACCCTAATTAAAAACCATAGTGTAATGACATAAAGTTTGATAAAATGCCCAGCTCCATCAATTGATCAAGAACAATTTTTTGTTTATGTGTTAGTAACCCATAATCTGCACTTCACTATGAATGCACAACCCAATCACGTAGATTACTTTCTAATACATTAGACATTTAATGCATAATATATTTAAAGAAACAACTATTAATGAATGAAACTTTTATTAATTTTCAAAATACAAAAATACATAGGCTATTTTGGGCATACATTCCAACAATCTCCTACTTACACTAAATAGACTATGATAGTCCATATGTGCCTACCCCTATGATATCTAAGTGTCTTCAAAATACCTTCCCTGTTAAGGGCTTAGTAAATGGGTCCACCAAATTATTTGTAGAAGAAATTTGGTTGACTACTATCTCTCATTTCTGGATAAACATTGGATTAAGTGATACTTCCTCTTAATGTGCTTGCCATTTTGGTAGTTTCTAGGCTTCTTACACAATGACACAACTCCAGTATTGTCACAATATATAGTAATGTGTCAATCCATTTATGACGCAACTCCATATTCTATGAGGAATTTCTGGAGCCAAACTGCTTCTTTAGAAGCTTCTGAAGCTACCACATACTCAGCTTCTATTGTAGAATCAGCAATGTAAGATTGCTAAACACTTCTCTGTGAAATAGCCCCTCCAGACAAAGTAAAAATATATCCACTAATAGATTTTCTTTCATTTTTGTCCTCTTGGAAATTTGAGTCTGTGAAAATGGTAGGAACTATATCATCGGCCGTATAAATAAGCATATAATCCCTCGTTCCCTTTAGGTACTTGAGAATATTCTTTACAACTTACCAATGTTCTTCCCCTGGATTTCACTGAACCTATTAACCATACCTACTATAAAGCAAAAATCTGGCCTTGTGCAAAGCATGACATACATGAGACTTCTCACTACTAAGGCATAGGGAATCCTACTCATCATTTCCTTTTCTTCCTGTATCTTACGAAACTGCTTGGAAGATAAGGTCAATCCATGTCTAATAGGTATGATTGCCCCTTTACACTAATCCATGCTAAAGTTGGCCAATATCTTGTCAATGTAAGCAGATTGGGATAGGCCTAACAATCTTTGCTTCCTATCTCTAAGATGTATTGTTCCAAGAATGTAGCTAACTTCTCCTATATCTTTCATGTTAAATTGACTTACTAGCCAAACCTTTATGGATGACAATATCCCAACATCATTCCCAAAAAGTAGATGTCATTTATATAAAGTACCATAAAAATTCGTTGTTGCCATCTGCCTTCCTATACTTGTATAGTTCATCCACATTTTATATGAAACCATAAGACTTTATAGTCTTATCAAAACATATGTTTCATGCTCATGATACTTGCTTAAGTTCATAAATAGACTTTTTAAACTTACAAATCATATACTCTTGGCTTTTCACAATAAAGCCTTCATGCTAGGTCATGTAGATGTCTTTGCTAAGATAGCTATTAAGGAAGGCTGCCTTGACATCCATTTGTCATATCTCGTAGTCATAATAACATGCAATAGCCAAGAGAATACGTATGGATTTAAGCATGGCAACAGGTGAACAGGAATCCTCATAACCAATCCCTTCTTTCTGAGTTTAACCTTTTGCAACCAACCTTACTTTAAAGGTTTCAACCTTTCCATCCGTACCTATCTTTCTCTTGTATACCCACTTGTATCCTATGGGTTTAATCCCTTCAGGTGCAGTGACAAGATCCCAGACTTGATTGAGATACATAGACTTTATCTCGGTATCTATTGCTACTTGCCATTTGTGTGCATCAACATCAGTAATGGCCTCATCGTATCTAATGGAATCTTGTTCCTGATGGTCAGAGACTACCTCAAAGGCTTCTCCAGTCTAATTTTCAGGAACCTAAGAAATTCTCCCACTATAACGTGGTTCATTTTGTATATGAACATCTGGTTGTGACTCTTTAGGTAAAGGACTACGGGAAAAATAAATACGCAGCGGAAGATAGCAAATTAAAATTTTTCTAAAACCAAAGTCTAGGAGTACTTACTTCTAGGGCATTTCATTTGAATAACTAGAGTTTGATTTGAATTTGATGGCACTTCCAAAATGGGAACGTCTACTTGTTCCGCAGGCACACAAACTAACCATCGGCTCCTTCGCGTCAAACACTTAGCTCCTTCGCGTCAAACACTTACCACGTTTGTTAGCTCCTGACCTTTCAGAGTATTCTTTAACCACTATGGATCTCTATAGGTAAAATTAGAGTTAGGGGGAAGAAGATTGGAAGAAAATAGAAGAGCTAAACATTAAAAGAAAACGAAGGAAAAACGACAAAGGAAAGAAACGGTGACTTCTTATTCAAAAGGAAAACCAGAAAGCTCTTTTTTTTTTTTTTTTTCTTTGCTCAAGTTTGGTCAATCTTTTCAACAGGCACACATGAAGCCTTTAAAAAGAAAACTAGCTTTCCTTTTCCTCTACCAAAACAAATAGCCACCACATCCCTTTTTTTTTCTTTTATTTTCCTTTTCCTTCTTTTTTCTGTGTGGCGATTATTCCGAGTTTCCTAACCAGTAGCTGTCACAAACAAAAACCCTAGTGGACCAGAGTTTTTCTTAATTAGCCTAATGACTAATTAAATAGCTCTTTTATTAATTAATTAATCCATTTAGACCCAATATAAAATTATCCAAGATAATTAATTAATAAACTAATAAATTAAATCAGTTCTTTTATTACGTGATCTGGAGTTTTTGGGGAGAGATTGGAGGTGTTTAGAGTGGTCTTAGGCTTGGAGAGTGGTGGTGTGTGTTCTTGGTGTTCTTGGAGAATTGGAGAGAATGGAGAGAAGCTGGACGAAATTTGCAAATTGGGGTTGGCAGAATGGCTAGAGGAATTCTTATGATAGAATTTTTAGATTAGGGAGAAGAGAGAAAGTTGGTTGTTTGAAATTCAAAATGAGTAATTTAGAGAGTAAATTAAGGTAGAAAATATGGTAAGAATGGCTTCGTTGATGGAGGTTCTTGGAGCTGCTACGGCCAACTGGAATATGCTGAAGTTCTGCTGAGATGAATAAGATTGAAGGAGCTATAGAGTGGCCAAAATGTGGAGTGCAATGGTGGAGGAAATTTCTAGTTGGTTGAGGCTTAATCCATGGAAGTTTCATGGAGTAATTTGCTAAATTTTTGAATTCCAATTGACGGCTTGATTGTAGTGATTGAAGGAGTGATTTAAGGAGTGGCTATGGTGTTCATTTCATGCAGATCAATGGAGGAGGTGATGAAGTTTAGTTCATGGCTGACTAAGGTTGGTTTGATAGAAAAATGGGAGTGAGTTTTGGACAAGTTTGAAGAGGGAGAAAGGCTAGAATTTCTTGTTGTTCATTCAAGAGGTTTGCTGGAATTTTTGTGCAGATTTTTCTGCAATGTTCCAGCCGACTTGCAAAAGGTTTGAAGGGGTATTGGAGGGTCTTTTAAGGCTAGTTTCCATCCTTCTTTATGGAGGAAAGACAGAGTGAAATTTCTGGTTTGAAAGGTGGAAGAAATAGCTTGATTTTTTGCCTACCAAGCTGCGAAATTGCCCAGGAATTTTCTTAGTTTGCATAGCTCTTATGCAGTCCAATTTTTGGCCAATGATTTCAGTCTTCAAGAAGAACAAGTTGGCTATTTTTCTGGCAGCATTTGAGTGAGAAAAAAGGCTAGAGTTTTTGAAAGCTGAACTGACCAAGAAGCTAGAAATTTTCCAGATTGCTACATGAAGAAGATGAACACTTATAGAGTGGAGTTTGAAGATTCAACCTTGGAGATTAATTCTCTTGGGAACCTTCCTTAACTCCTTCCCTATTTTCGATCAACATTCTATCCTCAAGGAGACATTTTCAAAATTCCAAGATCAGAGAACCTTGCTGGAATTTTCTGGAAATAAAATATGGATTTGGATAATTGAACAAGCTTAATTGATAAATAATTTAAGGTAAGCTAGGGGACAAAAAGGGCATGAATCCCTTAAGAATTTTTGTAGGGCACAAGAGTAGGATTAAGACATTCCCTTCAAGTCCCCCCTTGGACAACACTCCTACTTCTTCTTATGGCATGCAAGGCCGAAAATATTCCACCCTTCACAAAAATAAAACTAATCATACTAAAACTTAAATGATGGGATTTGAACTCAAGACCTTAAGGATTAATTCCAAAGCTCTAACAACTAAACCACAACAACTCTTGTTCTTATTTTCTCTCCCAAATATTCTTCCTATTTAATCCTCAAGCTATCTCCCTATTTTCACTTCAAGCAAAATTACCATTTTGCCCTTCCTACTCAATAAGCACAATTAAGCCTTCTAGACTATAAATCACAATTCCAAAGCACATAAAATCTTTCAAAAATATATTTATGCATGCAAGAAAATATGATATGTATCCCGACCCCCTTACTCTGGGTTGGTTTTAGTTGGGGTTTCACATAATAGATTACGGAACCCTCGTCATCTACTCGAAAGTCCTTTCCTCCTCCTTTGACCTCATTATCCTTAAACGTCTAAAATTATGTACTGTCTTTTTTAGCTTTAATGATCTCCTACTTCAACTCTAGTACCAACTGCAAATTGCCTATAAAGATCCTCTCCCCTAAAATTACTATCTCCTATTCCAACAACTTTTGTACTGCTTGAATTTTTCGCATTCTCATGCTAACTACCTTCACCTTCTTTCTCAATATATTGGTCACTATATTTACCTTTCCCGAGTGGTAGTTAATAGGGCACCTATTGTAACACCCCATATTTCCACGACATAGTGGGCTATAACTTTATGGGATATGGCCCTGATGGGAATCAATCCAGCCAAATGGTTTAATGTCAAGAAGCGGGAACAATTTTGCAAGGACCCATGACAAGATCAAGGACCAAGAGATTCCAGGGTGATATATAATTGTTTATACAACCATGTTTAAGGATGGAAGAGATTTGAATGGATGATGAAGGCAGCTAAGAGTTCAATGTGATGGCTATCCAAAAAGGATCACAACAACAACTTAAGCCCACGCCAAAAGAGGGTTGATTTCTTAAATTTTGGTGTATAAAAATTATTAAATTTAAATCCATCCCTTAGCTAAGTTTTAATTTAAACATTAATCCCAAAATGCACATACGAGCAAGTATACTCATCGTAAGCATTGTATAAGGAAATAACGAGTATCAATTCTCAAATAAACAAGTACACAATAATTACTTTTCATTCATTATTTAACCGACCCAATAAAGTGATAAAATAGTAAAAAAATAAATAAATAAAAATATATACAACTCAAGGATGAAAGAATATGTAGTTAGACAAATATTCTTGAAAACATAACCATGATCTACTTAGCAATTATCACAATCAATTACTATTTTGGCATCATGAAAGAATAAATTAGAACCACTTTATTTGCAATTCAAGATTCCTTATCTTCTAAGTAACTTAATGGATATATTCTATCTCACCAGTCTTACTCAAAATATGCATTAAATCAATTCTAATATAAATCCCTATATTCTAGTTTATTTAAAATATGAAATTAGTCAATAAATTCATATTCTAGCAATCATCAACCAACCTTTGATTACCCAAGCTCTTTAAAAATTAACCCCTTTTTTCAAGCAAGTTAATAGAAAGAATCAATGAATCAATTTCATAATAAAAGCAAGCAATCAAATACCAAGGGAAATAATTAATTAATCAAAGAACTAAACTAACTCAAAATCATAAATCCAAGAATAATATCTAAATACAATTAACGAATTAAACTCATCATTGTTCAAGAAAAAAAAAAAGCAAAGAGATAAATACTTATAGACAAGTCCTTCAATTTCCAATGAAAACTTCTTCAAAACCAATGCTCCTTCTATTTGTGTATAGTACTAATCATTACTTGTATATAAACTTCTTTTCCTTTTTATATATTGTTGTATGCTGTTTCAATTCTTTATTTTTGTCTTTGAGATGAATAAATTATGTTGGGTTCTAATGTGTTGTATCATTGTTGTTGTTATATTATTAGTATTTTCTTTGATATTGTTGTATAATACTATTTTGGAAAATTGTATGTGTAGTGGATTTTTGGGATTTAAATTTTGCTTTTGTATATGACCTTGTTGTCTACTATTATCGTTTTTGTAGGGGAATTTTGTAATTGTTGTTGTACTAGTATTTTTAGGATGGAAATGTTATTGTAATAGGCTATTGTTGTTGTAGTTGTTGTTGTTGTTGAGGAGATCTTATTGTATGATAGAATTTGTTTCATTGTTTTTGTAATGGATGTTGGAGTTTTGAGAATAAGAGTATAATTGGTAGTTTTGGTTGTTGTTGTATATATATTTTAGAGGATGAAAATATGATTGTAGTAGTGGTGAATAAATTGAGGCGTTGGTTGGATTATATCTTTGGTATTTTGTGTTGTAGAATATTGTAGTTTGATTGGAAGCTAAGTGTGTCAATTTTTTGAGAACCTTTTGTAAAATAATTCTTGTAGAAGTGATTTTTGTGTTGAGATTAATTGTTAATTATTTGGAAGACCTTTTTTTTTTTTTTTGTATTATTTGGAGGTGATAGTACTAATTGATTGAGGGATGTTGTAATAGTAATTTTTTATTTTATGCAAGAACCCTACTATAAATAATACTTCTAGTGCTATGCATATTAGTGTTTTGTTAGATATATAGGTTAGGCTTTGATGAAAGCATGTTGCCATATATATGTATATTGATTTCAAGTGTCCATAGTGAAAGTATTAGATTTTTCATTTGCTTTGAGGCATTAGCATAGTTCTTGATACTAACATTTGTTTTATTATTATTTATATTAGTTGATTTTATGACTTGTTAATAATATTTGTGTATTATTGTTGTTGTTGTTGTTGTTGTTGTTGTTGTTGTTGTTGTTGTTGTTGTTGTTGTTGTTGTTGTTGTTGTATGATGACCTATTTGTTATTAATATTGATCCAAATAAATTTTGGATAGCAATTCTTTGTATTCTTTTTAATTATATTTGCTCTTGAATTATTTTCTTTATCTATTGTTTTTGTATTATTTTTATTATTATCTCTTTAGCCATGGTATACTGTTGTAGTTTTTTTATTTTTGCAGGATGGAATGTAATATCCCTCCATTTTTGTACTTTGACTAGATACTACTCTGTATAGAGTAAGAATTTTTATTAGTGGCCAGAATAAGAAATGATCAGTATAATGAGATAAAAGTTTTGGGACGATTAAAATACTCAGGGGCATTATTGAAAATTTTAAATTGTAGGGACGCATATGAAATTATGAGGTTGCTCTACCCTTACAATTGTACTTCAATTGGTGACTACTTTATATAGAAAGAACAAAAGTTGATTAGCACGTTGAGGCGGACGTTTTGGTATAACCTAAGCTATTGGGGGGATTATCGAAATTTTGACTGCAATTTGGACTTTGATCGTAAATTGAGAATAATTGAGAAAAAATTGAGATTTTAGGTTTTTAGTATTGAGTTTAGTGAAATATATAGATTCCATTGGCAGAATAAAATATTTTTCCAATGGGGGCCGATATTATAGTTATTTTCTAAAGAAATTCTGAAATGCGATGAAATTGAGATAATCAGCATAGCATGATTGGTGGATGAAAACAAGTGCTAAAATATCATTGGAGGAGTGAAATATTTGTGGGACTATTTAATTGCAAAGCTTGTTGAATAAGCTTAAGAATTATCTATTTAATTAAAACCACCATAGGAAAAATATTAGAAAATGGATAGCCCATAATTTGTGACCAAATGGTTACAATTGTTGACCATATACGGTGGTGGAAGGTCTATAAAACAGTAAGAAATTCATCCAAACAAGAATGGAGAAGGAGAGAAAGAAAAAGAAAAGGAAAGGAAAATAGAGAGAAAAATAGGGAGAAAAAGGAGAGAGAAAGGGTTTGCAAGGAAGAAGAGAAGGGAAACTTGGAGCAATTCAAGCTTGGAGAATCTTATTCACAAGGAAACCCTTTTACTTCATGAATTTAACTTGTAGATTAAGCTGCAAGGATTATTTTGATATTAATTTTGTTGGGAAATTCATGAGAATTATAAACAAATATTTAGAAGTAGCTACGATTTTGGGGTTGTTTATGTGTGTTGTGTATGATGGCTCATTTGGAGGTAAGTATGTTATGTCCCGAGTAATTGAACATAATTTTAATTATCTCTTAAATTAAACAAAAGATATTATCTTTTAAAAATCTCAACCAATTCTAATTTATCTAAACAATATATTAACCCCTAAAAATCCTCAGAACATAGTTTTTTTGCGACATAGTTCTTATCGGTAGAATATAAATGAATTTAAAGAGTAATTCTAAATATAGTTTATATAACCATTTTAAACCTCAAGGGAAAATCTCTTCAAAATTCAAATTAGGTAAAATAATTTTTTTCCTGCTTAATGTTTTCGGCCAACAAGATATTTGTGAGATACATTTATAAACTAAATTTCAAAAGTATTATCCAAATAAATCTTTTGGGGAAAAGGTAGGAGAAATAATTTTGTAAAATCTTGAAAAATAAAAATTAGATTACAGCTACAAGAGAAATAATTAGGAGGAATTTATTTCCTTAAAAAGGGGTGGCACTAGGCCGTGCCTTAAGGCCCAAGAAAATAGAGGGAAAAGGAGTAGGAAATAATTTAGAGGAATTGGGATTTGAACTCCGATCATTAGGATTTAAATATCAAACTTTAACCGTTAGACCAGAACAATTCTTCTGTTCATATTTCCTAACCAAATTACCTTCACTCTCCCGCTGAAGCATCTTTCTTGCTATTACACACTCTAAACTCATCATAGCTCATCCCATTCAAGTTAAAGGACATCGCTAGCTCACTAAATGACCCCAAATACAAATAAATATAAGAACAAATATTCACACACATATACACACATCTATTAAATAATTAGATAATTGTATTATAAATTCAAATGCTCATGCAAGATGCCACATTAAGCCCTCACTTCTCATGTACTAAGGATAGGGTTAGACAGGGTTTTATAGTTATAGGGTGTTATATCATTTGTATTGTATGTACTTGGGGAAAACCAAGAGACTTGAGTGAGTTGTTTGATCCTATCTCATATGAATCAATTTGTTTGAATTCTTGATTGGGAGAAGTTGAGTGGATCACATTTATTGGGTATAAACTTGTTTAATTTTACTTTAAGGTTCTTGGTTGTGTCTAGCTTAATATAAGGATATACGTGGGATTAACTTGGATAGATTGGTTTTGAGATGAATTCTAAGATGGAGGAAGAAATAATCTCTTTACCATTTTGACCTTATTATGTATATGCTAAGTTGCTCTTGATGATTCACCTAGATTTCTATGTAAAATTTTTCATTGCACTTGTAAATTAGTTATTCTTTGTCTTTAGGAATTAATTCTGTCCCTTTATTTGTATACTAATTACTTGATTTTTTTACTAGTTAAGCTATGAATAAATATAGGATGCTTGATTTGTATATTATTCAATTCTTTGTTTGTGAATAACTGTGGTTTACTAGAGGACAAGTAAAAGTATAAGTGTGGGAGTATGTAATGAGGGTTCATCATATACATATTTTTAAGTTTTTTTGTGCTTTAATTGTGATAAATTCTAGTTTAAATCACTACTCAGCATACCCTTTTTCATCTTCTTTTTGTAGAAAATAAAGAAAATACCAATTCAAAATTATAAAAATGAAAACGAGGAAAATGTAGCAAAACTGAATAACAATTAAAGAAGTGCAAGTAAAAAATGGCAAGGAATCTGCCTAGAGAAAGGGCAGCCTAGGGAACATCTAATTCCCTAGGCCGCCTAGGTGAAGACCAAGGAAACAAGGCACAGCAACACGGTAGCCCAGGGAAATAGAAAAAGCCAAAAAACATGTTTTACTCAGGAGAGACGTGACCTAGGGAGGTATAACTTCCCTAGGCCACCTAGGAAGAAAAGAAAACAATAGAAAATTTGCACGCTGGCACCCTAGGGAAGTTGAACTTCCCTTGGCCACCCACTTGCTTTAGAAATGCATGGATCCGAGTTTTTTTTTTTGTGATTTTTGTGATTTCATTCCTTTGTACACTATATATGCTCCATTATAAACCCTAAATAATCATTATTGGTTGGCTAGCAACCAAAAAATTCCTTAGGGAGCTCAAAAGAATCACCAAGAAAGGGAAGATCTTAAAGAAGCAAGAAGATGAAGAAGGGGTTGTTCAAAGAAATATAAGGAAGAAGAAGTTCAAGATCTTATCTATGAGTGAAGTTCTTTCTTTTTCTTTGTATTACACTTTAACAATATTGATACTTATATGATTTAGTTGTATTTAAGGAATGAACCCTATTCTATATTTTTTTGTTGAGTTATTATTTTGATTTATTGAATTCCTATTCATGTGTTTAATTACTTGGGCATTATTGTGTTGGATTGATTGTTTGGGCTTAATTGATTCATTCAATTGAATGGTTCACTCTTAATGAATTTGAGAGACGGGTTTAGGAGTTGAACACAAAATTAATTAGTCTAATGTTTGTTTTCTTTTCATTAACACGAGAGAGAGATGGAAGGAATAGAACTTGGTAGTCAACGGCACTACAAAAAAACTGGCTTTTGGCAACGCTTTTACTTGCAACATAGCAAAGTCTGTTCTGAAAGCTTGGTTTTTACCACATTTTTTAATTCTGTGGCATATAAACCTTTTTTGTAACATTTTATTTTGTCACGGCTACATTTCTGTAGATAAAAGTTCTTTTTCACCACAGATTCAAAAATTGTGTGGGTAAAAATAATTTTTTGCCAGAGAGATTTGAAATTGTGGGTAAAGAAATTTTATTACCCACAGTTTTACTAAACTGAGAAAAAAGCATATTTTTCTTATTTTATCAAATATAAATTAAAAAATGTCAACAAAAAATGGAAGAGTTCATTAGATACCATGATTGAGGTAATTGTATATATTAAAGTGGTTGTGTGTTCAAATCTTTATATTAATATTTTATTAATTTTTATATAGTTTTTTGAACCAATTACCTAGTTTTTTTGAATATTTTTCTAGATATTATGCTATACTATGTGCCAAAATATATCCAATTACCTTCAAATTTTGTCATAACACTTTTCTTAGTGATTTTAACAAATCTTACTGTTAGATCGTTAATGTGATATGCCTATCTTTATAAATGTATTAAGTTTTGGATATTTTTTTAGATATTATAATAGATTATATACCAAAATATATCTAATTGCCTTCAAATTTTGTCATAACACTTTTCCTGGTGATTTTAACAAATGTAACGGCTGGATCATTAATTTAATATGTCTATCATTGTAAATGCATTAGATTTTGGATATTTTTCTAGATATTTTACTAGATTATGTGTCAAAATATATCCGATTACATTCAAATTTTATCATAATATTTTTCTTAGTGATTTTAACAAATCTAATGGATGGATCATTAATTTGATGTGCCTATCCCTATAAATGCGTTAGGTTTTTGATATTTTTCTAGATATTATGCTCAATTGTGTACCAAAATATATTCGATTACCTTCAAAATTTTTCATAACACTTTTCTTAGTAATTTTAACAAATCTAACGGTTAGATCGTTAATTTGAAATGCCTATCTTTGTAAATGCGTTAGGGTTTGGATATTTTTTTAGATATTTTGCTAGATTATGTATCAAAATATATCTGATTACCTTCAAATTTTGTCATAACACTTTTCTTAGTGATTTTAATAAATCTAATGGTTGGATCATTAATTTAATATGCCGATCATTGTAAATACATAGGTTTTGGATGTTTTTCTGAATATTATTCTAGATTATGTGCCAAAATATATCCGATTACATTCAAAATTTGTCATAACACTTTACTTAGTAATTTTAACAAATCTAACGGATGGATAATTAATTTGATACACCTATCTTTGTAAATACGTTAGGTTTTGGATATTTTTCTAGATATTATGCTCGATTGTGTGCCAAAATATATTCGATTACCTTCAAATTTTGTCATAGCACTTTTCTTAATAATTTTAACAAATTGAACAGTTAGATCATTAATTTGATATGCCTATCTTTGTAAATATGTTAGGTGTTGGATAATATTTTTAGATATTATACTAGACTATGTACCAAAATATATCTGATTATCTTCAAATTTTGTTATAATACTTTTCTTAGAGATTTTAATAAATCTAACAGT
Organism: Voacanga thouarsii; assembly: GCA_026120185.1. Classification (NCBI taxonomy): domain Eukaryota; kingdom Viridiplantae; phylum Streptophyta; class Magnoliopsida; order Gentianales; family Apocynaceae; genus Voacanga; species Voacanga thouarsii. The sequence goes on along the minus strand of JANUWF010001966.1, from coordinate 181,397 downwards.
TGGATTATTAATTTGATATGCATATCTTTGTAAATGCGTTAGGTTTTGAATTTTTTCTATATTATTCTAGATTGTGTACCAAAATATATATGATTACTTTCAAATTTTATCATAAATACTTTTCTTAGTGATGAAGGATTAAAAGGAAAAAAGGAAGATAGAAATAAGTATAATATTTATCTTACATTAATATATAGTATTAAATAACAAACTAATAAAAATAGACCACACTCTATTCCTTTAATGAAATTTACTTCTTACAAACAATCAAAGAGAAATAAAATTAGAAAAAAAAATACATAAATTTTACTAAACGTCTTGTGATTTTTTTCATAGTAAGCAGGATATAATGTTTTAAAATTTTTAAATTGTAATATTTTTTTAAATTTACATGGGTAAAATTGATATTATTTTATATTTTATTTTAGTCTCATTGAAAATAAATAATAAACATTTTTGTTCTGATTTTAGATGTTCAAAATACAATTCATATCTAGAATTCATAGCATTTAGGAAATCTAATTAAACATTACAACTATTAGTTTGAATTTTTAGCGAAGAGAAAATTAAATAGATATGCTGATATTGCGAAACTAAGATTATGAGATTAATTAGATATCTTTGTAAAAATAACATAATTTTGAGGGGGTCTAATGAATTTTTTGTAGTCGTTTGTGTGAAACCCCAGTCGAAATCAACCTTAAAGTAAGGGGGTTGGGATGCATATCATATTTTATTTCATGGTTAAATATATTCTCATATGAATTTTTATGTGTTTTGGATTCGAGTTTTATTGCCTTGAAGTCTTGTTGGTGAGTATTGTGTGAGAGGGGCAAAATGGTAATTTTTGCTCGAGGTGAAAATAAAGAGATAGCTTGTGGATTGAATAGGAAATAATTTTTCTAGTAGAAATAGCAACGAGAGTTGTTGTGGTTTAGTGGTTAGAGCTTTGGAATAGATTATTGAGGTCTTGGGTTCAAAGTCCATCATAGAAACTTTAGCTTGAGTAAATTTTATTTTGCTTGGGAAAGTATGGTTTCGGCCTTAAGGGCCTAGATTAATGTGGTGATGATGTTCTAGGAGAGACATGATAAAAGTAACCTCATTCCACTCCTTTTACTCTTCTCGAAATTCTTATAGGGAAAATCATTTTTCCTTGATCTTTAGTTTTCCTTAGTTTCAACTCATTGGTTTGATCAAGATGTTCTACCCTTTTTCTTTCCAGAAAATTCAGTAAAGTACTAAGGTCTTTTAGGATCGAAATGTCTTGGTAAAAGATTCCTTATGGTCTGAAAAATATGGAAGAGTTCTGAGGAATTTCAAGAGGAAAATTCCCCCTAGTAAGCTTGCTGAAATTTTCCTCTAGCTTAGTTCATCTTTCATCATAGAATGAGCTGGAATTTTCCAGCTTGTTGTACCTTCAAAGGGTCAAAATTTTTAGCTAACATTCCCTCCAAAATGCTACCAGAAAAATGGTCTTTAGGATCAGTTTGAAACCTGAAAGTTTTTGTCCAATTTCGGACTGCACAAGCTGGAGCAAAACAGGAAAAAATTCCTGTATGAAAATCAGTTTTGAGAGCTCCAAACCAAGTTGTTTTCTTCCAGATTTTGTGCAGCACCTTAGCCATGTTTTTCCTCCATAAAGAAGGCTGGAAACCAGCCTTGAATACCCCTGAAATCCCCTTCAAAACTCGCTGCAAAATGGCTTTGAACAGCAGACGAAAATCTGCCAGAAAAATCACTGTGCAGCGAAATTTCTGTGCAAATTTTTGTCCAGCTTGTTTCCTATCTCTCTTCCAGCCAAAACACAAACCTTAAGCTGTCAAAACCTTCCTTAAACCTCCATCAACAGAGCTCCATTGATCCCCTTGAACTTCTGCACGAAATTCCATTAATGGCTGTCCAAAAATCTCTCAAACAAATCCCTGCAATTTAGCTTGATTGGTTTCCAAAATTTCAGTCATCTTATTTAGTAACCTTCCATAATATTTTGCTCAATGGACCATACTTCTTCTTCATCACTGTACACCCTAATTTCGGCCACCATAAGCCTCCATAAGTCAACATTAATCCCATGAAATTCTGCTCAAACAATCAGCCATGGCAGATTTCCAAAAGCTGTCCAACAATCAAGATATTCTTGGAATATTTAGTTTCCAAATTCACTTCCTAAAAATATTCTTCAAAGATTGTAACAACTAACCTTTCCTTTTCCCTTCCAAATCAGAGAATCAACCTCCTAAACCCTACAGAAATTCATCCACCCATATCTCTCACAAAAATTCAGCAGCTGTGCATTACCATCTCTCAATTTTCTTCAACCTTCAAGAACACACACTACACCAAGAACACCTACTACTTCATTTCACCTAATACCTCTCCAAATCACTTCAAACTACCTCTAAAAATTCCAGATTTCATCTATTCATTGCTGTGAGTCCATCCGTACCATTTTTAACATCAAACTCCAAAATCCAACTAGCACTTTTGGATAAAAAACCAGAAATTTCTGTCAAGGTCAAAAACACCTTCAAGGTAAATTTATTCTAACAACTTCATCTTCTCCAATCTTGATCTCTAATGAGAACCTATGCGAATAAACATACTAATGATTTCTTTCTCTCTCTCTCTCTCTCTCTCTCTCTCTCTCTCTCTCTCATGGCCGAAAATTCCCCTCTCTTGGCCGAATGACTTTTTCTCCCATGAACATGTTTTCGCCATCTCCTATGGACAAAGTTAGACATCTAGGAGTTGAGATCTACTCTAAACTCCTTCAAAGCATTCATCAACCAAGTAAGTGCCTTCAACCATTCTTTTAAACTGTAGATTCATGTCTCTAGGATGATGATGATAGTAGGTGGATGGCGATAGGATTTAAGTATATATATATATATATATATATATTGTTGAGATTGAAGCATGAATGTATGTATGAATATGAAGGAGATGGGATTTATGCATGGATGGATTATCTTGGTCGATTGTATGATGATTTGAGATTTAATGCATGTCTCCATGTCATAGGTAGTATTTGTGATGAAGTATGCTAGAGATTATGTCACATTTGGTGAATAGGATTTATATTCATATTGGATTACTGAAGCCATGATCTTATTTATGCTAGTAGGGGTTAGATCATGTTTTGATAAATTGAGATCTATGCTTGTATGCATGATTTGGATGATTTGATGAATTGAAGGGTTGTATATGTTCATGATTGTGGTTAGCAATAGGAATATGATCATGGTCTAGTTGTCCCTAAGCTAAATTTTATTTCATTAATAAAATATTTAATAATATGAATTTTCTAGTAAAATTTTGAAAACCATGGGAAAATGTGGATTTGGTCTTTTATATAAAATAGTGATATTCTAGTCAAATAAATAATAGTTTTTGCTGGAAAAAAAATATTATTTAAAATGATAAAATCAATTAAAGCCTTTTATGGAAATAATTATAATTAATAAAATATTTATTACTAAAAATTTAATTATTATCTTTTAATCAAAACCCATTAAGGATTTGCTTATTATTTTTCAAGCAAGACTCATTAAATTTATTTTCAACAAATTTTAGCTATCAATTATTTTCTAACAACTAAATTATGAATAAATCATTATTGTACCTAATACTATCTTGGACCCTTTTTCAAATAAACCATAATTTATTTTTAGCAAGATTTAAACCTTCAACTTTTTGTACCTATTTCCCAAACTCTAGTTATTTTATTATCAAACTAGATTTATTTTATAAACCCCTTCTATTTATTATCGAGCCTTAAAGCTTGGGACACTAGGGACATGATTGTAGTAAGTTGAGTTAGTTTTATATGAGAAAGTGAGTCTTTGGCTTGAGTTTGATTGTGGTTTGTATTTACCCTATGCGGGGTTAGGTCAGCTGTTGGAGACCTTTGTTGTGGACAAGGATCAGGTAAGCTCCTGCATAAAACCTGTTTGATGCAATAATGATTCTTTTTATGGCAAGCCAAATGTAGAGTGCATGGTCACTCATTTCTGTAAATGCAATTGAGGATTATTTCCATTCTTATTTCAGAAAAATAAATTATTTGTAAATCAAGGGGCGGTTTTACTCAAAACGTAAAACTCTTTCTAAAACCAGTTTTACCCCAAACTTTGGAAAACCTTAATTGCCATTTTCAAGTGGAACTGTGTTTTGTTCATTTTCTCCCCAAGTGGGATATGTTACGTTGAGTACTCAATGGGGGTAGACTGGTAGTACTAGTTTTGAAGAGTAAGAGTGAGTCTTCTGGCAGGAGGCCACCTCCAGAAGATAAGCTCAACTTAGAGAAACGTTAGTACTACTTAGTCAGGCCGGTCCGAGCTAGCAGTTTGTTTTATTTCAGTCAAGTGACTGTGTTTTACCAGAATGGACACCCGGTTGTTGTTTGGGTATAGAGAATGAGGAGTATCTTGCCTAGTAGGCCGATCACCTACCTTTTGTCAATCTGCACAAAGTGTTAGTCATTCTGACCGGTTATGGGGCCCAACGTGTGGTAACCCATAATCATTTCTTTCGAGTGGTTGATCTTATAAATTATGTACGGCTAGATAAGCCCAAAACACCACTCTTATTTTTTAACATCATTCATTTTTTGCCAGTATTTCTTTTGTCAGTCTGCACAAAGTGTTAGGCATTCTGACCGGTCATGGGGCCCAACGTGTGGTAACCCATGACCACCTTTATGAGTGGTTGATTATATTGGGCACTTGTATGGTTTCAAAAAGAGGAAAACACCACTTTTGCTTTTGACTAATATTTATTGGCAGCCAATATTTCTCTTATAAAGATTTCACACTTTGCATCCATGATCTGTTTTCACTGAACACCCAAAGCACACACGGACTTACTGAGATTTCTGTCTCATCACCTTTTTACCATGATTTCAGGCCGATCCTGCTGTGGGGATGAGTAGCTAGTGTTATCTACCTTGGAAGAGAATGTATCTTTTGATTTTATATATTGCTTTGGGGAGACAAGAGTGGATAATTTTATTTATGGATTTGTTTCCTTTTAGGAATTCGTGGATTTATTCTTGGGTTGTAATAAATCTTAAGTTGAAGTATTATTTTTATTATTTTTATTCCGCTATTTTATTTGTGTGACCTCGTTATAAAGACCCTTGTCCTTTGGATGGGGCAACATCCCCGGCCCCGGCGGGCCTAGGTAGCGAGGTGTTACAGTTTGGAGTTGCACATCCTCAGCAAAACGATGGCATTGTCGTACTAAACTATTTCAAAACCCTTGGAATTCTCTGCTTTTGCTATAGAAAAGCTGGTTCATATGGGAGTGAATAGCAAAGCAGAAGCGGCTAGGGCTCGTAAGTCCGCCGAGCAATACGAGCACAAAGAGCACGAGGCCTGTGAAAAATAAGTGTAGTACTGGCGAGAAGCCGAGGATGCCAAGTCTCGTGTAGCTAAGAACCGCAAGGAGGAGGCTGAGAAGTGAGCGAAAGTAGCCGCACGCAAAGCCTAGGCCTACCGGTTGGCAGAGCAAGAGGAGAAGGAACTTGAGAAGAATTTAAGGAAGCCTGACAAGAAGGCCAACTGTGTCTCTGTCCCCGTACCTAAAGTGACAGAGGCAAAGCTACAGTGGAGGAGAGAGGAGGAGCAGGCTGCCATTCAGAAGAAAGTTGAGGAGGAGAAGTGGAAGCAAAGCTATACTGTAGTATAGGAGGAATATGAAAGGATGGTTCTTGTTGAAAACACAAATCAGGATGATTCAATTATTGATGCCAATACTGTTGACGAAGCTATTACCCATATGACCATTGTAGATAATCTGCCAATCGATAAGCATCCTGAAAGGAGGCTGAAGGCATCATTCAAGGTAGTTTTTCATTTTAATAGTTCCTTTTCATCCATTTTTTAATATGGAATCTATCATTCAGTTCTATGGTTGATGGAAGAATAAGAGACAACATTTTTATTTAATCAGATTAATTAGCTTGTCAATTGTTGGATGATGATCAGTTTCTAGGAATGATAGATTAAAAAAGTAATGATGTGTATACTTTATTGATCCATATGCTTGTGAATTGGTCTAATGCACTGATGGTAAATTGCTTCTGTTAAATAAATAGGGCATGATATACATTTAATCTTTTTTGCAGCTGGTTATATCCACTTTTGGCCTCAGTGAAAATATACTTCCTTAAATTTCTTGACGTTTATTGGAATGCTTGAAACATAGTAAATGTTTAGAACACTTGAAACATAGTAAATCTTGTTGCTAATTTGGTTGCATTCTACCTGTTTGATGCAAAATGTTTATTATGGCAAGCCAAATGTAGAGTGCATGGACACTCATTTCGGTAAAGGCAATTGAGGACTGACTCCTTACTTATTTCAGTCAAACAAATTATTTGAAAATCAATAAGCAGATTTACTCAAACTCAAAACTCTTTCTAAAACTAATTTTGACAAAGACTTTGGAAACCCTTAATTGCCATTTTCAAGTGGAACTATGTTTTGTTCATTTTTTCCAAGTGGGATACGTTACGTTGAGTACTCAATAAGGGTGGACTGCTAGGGCTAGTCTTTGAGGGGTTAGGGTAAGTCTCTCAGTATGTGGCCACCTCTGAGGGGTGAGTCCTGCTCGGATAAGATGTCAGTCCAGTAGGTCGTGTCGGTCCGAGCTAGCAGTTTATTTTTCAATCAAGTGAATGTATTTTGCCGGAATGGACACCCAATTGTTATTTAGGTATAGAGAATGAGGAGTATCTTGCCCGATAGGCTGATCACCTACCTTTTTTGTCAGTCTGGGTTATGGGGCCCAACGTGTGGTAACCCATGATCATTTCTTTTGAGTGGTTGATTTTATTGATTATGTATGGTTGGAAAAGCCAAAACACCACTCTTGATTTTAACTAATGTTTATTGCTTGCCAGTATTTCTCTTATAAAGATTTATACTTTGCATTCACGAACTATTTTCACTAGACACTCAAAGCACACACGGACTTATTGAGAATTTTGTCTCATCACCATTTTTACCATGATTTCAGGTCGATCCTGCTGTGGGGTTGAGCAGTTAGATATTGCCTGCCTTGGAAGATTTTTCTGATATTTAATTTGTGTAATGCTTTGGGAATTGAGAGTGGATAATTTTATTATGGATTTGATTTTGGAATTCTTGGATTCATTCTTGCATTGTAATAAATTTTAAGTTAAAGTATTATTTTTATTCTACTATTTTGATTGTGTGACCTAGTTATAAAGTCCCCTTGTCCTTTGGACGGGGCGACATCCCCGGCCCTGGCGGGCCTAGTTAGTGGGGTGTTACAGTGTGAAGATCAAACCTCTACCGACACCGACTCATCACTGGAACGAAAATGTTCCTTTTCCAGCACATAGCCGGCGCCAACCTCACTAGTTCAACCGGTGCTGGCTCACTTCACACATAACCCTGTTTTACTAATTTTTCTTATTTTATTTTATTTCTAATTTAATTCCTACAACTTTTGACTTGTTATAGGTATATTTTAGACTTACTAAGGAGATAAATGGTTGAGATTACATCTCCCATTTGCTAGCTTAAGTTAGTTATCTTTATATATACCGCCTTACTCTTGTTATAGTAAGATTTTGAGACTTAGAATATTTTTGGTGGAGAAACAAAATTCGTTCTAGATGAGAGTGTGTAAGGGGTGATTTCCATTTCATGACCAAATCAAAGGGCTTAGTCCCACATTTTTATTCAATGTCTCTAAACTTCAAAGGGATAATCTAAATCTCCTTCTCTATTCTTGGGTGTTAGTATTTCTTTAGTGTTTTAGATAGGTTGAGTTTTTGGGTGCCTTCAAATCTCATCCTTTTGTTTTACTCTCTTGATAGATTAGGGTATTTAAGTGTTTTGAAGTAGGCTAGATTCATCTATTCTCATTGGGTTAATTGCATTTGCATTTAGTTCATTTGTGTGTATGAATTTGTTAGGGAGTTGGGTGACCAACTCTAGGGTTCTTGTTCTTCAAAAATCAAGAGATTTTCACTTATCGTATCAATTCATCCCAATCAGGAAAACTTTTTATTTCACCAATGTTATCTAGGCATTAACCTAAACTCAATGGTGTGTTTTAGAATTTCCAAATTCTTTCTTAGTTTTTCTCAATTCGCTGTCAAAATTCCAACAATGCCTCTGAAAATTTTTATTACATCAAAATGTGTGTCTCATTATACTAATCATTTCTTATTTTGGTCATTCATACGAATACTCGCTCTATACAGAGTAGGCATCAGTTAAAGTACCAAATGACGGGATGTTACAATCTCCCCTCCTTGAAGAAATTTTGTCCTCGAAATTTAAACTTTCCTTTCAAAACTCCAAATAGTTCCTTTATATCTGTTACGTTACATCTGTATAGGATGACAATTCCAGCGTACTTTATCCAATTTATTCCGAAAAGGATATCATGATTTCCCACTGGTCCATTTTCGACATGTAGGGGTTATGTGCCCTTTTTTCCTCATATGTGACATTTTTGGAGCCTCTTCTGATAATCTTCATGCAAATGTCCTTTTCTATGACAAAACATGCACCGTTTTATTCTTCCTTTTTTTTGGAATCAGTTCTTTCTTTGTGAAGCATTGCTTAGTGGGTCTTGCTACCCCTTTCATTTTCATTTGGCTTGCTCTTGATTTTCTCCCTCTAGGCGAGAAGTTATTTCCATGTAGCATTATTATTGGTTGAAGTCATAACGATCAATGTTTTCCTTAATTTTGGTCGTAATCCTTTTATAAATCATCAAGTTCAATCATATTCTATCTGCACTAATAAAGGATAGTATTTTGAGAGCTAAGTAAATTCAGCGGCATACTTTCTGACAGTCATTTTTTCTTGTTTGAAACTTTGAAATTCTTCTTCTTTTATCTCAGTTACCCAGCAAGGTATAAAGTCCTTTCTAAATCCTTCCAGGAATTCCCTTTTTGTCCATTCCTTTTGTTCTTGCTCTCATTTGACCTTCTTTCTAATCCACCAATCTTGTGCTAGTCCTTGAAGTCTAAATGTGGAAAATAGAAATTTCTTTGTTCTGAGTAATTCAAAATTGTAAAAATGCCATCTATTTGCTCTATCTAAGATTCAGCCTCTTGTTCTTGGTCTAGGTTGCCATAAAATTTGGGAGGGTGAAAATTGAGGAATCACTCTAGAGCTTGATCTGTGTCCATTTATGGACGCCGCTCTTTCCATTGCAAAGTCCTCTCCAAGTTTTGAAGTGTTTTGATAAACTCTGGTAATGTTTGCATCAGCATATTTTTGGGGAGTTATACACCTATTCTTGGATTATCCTTTCTATTAATTCTAGTAGAATTACCTGCGGCTTGATTCTAGTATGTTTATGGATAGATTTTCGTGGCATCTCTTCTTTTCCTGAAAATTTCGACATACTGTTAATAAAATATTCCTATCCATAAGTATAAAATTCAAATGATAAAAAACAATTCACATTACACCTATTACCATTCATACAACTCTGGAGGTATAACATTCAGGAAAAGTTTCATACAAACCTCTATATATGTCTAATCCATCAATTAATATTTTCTCATAGGATTTCATTCTCCTACGCTATTTTCTTATTACATACAAATTATGCATGTGTCAGTCTTGTTAGGATTGTGCCCTAAAAATAATCATTTATACAATGTATTGTACGCATTAAATCAATAAAAGGCATTCTTTATCCTTCAATTTCTTTATTTCATATGTTTATGTATATAAAACTATTAAATAAAGTCTCAAGTACAATACTGTGTTAAGAAAATCATGATAGAGATTGTGATTTGAGGTTCCTACTACACTGGAATGTGGTTATTCTTAAATTATCCCTAGTTATAGTATTAATGAGATAGGACAACATTAATACATTAGGATTAGCATGTGTTATAGTTCTTGATTTGATCAAGCGGTGGTTCTTATGTCTGTAAGTATTGTGATTCTCAAAGTTAACACGTGGATGCTTGTTACTTGAACAAGTGCATTAGATGACCTAACTATGAGATAATTACATAGATAACTATTTAGTGTTAGTGATAGAATCTCATTATAGTAAATGTGCAAGCATCCTTTGACTTGAGAACTCCAATGTACTTTATTTGCTAAGAGTTGTACTTTGATTCCAATCACTGGAGTCCTTACAAGACTATATTGGGATGAACATTAGGTACAACGTGAAGTAAATGAAAGTAGTTGAGAGGGTCAATAAAGGATTCATCACTCCTAATACTAGGAGCGAATATTTCAAGGCCACTTATAGAAATCATTACTCAAGAAGTCCTTGGCTAAGGTATAGTTTCAATTGATGCACATGATGAGTAACAGATTTCGGGAACGAATACTAAAAATTCGGGCTAGATTTAATTAATATTCTAGAGGGAGTCGGCAATAATTCCATCCTCTAAACCGAATGAGATATTGTATGGCGAAAGGAGTTTATTACACTGATGTTTCACTATTGAAAGGTTCATGTCAAGCCACTTGACTTTTTGGACTTTCGGGTGGTCATGATGTGTTGCTAGATACTGCTCATGATCTGCTGAATATGAATTTATTAATTATAGAATTAATAAATTTAATCATAATTAGAATTAATAAATTAATTCTAATTATAAATGGATTATTAATTCTGTTATGATAGAATTAATTTATATTAGTTACCAATTAACTAAAAAAACCTAATGGGTCACACATAATAAAGGATAAAGCACTTGAGATGTTATTCGATAACATTACGAGGTTAATTATGAAAAGAAGAAGTTGTTGTGGTTGAATTATAGTTAACTATAATTCATGGGCTATATTGTAATCAGAAGAATTTCAATTCTAATTACAACATATAGAATTCCAATTCTTGAAGGAATTGGTTTCCTATTCACGTGGACATATGTGTGTGTGTGTGTGTGTGTGTGTGTGTGTGTGCACTGTGATGGGTTTTTTTTTTTTCCTGGGAGAGGAAGAACAAGAAATTGCAAAAGGAAAAATTAGTTTTCTTTTTTTCTTCTTCTTTTAACTAACCCAAGCTCCCTCTCAAATTTGGCTTGTAATACCCTATATTAGACCACCTTTAGTAAATAGGAAAAGTCATGCATGTCATATTGAGTTATACCACATTTGATAATTTGAATTATTTTCATGAAAATATTAATTTGTTGTTGCATGAATTAATTTGCTCTTGAAGTAGTTGTGGCAGTTGAGGTAGTTGAGTTTTATTTTATTAAAGGGGATTTATTAGAAAAAAGGGATGGAGTAAGTGAGTAAGAATTAAAGGAATTTATTAGGAAAATATTTGCCAAGAATTAATGTGGTTTAGTGGATAGTGCTTGGTGTGTGTTCTTTGGTGGGCTTGAGTTCAAATCCTAGCTATCTCAAAATTCTCTCCTTTCTTTTATTTTTCATCTACCCTAATTTCTCTAGCCTTGGCCTTATCTAGCCTAATTTCCCTAGCCTTGGCCGAAATCCTTAAGGGTTTGGAGACCAATTTCTAAGAATTAGGGGTGTACTTTAACTTGGAAATTATTTTATAAAATTAGTAAATTAAAATTTTATTCCTAATATCCTATCATAATCTTGTAGAGAATTTTAAAGATTACTAGATTAGATTTTTAAAAGCTGGGTTTAAATGAGATGTTTGGGCCTTGGATTGAGCAAGGGTTTCAAAATGTTGAAGGGGGAAAAAGAAAGGGGAAAATTCAGTAGCTACAAGGATTAGGAAACCAGAAATTTCCGTACCAAATAGCTATTTAATAGCTGTTTAAAAAGTACTCGAATTAATGTAGGGGATTAATTAATCTATTCCCTAAATAGATAACCTAATTCCTTTCCAGGGTTTCTGAAAAATTCCCTTTTAATCAACCGCCACATAGGGAAGAATAACTTACCTAAAACACTCCCAAAACCTAGCTAGGGTTAACTAAGAAAACCCTAACCAAGTAGGACTTGAATTTAGCCAAAAGAATACCAGAATTTCAGGTCCACTACCTCTAGAATTTTGTCACTGTTCACACACACACACACACACACACACACACACTCACTCACTCACTCACACTCACACTCATGAAATTTCCAGCCCAAAGCCTACACCAAAAACCCCTCTAGCAGTCTAGCAAAAACAATTACACAAAACTCTAATCTTTCCCCTCCTAATCTCGTCCAAGAGTAGCCAGAAAATCAGCAACTTTCCTTCTCTTTTCCCTCCTACTTTCGGCCACCATAGCAACCAAAAACCTCCCAAAACCCAATTCAATTTTGTCCAAACCAAGGAGATCAAAAGCTATCACCTTTCCTTCTTGTGATCAAGAGCCCAATACAAGAAGCACCTCTTCCAAACCCTAAAACACCCAACCCTAACCTATCTCCTTCATCAACCAGCTCTCAAACAAACCCTAAACACTCCCTAAATCTGGAAATTCCAGCCGCCACCCTCTCTCTAAGGCTTGAGTCCCTAGCAACCTCCAAGCATCTCCAAACTTGAAATCTAAACCTAAGGTAAGTAACCCTTCAACCCTTTCAACTTGTATTCGATTAATCTTCTTCTTTTCTCCTAAATCTCGATCATCAAGGGGCTGATTCTTCTCCCCTATTGTTGGAAATTTCCGAACAAAGGTCCAAGAGCCACCAATCAACTCTTCCTTCCAAAGCAAATTCAAGCAACCACCAAAGGCATCACCTTTACTCTTAGTGTGTCCTACCAAGAGATATTTTTGGTCTCAATCTCTTTTTCCTTGCATAAGGTTGATTTTATGGTGGTATTATTCTGCATGGAGTTAGCACGAAAAGTATAAATAGACTAGATTGATGAGTTTGAAAGAGCAATGGAATGAACGAGGCATGTATGGCTTAAACATGGTTAAATAATGCTATGATGACCTTGATCTATTGCATGGTGATTAAAGGTGAGACCTTTTGAAGCAAACATGTTCATTATATGAGATTAAGGGTGGGCGAATATTGGAGGTCATGGCCTAGATGAGTTGATTTGATTTTAAGCATGCATAATGATGAGATGCATGATCATGGGAAGCTATAGAGACAATTTGATAAATTAATCCATCTAGATGCCATGGATGAATTAGATGAGTAATATGATCATAGGGATTCATGATGCATGATGATAGAGGGTTAATATTTGGATTCTAATTAGAGAATCATTAATTTTAGATAAGAAAGAGATTTGAAGTAAGGGGCAAACATTGATGTGGTTGATTGCTGAGTATATTCAAATAAGTTCCTGCATAATTGCTTTGATAAATGTTACTTGTTTGCAAGCAATTTTTACAATGTTAATTGGAATTAATGTCAATATGATGTTTTGACACAATGATTGAGCCTTGACTAAAAATGATGAGTTATACTGGATTGCTGTGAAACTTGGATTGGAAACGTGGATGTTTTATTTTCAAAACGAATTTACTAAATTTTATTTATTCAAACTCAAAAACGATTTCTTATACTATTGTCAAATGATTTTGAAAATGCTGTTACGAAAATCACGTTTTGCTATCAAGCTAATCAAAGACTTTCGAAAAAGGGAAAATGATTCTACCCCTAAATGGGGAGCATTGAGTACTCAGCGAGGGTAGGCTAGTGGTACTGATCTTGAAGAGCAAGAGTGAGTCTTCTGGCAGGAGGCCACCTCCAGAAGATAAACTCAACTGGGAGAGGTGATAGTACTACTTAGTCAGGCTGGTCTGAGCTAGCATATTAGTCCATGTGGACATTGTTGATCTGGATTGGACAACTGGAATGTTGGGTGTAGAGATGGAGTAGTATCTCACCTAGTGGGTGAATTCTCCATTGCCCATTGTTGAAAGAATACATTGGGAAGCTATCATGGTTACCACCATGATATGGATTGTGTTACTATATTCTTGAATCATTTGCTAATCCCTACTTAATGAATTATGAATGTGATGAAACAGTGATTGATTGTGAACTGTTTTGGATTTATTGAGTAAGGTTCATTTGTATAACTGTTATTGATGAAATTGATTTGCAAACACGATTTTGTGGTTTTGATAAACTTACATACACAAAATGGTTATAATTGACATTTGCAAATACGGGACTTACTGAGATGTCAATCTCACACTTTTTATATCGTGATTTTAGGGGATTGCTTACATTGAGCGGGGCGAAGCTAGGGTTGAGCTCCAGGTTATTTATTTAGTTGTGTTTTTGAGTTTGTTTCAAGAGACGTTTGTTAGTTTTGAGTTCCAAACTTGTACAAATTTTTCTTCCGAATGTAATGGAATTATTCTTTTAATTTTATTTAGCAGTTTTGTTTTATTTTGTTCCTCGTTATAAAGACCCCTAGTCTTTTGGACGGGGCGACATCCTGCCCTATCTAGGTACCTAGGGTGTGGGGTGTTACATGGCTAACACAAAATTCAATTGTTCTTGAGTGCTTCTTGTGTGGATCCATATTAGAGAAATTCCTATCCTTGGAATTTGGTGGCTTGATTGGATCGACTTTTGAAGGGGATTCATGCAAAAGAAAAATTTTAAAAGCTGCATTTTTTAGGTAATTAATTTTTCTTCCCTTCTCTTAAACTATTTAATTACATAGGAGTGATCCTTTGCATGGATGGGTGTAAACTGGTTTGTATGATCAAAATCCAACAAGTCTATCAATCCATTCATTACCAAAATCCAAGTACACACATTTACATACTTGCTATAGCTGTCACTATGCCAATTCCACTTTATTCGAAGTGGTTACTTGTACTTTTATCGGTGATTTATCTATTCCCAACATAGAACACAGAATTAGCTTCAATTGCTACTTTTTGGTTTCGATCTTGATCTTTTGTAGTACTTGTCTCGTAGATAATTCGGATGGGGTAGTTCATAATCATATGTCCTTTCTTTCATAGTTGTAACACTATATCGACTATCCTTCTCCATTCAAAATTTTCTTTCTTTTGAAATTTTCCTAATTGGGTTCTCCCAGCCTCTCATAATTAGCCATCTGGAGTTTAACCATGTTTCTAGTTCTAAGTTCTCCATCTAATTCTTGAGATTAGTTCCACTGCAACACCATCATTAAGTGAAGCCATACATATTCAATAATACTCTTTTTGACTCAGGACATAGCCTTTTTACAAGATATATTATCCAATTAGCTTTCAGCTTATACTAATAGGCTAGTATTTAGGAAGCCAAGTAAATATTTCTACATACTATTCGTGATACTATCAAGGAAATAACACAATAATGGTGGTAGTGTAATTGGTAGGAAACATTATGTACACTCATATCCTACCAAAACATAATGTCAGATACAAAACTATGTGCAAAAGCATATCTAAGTCTACCGATACACGCCTATCATACATAAACTATCCCAAGTGTATCACATTATTTACTCATTACTACTACCATTAGATATTAGGGTCCTGGGTTTGACGAAATAAAATAATACTTAGGTATTCCATCTACAACCGTCAAAGTCTTCGTACTCAATCCGATCATCAATAATAATATTTTCATGGCTTGTATTATCCCCTGAATCTTCTACAATTTTTACTTCAATCTCTTCATCTTCCTTAATCTTGACTTCTTCAATTCTAATTTCTTCCTTAATCTCAATGTCCTTATCAGATGATGAATCCAAAGGTGTCAAAATTATCTCAGGCTCTCGATGGTTTTTAGTTGCAATGACACTTGACGTTGATTCCAAGAAAGTATTCATTTTCTTTAGTTTGCTAGTCCCATCAATATCACTCTCAACCCTATCAGGGCTTTCAATATTTATCGTCTTCTTTTTAAGCGATAGATCCCAAGAAGATTTGACTGAGTAATGTTATGTGGAAGTTGTCCACTAGGGCCGTTCCCTCCAGTCTTATCATGAAAGTAACTAGTTGTAGGCCCGGTCCAAATCCTCTTAGTTTTCTTTGGTTGGGAACTTTCACCTTTTCCCCCAATTCTCCAGGTTTTCTATAGATCCTTTACTTTTATCGTTCCCACCAACCATGTCTATAACTTAGAGAAATTCTATCAATCTCTATCAGTATCCTACGATCATTCCACCATTTTGGGCTCTGATACCAATTGTAACACCCTACATAAAAGACATAAAGGAAGTGTATAACAAAGCTGGTTGTCGCCCTGTCTAGTTGCCTAGATAATGGGTCTTTATAACTTACAAACCAAAATATAAAGATAAGCAGATAATGAATGCATCAGAGTTGGCCAAACTTGAGTTGTATTACACGTCCAAAGATAAATATAACTTATTGAACATCAATAGGTATTTCGAGCTATAAAGTAATATGCCTAAAGTTATAGAGCGCACAGTCTCAAACATATTAAAATGTCTTCTAAACTGCTGTTATTCGGCTATGGATCCTAGAAAAATATATTATAAACGCATATGAGTGATTTATACTCAGTGAGTCCTGTGGGTACTAGTATTTTTCTGAAGGAAGAGAAGGCAAAGAGAGTTGTTATGGGTTCACTTAAAAGTAAAAAGCAGAATTTATTTGGTTTTCTTCACTAAAAACAACTATAAAACTGAGTAGAGGAAGTTTTACTCAAGAGTTGTTCAAAATCTTAGGCACGTTTGGAAATCAAATTGCATTAAAAATCAATGTCCCATATATTGGACATATTTGAAAAACTAGGTTTTATCAGCATCATTGCCCCATACTTTTAGAAATGCAGGCTTCCCTATCAATAAAAGATCGACTTGCATGCAAAGTGCACAAGGCATCGCCTTCGACATCACAGTCTTATTGTGCTAAGGAACAAGCCTACAACATTCAATTGTGCATTGTCAGAATGGTAAGATTGTTATCAGAATCTACCTCAAATCATATAAATTATTTTTACTTGCAGTATTACAGATCCCTATTCTTTACTCTCCTTACCTCGAGATTGACAAGGGTTAATAATAGATTCGGTGTCCTGCCCAGGATCAACCAATTAATGGATGCTTACACAATGGGACAGTGCTAGTTGGGGAAACTGGTTATTCCCAATGTCCTATCACTCCGTTTGGAGTAAGCCAATCCCAAGAACTAGAACTGGGTTACTTGTGGTCGTCTACCTCCAACGCAAGTTAGTCCAATGGTCATAACCCTTATTGAGTAATCAACGTTTATACTGGTTCACAAGACCAGCCAATACCATGTTCTTGAAAGAATACTAAGAAAACATTTTCTAGGGCCAAAATATCATTTCCTAAACTCAAATTGAAACCAAGGGATGGTTTTCCAAATATCAATCTCATACCAAGAGATGATTTTCCAAATTCCTTGCGTAGAAGGATGAAAAGTCCTTTCCGCATCACAAAATCATTCCTTAAGAGTATTTATATAAATTATTCATTTTAGGTATACCTAAATCCAAAGGAATTTCATTTCAACCAATCCAGAATTCTAAATCCAAAAAAGGAGTTAAATTCAAGGATTTCATATTTTGTCGTGTTTGAATTCTTTAGAATAATCCATCGTTCCATTAAAGTAAAAATATTATAAACTAGCATGCTTTATTATTAAATAAGGAATGGAACACAATTGTGCAAGTAAAATATTCATTTTATGCTGAATAATGTGTGAGAGAAATATTTTCTATAAATACTTGCACTTAAAACATCCATAGCAAAAATAATTCAAAATCCTTTGTATAAATATTTTATTTCCTGAATTCAATCATTTTTCGGTTCCGAGAAAACAAATATTTGTTCAGGAAAACCATAATTTAGTTCGGAAAAACCAAATGGTCTTTCACCGATGCTTTCATGCTTTTTGGGGAAATTAATTGTCATTACATGGTTTTTCATAATCATAAGAGTCTATTTGCCCATTTAAATTATAGCATGAAATAAGATTTCACTTTCTTAGGAAAACCATATGTTTGATCAGGAAAACCAAAGGTTTTACAAGAGAACCACTAGCACAAAATAGCATTTATAAAACAAGTGTGACTCACTGTGACTAACGCTACTTATTTGCTCTTTTATTCCCTTGAGACTTCACAAAGTCCTCGTACTATTCGTGCCTACACCACAAGAGTGTCTCACTCTTCCTTAGCATCTCCATCCTCCAAATTAATGCATTATGAATAAATGTACTAACAAGATATTGTCCATTTCCTAAATTCACTTTCTCACAAAAGGGCATATAATTACTTGAAGTACTTAAAGGAATAATATTTCCTTTACATATTCCTTACTTCTTTCATTTCACATGTTCATAAGGTATATGCTTAGCCCTATAATATCATATAGCTTCATTAAATCCAATAGAACAAACATAAATATTACTTCCTCAACAATTCTGCATTTCTCACAGCTTGTCACCTTTTCTTGTTTTTAGCATATCTTTTGATTCACATGTCCAAATGATGTCAAACTAGTTCCAAAATCTTCCTAAGAGATTCCTTTATAATTTAAAATTCATGGAATACCATTTCTACCTTCCATTTTGTTCAGTTTTTATCTTTAACCTCCAGGTTCCTGATCACGTCATTGGATTGGCACCCTTTGGTATTTTCATCATAACTTTCTATTCACGAGTCCAAATGATCTCAAATTTGTGCCAAAATGTTCCTAAGACCATTAGCTACAAATTTATGATCATTTTTCACAGATTTTCAGAACCAACACCAAACTTCTGGGAACTAATCAGTCCTTCTTTTCCCTGAATCCTCACTTTTTCTTACAAAAAGGCATTCTCCAATTATTTCTTCTTCATTATAGCACTTAAACATCAATTAATCCATTGCATTATTTACTTTAACAATACTTAATCTTCTTATTTTCAATCATTCATATTCTGGTATTTCATGTATACACAACAACAAAAACCGGCAGTCATGAACAAAGAATAACAACTTTGTATTTTCTCAGCAATTAAACCATTTCTTACTTTAATTCTTTCTTCTTTCTTTCTTCTACATATACAGCCATAATCAACCCTTCACAACCACTTCAAAAAACAACCAAACGCCACACAAAACATAGCAAACAGCTCCTTACTTCATTCACAACACAGCACACACAAAAACAGCATGATATCATACAATTTTACTAAGCATAATTCATCCTTAAAGTATATTTCTATGAAAACCATATACCTAAATAATGCTCATAAGTTACCAAACGTATTTAATTCAAGAAGCAAGGCATTTTACCTTGTATATAGTGATCTCCAAGCCAAGAAATGCCCAAGCTTTTCTTTCTTTTTCCTTTCCCAAGCTCTCTCTCTCTCTCTCTCTCTCCTTTTGTCTCCTGTTTTCCTTCCTTTTTCTCTTTTTTCTTACTGTTTTCCAGATGGCCAAATGCCATTCCCACCGCCACCTATCTTCTGTTTTTGGAAGATTTGGTCTCAAGGTCAAAATAGCATTAAATGAACCAAGCAATTTGGTGAAATCTCATTGGTCCACACATATGCTTAGGTGGCATGTAGAATATTGTAGAGCTTCTAATGTCTTGCTTGAACTTTCATGCAACCAATCATATAGCAACACATGACTTGCAAAAGCAATCACAAAACAACACCTAACTTTTTCAACCAATCATATGGTGACACTTGGAAGGCTTAATACCGTCCACCTAGTCTTGCTTGTGTTTTCTTGCAAACCATGCACACAAGGGCACTTAATCTCCAACAACCAATCATATAATGGCATCTAGTCTCAACAACAAATCATAAGATGCCACTTGTTCTCTTTTGACCACAATCATGTTAATTCTTCAGGAAAGCATTGTATTTCTTCTCAAATACACATAATCAAGTCACTATTCATCCCAATCAGGAAAACTTTTTATTTCACCAGTGTGATCTAGGCATTAAACTGAACAGAATGGTGTGCTTCAAATTTTCTAAATTCTTTCTCGGTTTTTCACAATTTGAGATTAAAATTCCAACGATGCCTTTGAAAATTTTTATTACATCATAACATTCGTCTCATTATACTGATCACTTCTTGTTCTAATCATTCATATGAATACTCACTCCATACAGAGTAGTTATTAGTTAAAGTACAAAAGGACGGGATGTTACAACAAGAATTGTCGCTTTATCAAGATAGAGCTCATCTCTCAAGGTAGCCTCCTACTGAGTAACTAGCCTTACCTTTCAAAGGTTAGTCCTAGTGGCCTATCCTTATTGAGTACTCAACATTCCAATATATCATTCAAGATCTAATCTCAATATAAATACTTTCAAATATCTTGATCATGCAAGCATGGTTTTCAAATAATTTGCTCAACAATCATTTTACAAATAAAAAGGTAAAAACCCTGTTTGAATAGAAGCCTTTAATGAAAATGATCAAGCTTTCATTTCAAATAATCACATATTTGAGATAACCATCATTTCACAATTGACTTGTAATTTAGAGCTTTGGTACATAAAATTTAATGCAAGGACTTACTTTTCAATCTTACTTAAACCCTTGAGCTAGTGAATTGCTTCTAGTGCTTGGGTCCTACTCCCGTCTAAAGAAGAAAATTACAAATCATCATTCATATTCTACCCTTCTTGGTAAAGTAATGCATCCACAAATTCAGATTTTGCCTTTTTGTCTAAGCGTAAAGAATATCCTATATAAAGGTATTTAACTCCACTCTCAAGATTCTCTCTTATTATCTAACTCTTACATACGAGGGACACCAACAGAGCAAATGAACAAGAAGCATATATTTAAACAATTAGGAGAAACCATATGCTAAATAATATCCAACTAGAATAATATGTACTATATACTCAATATGTTCCTAAAATAACAGAGTATATGGTTTTCACCACTCAACAAATAAGTAAACGAATAACTGGATAAATAAGCTATGATATTCAATAAATATTAAAAATATTAATTAACAATTAATAATAAAATAGGATAATTTTAATAAATAATAATGAATAAGTTACAAGTAATAATAATATTTTTAATAACAATTAATAATTAACGATAATAGTTAAATGCTAATAATTTTGCTAATAAGCAATGAATAATAAATTTAATAACAACAATAAAAGTTATATGGTTCATGAAATAATTAAATAGATGGTTAAAGAAATAATAGATCATTAATTAAATAAATAAAAATCCCATATTATAAATAGTACAAATTATAAATAGTAATATGTTCTAATAGTATATTATAAAAATTACAAAAAATGACGTTAATATCATAGGAGTATGACAATAATATTAACCCCACATATTAAGATAATATTATAAAAGAATAATATATTAACTATATTGTTTTAATCAAGCATATTGGTAATAGGCTATTGGCTAACGTTATGACTAACGATTATATGAATACGTATTTTAAGTAATATTATCAACAACAACTTGAGGGAGCTATCATAAAGTTTACTATATGACATATTTATGTATATGTATATAATTAACAACATATATAGTATTGAAATCAGATTCATTCAAACTCATAAGCCAACCAAAATTGATGTCCCCCTATTTTATTTCCCATGGTTTCATGTAGAACAAAAGAGAAGCATAGTGAATCATCAAAGAAGCCGTTACCCAAGTACGGTTCCACTAATGACCGACCAAGCTTGAACTGACCCAATGCACAAACTCAGTAAAACTCTTCTGCACATGTATATAATATTATCACAACAGCAATAAACTCAACAACCAAAGCATACTTTAAAACCCACCAACAAAACGTCCCACAGCTTTAGCTTCACAAAAGCAAATATCAAAATAAGAAGTGATGGGAATTCAGTTTTACTTGCGAAAAGAAGGTTCGCCGCTCTGACGACTCGGCAAGCGCAAGCCCGAAATAGCGAGCAGACAAATTAGATGCTGTGAATTTCAGGATTGGAAAACCTTTCTTCAGTGAATAGCACGGCCGAGAGATGGGAGTCAAGGAAGGTGTGAGCTATAGGTCCTAGATGCACAAAGGTTTTGGTTTGAGCAGAGAACAGAGAGAACAAAAAGGATAGCGTGATAAAATTTTCTGGTTTACGGCTTGTAGTCTCGGCTAGGGTGGGTTGAAGATGAAAGGATGATGACCGAAAGGTATTTTGTGTGTGCGTCTGCTAGTTTTGGTGCAAATAGGTGTGTTTTGGTTTCTCTTGATTCTGTGTGGGTGGGTGTGTGTGCTGGCCAAACTGCTATAGAGAAAATATGAAGTTTAGCACAAGGAAAATTCTGGTTGATCGAGAGACGATACGGTTGATATGATATTCCAGCTATCCTCAAATATTGAAATCGAGCTTAAACAGCTCTTAAGATGGTGGCTGAAATTTTCTGAAGTTAGGTGGGGGCTTCCATTCAGCTTTGGTGCAAATTTTGCGTGACCTGGCAAGGTTTTTGGAGTCTCAGCTGAGTGTGTTTGAGCGGGTGGCCAATTGGTGTTTTGCTTTTTTTGTGCGTCAGCTGCTTTTGTTTGATGATGTGGATTGGCTGAAGTTGCTGCTAGAATCTGGTGTAATTGTAGAAAGCTTTTCAGTTGAGTGGGTGTAGGTGTGCTGACCAAAACTAGGTTGCTAGTAGGATTACTCCTGGTTTAGTGTTGGATAAACTCCTAATAGATATGATTATCATAAAGAGATAAGGTAGTAAATTCTTGAGAGGTCTCTTTTGAGTTCACCCCTTATTCTCGGCTGCTAGGGAAACCAAATGGTAATGGTTGCTCTATTACCTTGCTGGCTGAAATTATTAGTGAAAAGGAGTTTAGCTTAGGGAAAATTCTGATTAATGAAAAATATATGTGCAGTATTTCTGATAAGGATTTTAGCTAATCTCCAAGAGTTTGAACTGAGCATAACCAGCTTTACATGTGACCGCCAAAGCTGGAAATTTTCGGGAAAATCTATCAAAAGCTATTTTCCAAGAAAAAGAAGTTTAAAGAAGATAATTGCAATATTTTTTAAAGATAAAAGCTGGTTTTGCCCATCTCCATCCTAAAATTTGAAATTTTCAAATAAGAGGAGCCCTAGTGGCGGCTGGAATTGTTTACAATAGAAGGAAAGAAGGAAAAAGAATAAAATCTTGCTAGAGTTAAGATTGAAACTCAAGTCACCAAGAAATAATTTCCAAGCCTTTACTACTAGACCACAATGATCCTTGTGTCTATATCATACAATCCAATTTCTCTTCATTCCACACATCTTATATGCTAATATATTCTCTAAACACAAAAATAAACTCATCTTACTCAGCAAAAGGGTCATCAAAAGTTCACTAAGCAAATTCACTCACAAATAAGCATAAGAAAACATATGCACGTACGTATACACACATCCATCAAATACTTAGATAAATGCATTATAAATTCTTATGCACACTCAAGATGCCATGCCAAGCTCTTATTCCCTAAATTCCAAGGGTAGGATTAGACAGGGTATTTCATCCTCCCTTCCTTAAAAGAATTTCGTCCTGAAATTTAAGGTATCATACCTCCATAACAATTCCAAGTATTCCCACCTCATCCAATGCTTGGTGTCCCAGGTAGCATCTTGCGTACTGTGATGATCCCACCAAATGTTTACCATAGGGATCTGCTTATTCCAAAACATTTTAATACTTATGTCTAAAATCTTTACTGGCTTCTCGACATAACTCAGATCTGGTTGTAGAATCAATGGTTCTTCGTTAAGCACATGTTTTAGATCAGAATGATATTTCTTCAATTGCAATGCATGGAACACATAATGTATTCTATTTAAACCTCTGTCAACTCCAAGCGATAAGCTAGATTTCCGATTCTCTCAGTAATTGGGAATGGTCCTACATACCTCAGACTTAATTTCTCTCCTTTTGGATGCTTTAGGATTCCTCTACTGGGAGTCAACTTCAAGAATGTTTGATCTCCTACTTAGAATTCCAATTCCCTTGTTTGGTTATCCGTACAACTCTTCTATCGGTTCTGAGCTGCTTTCAACCCTTATTTTATCATTTTGAGCTTGTTTGTCATCTCCTAGATATTTACCTTATCAGATTTGCTAACCTAACCATTTTTCGACCAACCCCAAAATAACAGTACTTGACACTTTTTTCTCATAAAGAGTTTTATACAAAGCCATGAATATCGATGACTGGTAATTTTTGTTATATGCCATCTCCATATAGAGTAAGTAATCAATCCACATGTGTCCAAAATCTAGAATACATGCCCTTAACTTGTCTTCTAAAATCTGAATTACTCTCTCAGATTTGTCCATCAGTCTTTGGATGTGCTGTAATGCTAAACTTCAATGTTGCACCCATAGATTCTAGAAATGTATTCCAAAATCTCAAAGTGAACCTAGGATATCGATCAAATACAATACTTGATAGTCCATGAAGTCTTACAATTTCTCGTGTGTAGATTTGAGTTATATTCTCTATTGAGTCCTTTACGTGCACCGGTGTAAAGTGTGCAAGATTAGTATCGGTCCATGGCAACCCAAAAGTAATTTTCGAAGATTTTTCCATTGGTAGTCCTATGATGAAGTCTATTATTACCTCCTCCCATTTCTATTTGGGAATACGTAAAGGTTGTAGCAGTCTCGCAGATTTCTTATGTTCTATCTTGACCTTTTGACAAGTCAAGCAAGTCGTCACAAATTTCACCATATCCTTCTTCATCCTAGACCACCAATATGTCTTTTTCAAATCTTGATACATTTTTACCGCTCCTAGATGAATAGCATATTTACTTCATGTTCTTCATCTAATATTCTCTTCTTCAGCCGATCCTGTGGTACACATAACCGATTGTGAAAATATAACACTCCTTCCTCACCTGTTCAAGAGTCCTATCCTCCATACTTGATCTTCTTATCCTTAAAAGCTGGAAATTCAGTACTATCCTTTTGTGCTTCAATAATTTCTTGCTTCAATTCGGGCACCAATCTCAAATTGATGATACAGATTTTCTCCCCGAGAATTTCTATCTCCCGTTCCAATAACTCATGTACCACTTGAACTTCCTATATTCTCATGCTAGCTATCGTCACCTTTTTGCTCAGTGCGTCTGCCACTGCATTCACCTTTACCTAATAATAGTTAATAGGACCCCTATACTCATCTAAAAACTCTGTCCATCTCCATTGCCTGAGATTCATATCTTTCTGTGTGAAGATGTACTTAAGGCTCTTGTGATCAATGAACAATTCATACACTGCCCTATATAGATAGTGTCTCTATTTCTTAAAGGCAAACACTATAGCTGCTAGCTTTAGATTGTGAGTTGGATAGTTGACTTCGTGTTATTTCAACTTCCTTGAAGTATAGGCTAAGACCTTCCTCTCTTGCATTAGAATTATTACTATTCCATCATTGGATGCATCAATGTACAAAGCATAAGGTTTATCCTCTTTAGATAGACTCAGCACAAGGGCTATCATTAGTCTTCTTTTGAGTTCTTAAAAACTCTTCTCACACTTCTTGCTCCAGGCAAATGGTATGTCCTTTCTCAAAAGTCAAGTCATCGGAGAGGCCAAGATAGAGAATCTTTTGATAAACCAATAGTAGTACTTGGCTAAACTGAGAAAGCTACGAATCTCAATAATATTTTTTGGTTGTTTCTAATTTGCTACTACTTCTACCTCAGTGGGATCTATCTTAATATTGTCTTTTGACACCACATGACCAAGAAATGTAAATGAGTTTAGTTAAAACTCGCATTTGCTAAATTTAGCAAAGATTTTATGCTCCCTCAGCTTTTCTATGGCCAGTCTCAAGTGTTCAGCATGCTCTTTGGGACTGTTGGAGTAGATGAGAATATCGTCAATAAATACCACTATAAACTTATCTAGATATGGCTAGAAAACAATGTACATTAAGTCAATGAACAGAGTAGATGCATTAGCTACTCCAAATGGTATCACCACGAACTTAGAGTGACCATATCTTGTGTTAAAGGTCATATTGGATATATCCTCCTTTTTTATTCATACATGATAATATCATTACTGCAGGTCCAGTTTTGAGTAGTAATTGGATCCTTGTAACTGATTGAACAGTTCATCTATAATAGGTAATAGATACTTATTTTTTATCGTTAGGCTATTCAAACCTCTGTAATCAATACAGAGTCTTAGAGTTCCATCCTTCTTCTTCATGAACAGTATTGCTGCTCCTCATGGCGACAGTTGGAAAGTATGCCCTTAAAGATTATGTATTCTATGAAAATATATTGCTATAAAACATTTATTCATTCAATTTAGTTTGTTTCTTATATAATTGCACATTTAAGGTCCAAGTATGACAAGTAATGGTCTATGTGTTGGGTCACTCTTTATAGTAAGGTATAGACCATAAGTACTTGTCATACAAGTAAAAATAAGTTCTTAGTCAATTGTTGGAATTGCGCATTTCATCAAGGTAAGACTATTATGCCATGAGTTCCAATAAGGAATGGTTTACCTTGAATCAGTGAGTAGTTCACTCACATCATTGACATAAGCGTATTTCAAATACGTAGAACTAGACATGTGGTAGTGGTCTCTCTTAAAGTACTATAATTATAGTGACCAGACTATTACTACTACGGTGTGGATGGATACCTTCATACTTGAGTATGAGTTGGGGGTCTGGTGAAGCTAAGGTATTGTACTTTGATGTATATCGGGTGAGATTTCTTTTGTGAGATCAATAACTTTGTACGTTGGGTGTATTACTCTAGTTAGTTAAGACGGACTCATGTAATAGAGTTTCTATACTTCATTTTGTGAAGTTAAATCACCCCCTTGTGATTCTTCAGGATAATCTAATAATCCAAGGGCCTTGGGTGTTAGTACATTTAACCTGTTTCATTGATGGGTGTTACATAGAAGGGTATTTTCATCATTTCACCTGTAAGTCAGAGACATTGCTTTAGCAATATTTTTCTTGGGGTCAATATTTCCATATGGTGATAAATGAAAATATTTAAAATGATAAAATGTAACTATTTAATAGTAAGGACATTTTGGTCATTTTAGTAGTCATAATAATATGTTTTTGTTTAGACACAATATGAGCATAATGGATAATCATTTGGAAGAGAATAAAATTTATTCTAAGAGTTCAATTAGAATTAATTAATTAGTCTTAGGTTTTGATAAGACCTAGAAAAGACAATTAATTAATTAAGAAGATTGGGCTGGAATAAATTAATTAATTGTGCTGATATATGTTAACATATATTAAGAGTCCAATTAAAATTCATTAATTAGTCTTTGGTATTTAATGAAGCTTAGAAAAGATAATTAATTCATTAAGAGGATTGGGGCCAGTCCTGGGCTGCTTTATGAGCACAACACTAAGCCTATTAGGGCTTAGTGTTTTCAGCCATTAGAGCTTCATCAAGCCCTAAGGCTGGTTGAAATTAAGGTGCAAGAGAGGAAGAAAAATAACATGATTTTTTTTCCTGAGCTCTCTCTCTGAGTGTGTCGGCTCTTCCTTCTCTTCTTTTTCTCTTGGAGATATTTTGATTATCAAAAGAATGAGCTTTCACCAAGTTAACTAAGAATAAGGCAGAGTCATACTTCGGAAGACAAAGAGAGGTAGCTTGGAGACGCTTAATGCGTAGGAGTAGAAGATTGGCGGGAATAACAGTCGAATCACAAGCACCTCCTTCTCCCCTTCCAATGCAAGTTCTAGTGCAACCCGGCCATTCGTTGATAAATCCACGACCAATAAGGAAAAGTAAGTACTCTCTCCTAGATATGGCTCGGAAAAGTAAAACTTTTCTGCTGCATTTTCTTTGATGTTTTCCGTTTTTAATCCTTCAACGACGTACTTGGTCTAATGTAACCCCGATTCACCAGTTCCTCCATTTACTTCTTTAACTCCTTTAACCCAGTAGGGGCCATCTGATATGGTGTTCTTGATACTGGTTCAGCTTCTAGTTTCATATCTATGGTGAACTCAACTTCACAAGAGGGTGGAAGTGAAGTGAGCTTAGTAGGGAAAATGTCTTGAAATTATTTCACTACTGCCATATTCTCCGAGGTACATTGTGTTAGTTTCTTGCGCATCCAAAGACATAAATAGTGGAAGAAAAACAAAAAACCATTCCTATGATCTGCATACATGTGAAGAATGGATCAAAGAAAGGGAAGAAGGATACCTTTCATTGCACCCTTCTAAAACAAAAATTCCTATAGATTCAATTGCCTTACTCAAGAGTAACAATGCCAACAATCCCTCTTGCTATTACCTTTGAATCATTCCGTTGAGCCACTGTAACTCAAGTGTATAGTTGCCTCCAACAATAATCCACACAAGGAGCACCTAGAGATTTTTCGAGAATTAGGTGCTAGCATAATTCTACGCGACTAGGGTTTGTGAATAAAAAAGAAGAGGAATCACACAGAGGATTCCAGAAGAAAATAATTTTTTTTTTTTTTGTCAAACACCATCCACGGTATACATATCTGTATACGTACATCTCGTATGGTAACCAAAACCCTGTGAGAATAAGGATTCTTTAAAATGCAAATTATTATTGTAATTTTTCTAATTATAATTTGGCCCACGAATTATAACTAATTATAATTCACCACAAAAACTTCTTCTTTTGACAATTAACCCTGTAATGTTATCAAATAACATCTCGAGTACTTTTTCCTTTATTGTGTGTGGCCCATTAGGTTTCTTGGTTTATTAGTTGCTAAATATGAATTAATCTAAACAAATTTAAGATTAATAATCCTTAATAACTAGAATTAACTAATTAATTCTAATTAGGATTGATTTATTGATTCATATTTAGCAGATCATGAGTAGCATCTAGTAATGCCTAATGACCACCCAAAAGTCTAGAAAGTCAAGTGGTTTGAGATGACCTTTTCAATAGCAAACATCAGTGTAATAAACTCCCTTCAGCATACAATATCTCATTCGGTTTAGAGTACGAAAATAGTGCCAACTCCCTCCAAAATATTAATTAATTATGGCCCGAATATTTTACTACTTGTCCCCAAAATCAATTACTCAACATGTGTCAATTGGAACTATTTCCAATACATAGTCACCTTGGTCAAGGACTTCTCGAGTAATGATTCCTACAAGTGGCCGTGAGATATTTGCTCTTATTATTAGGAGTGATGAATCTTTTATTGATCCTCTTAACTACTTTCATTTACTTCACGTTGTATCCAATATCCATCCCATAAGTGATCTTGTAAGAACTCCAGAGATTGGAATCAAAGTACAATACTTAACAAGCAAAGTACCTTGGAGATCTCAAGTCTAAGAATACTTACACATTTACTATAATGAGATTGTATCACTAGTATTAAATAGTTATCTATATGATTATCTCATAGCTAGATCATCCAGTGTACTTGTTCGGTAACAAGCATTCACGTGTTGACTTTGAGTATCACAATACTCACAGATGTAAGAACCACCGCTTGATCAAATCAAGAAGTAAATTACAAGTGCTAATCTTAGTGCTTTAATAATGTCCCATCTCATTAATACTATGACTAGGGATAATTTAAGAACAAATACAGTATAGTGTAGTAGGAACCTCACATCATGATCTCTATCATGATTTCTTAAATACAGTGTTGTGCTTGGGATTTTATCTAATAGTTATATGCATATGAAAGCTTAAAATAAACTAAAAGATAAAGAATGTTTTGTATTATTAAATAAATGTGCAATATACAAAATACATGTGATTGCCACTACGGCATAACACTAACATATTGTACATTAGGTTTATTTATCAACTAGGCTATGTATCCTATACATCCTTGCTTCAACATCTTCCATGCCTTAGTCCCAGCTATCAGAAATTTTATCTCTTTCACATGTTTCCTATTGAACTCTATCACATCATATTTTGGTCTAACAAAATGTACTGTCTGGACCATACAATCTGTCCTAGCTCTAAGTTTAGTCAACTAGTACATACCCAAGATCAAGTCATAGTCTTCAGTAGGTAAAACTATGAGGTCTGCTTTAAGAATTTCCTTTCCCACCTTAATTTCATGTTCTTGTATTAGTTTCTCCACTTCTACTATTTTTCCTAAAGTGGCACTCACCAATAGGGTATAAGGTAATTTATTCCCATATCAGCCCAAATGATGTGCACAGCATTCACTTACATAAGAATGTACATTAACAACATAATCTCGAATAGACAGCTTACCTTCTACTATTGCTGCATCGGCTCCAACTTCTTCTCGGTTCAAAACAAGCACCTTAGCCTTCACTTGAGGCTTTTGTCCTCTGCTTCCAATACCTCCAGTGGTTGTCCTTCTATTAACGCTAGTAGGTGGTGCCAAGGCTTCTTGTCCAATCCTCAACGGCTTAGGACAGTTGTTCCGAAGATGATTTAGGTCTCCGCAATTGTAGCACTTCCTGGCTACTCTTTTCAACCAGCAGTCTTTCTCCATGTGACCACGTTTAATACAGTACTGGTATGCTGGTAAGTTCAAGGTTGGGCTTGCTGGTGCAACCTTAGCCTGTTTCCCCCTTGTTTTCCCATTATTTTCTAGCTGGTCATTTGTAGAAATGCTACCTTTTTGGATTTTGATCATGTAAACCAATTTACATGCAGCGGAAAAATAAAAACAAAATCTACTCAAAGAAATTACACGTATGTAATTAAGTGGGTTAGGTGAGGGAAGAAAAATTCATTACCAGAAAAATGCAACTTTTAAAATTTCTCTTCACACGCACGAAACCCTTCCAGAAATTATCCAAGTCATGAACCACTAAATTTCAAGTGTAGGAATTTCTCTAATAGAAATCTAGACTAAGAACCGGTACTCAAAATAGGCACCAAAACCCTATGTTAGTAGGATCAATTCTTAGTGGCTATATGGAATTAATTTACAAAAGGAAATTAAAGGAAAAATTAGCAGCGTCTATCCTCTCAATGAATGCCTTTGGTTTTCAACGAATTCACTCAATTTTTGGTTTTTTTTTAAAAGAATTTAGTGAAAATCACCAAATCATGCTATATATATACCGATTGAAATAAAAAATACGCACCCACCCTTTTGTTTCCTAAAAGTTTTTAGGAAACAAATATAATAATAATCCATTTTCCTTAACTATGGGCTTTGGAATTTTGATTAATTACAATTTGGCCCTCAAGTTATAGCATGTTTATAACTCACCCACAAGAATTTAATAATTATAATACAACCCAACAACTATAACTACTTTATAATTAGCCCATAAAATTATTTCTCCTCACAAATTAATCCCATAATATTATTGAATAATAGGTGTGACCTATTAGGTGTTGTAGTCTATTAGTAGCTAATATGAATTAATTCTATCAAAATAGTAACGTATTTATTCTAATTAGGATTAATTTATTAAATTTTCATCAATAAATCTATATTTAGCATATCATGAGTAGCATTTAGTAGCGCATCATGACCACCGAAAAGTCCAGAAAGTCAAGTGGCTTGACGTGAACTTTTCAATATCAAAACATCTATGCAATAAACTCATTTCATCATACTATATCTCATTTAGTTATAGAATTTGGAATTAATGCCAACTCCACATAGAATATAATTAATTCTAACTCAAATTTATTAGTACTTGTTCTAGAATCCATTACTCAATATGCATATGAATTGAAATTATTTCCAACGTATAATTGCCTTGGCTAAGAACTTTTGGAGTAATGATTCCATACAAGTGGTTGTGAGATATATGCCCCTGCTATTTGGAGTGATGAACTCTTTATTGACCCTCTCAACTACTTTCATTTACTTTACGTTGTACCCATTATCCATCCCATAGGATGTTTTGTATGGACTCCAAAGAGAATTAAAGTATAACTCTTAGTAAACAATGTACCTTGGAGATCTCAAGTCTAAGGATACTTGCACATTAATTTGTTATAACGAGATTCTATCACTGACACTAAATAGTTATCCATGTGATAATCTCATAGTTAGGTCATTCAACATTAACAAGTATCCACATGTTAACTTTGAGTACCCCAATACTCACGGATATGAGAACCACTACTTGATCAAATCAAGAAGTGTAACACATGCTAGTTTTAGCTCATTAATGATGTCCTATCTCATTAATACTATGACTAGGGATGATTTAAGCATAAGTACTACATAGTATAGTAGGAATCCCACATCATGAGCTCTATTATATTTTCCTTAACACTCTATATTGGGTTAAGGACTTTATTTATCAATTTTATACATATACACATAAGAAACGAAGAAACAGAAAGAAAAAGAGTTCCTTTTATTAATAAATGTGCTATATACAATATATAAGTGATTGCTTCTAGGACATAACAATAATAAACTCCTATTTGCACTAGAGTCAATCATTCATGTATCGAATAACAAATGACTCAATATGTCTATCATGTTTCTTCTGAGGTAGTGCCTTAGCGAGAAGGTATGCTGTCTTCTTATTCGTGGGAATCTCTCTATCTTTAAATCTTTTTTGTCTATATTCTCCCAGATTAGGTGATAGTATCTTAGTATGCGTTTGGATCACTGGTTAAACCATGGTTCCTTTACTTGTGTAATGGTGCTATTATTGTCACAATATAAAAGTATTAGATCAACAATACTAGGGACCACTCCTAATTTCGTCGCGAAATTCTTGATCCAGACTTCTTCTTTAGCTACTTTAGAAGTGGCTATGTACTCAACTTTAGTTGATGAGTTGGCAGTGGTGTCTTGTTTGGAATTTTTCCAACTTATTACCCCTTCACCCAATGTGAATACATTGCTTGATTGTGATTTGAAGTCATCCTTATCAAACTAAAAATTAGCATCAGTATATCCGTTTATTTTCAAATTGTTTTTTCCATATACCAAGAATATGTCCTAAGTCATTCGCAAGTACTTAAGAATATTATTTACAGTCACCAAATGAACCCTCTCCAAGGTCAGATTGGTATCTGCTCGTTAAGCTAAGAGCACAGGACGCATCGAGCCTAGTACATATCATAACATATATGATAAATCTAGTTGCCGAGGCATATGGAATTTTATTCATGTAAACCCTTTTAACTTATGTCTTGGGAGACATCGATTTTAAAAGGCTTATCATATGAGATATAGGTAAAAATCTCTTTTTGGATTGATTAATGTGGAACTTCTTCAACATTTTTTCTATGTATGTAGCCCATGAAAGACCTTGCAACCTTTTTTATCTATCCATATAGATCTTTATTCCTAGAATATTAGTTGCTTCTCTAAGATTTTTCATGGAAAACTTCTTGGATAACCAAACTTTTACAGATTGAATGATAGGTACACCATTTTCTATTAGCAATATATCATCTACATAAAGCAATAGGAAAATAATTTCATTCCTACTAATCTTCTTGTATACATAAGGTTCATCACTGTTTTGAGTGAAACCAAATTCTTTAATTGTTTCATCAAAATGGATGTTCTAACTTTTAGAATCTTGTTTGAGTCCATAAATGGACTTTTGCAACTGGAACACTTTTGTGTTATCTTTAGATGTGAAATCCCCATGTTGTGTCATGTACATTTCCTTAGTTAGGTTTCTATTTGGGAAAGTAATTTTCACATCCATTTACCAGACCATATGATCATAATGGGTGGCAAGTGTTAGAAGTATCCTTATGGATTTCAATATGGCAACTGGCAAGAAAGTTTCATCATAGTAAATACCATGTTATTAACAATAACATTTAGCAACCAGTCGTGTTTTATAGGTATATACGTTACCATCCATGTCATTTTTTTTTTGAAAACCCATTTGCACCCAATAGGTTTGCTTTCCTCGGGTGGATCAACCAATGTCCATACTTGGTTATCATATATGAAATTCATTTCTGACTTCATGGTTTTAAGCTATTTGTCAAATTCTAAACTATTCAAAATATCCTTGTAAGTAGTAGGCTCATCTTTATCTATAAACAATATATCATTATGGTCACTTATGAGAAATCCATATCTCACAGGTGCTACACATATCCTACTCGACCTATGAGGTTCTTGTGTAGACGAAGCTTTATCTATTCTCTCAATAGATGTGGGTTCCGACAATTGATTCATATTTGTTCATTCTTCTAAAACTTGACCAAGTTCAATTTTACTCCTACTGTCCCCTTTAACATGTGCTCCTTCTCTAAGAAGACGGTATGCTTAGAAATAAACACTTTGTTTTTAGAAGGGAGATAGAAGTAACATTCGAATGATTCTTTTGGATATCTAACAAATAAACACTTTGTTGGATTGTATGCCCTCTTAGACTAGGTTTCTGTTGTAAAATCGAATATTTTAATAAAAGAATTTATTTTCAGAAATTGTTGGTGAAATTATTTTTGTTTGTACACGATTTTCATTTGGAACAGACTCATTGTGTTTAAATAAGTAATCGATGTGAATGGTGGTCTTTCACAGTAAGGTATGGATCACGGGTTATTTAACACATAAACATTTGTTCTTAACCTATTGATGAGACTGGGAATCTCATCATGTTTAGGTTATTATGTTATGAATTCCAAATGAGGAATGGCTTACCTTTAGCCAGTGAGTAGTCCACTCACTTCATGACATAAGCGTATTTCGAATACGTAGGACTGGACCTGTAGTAGTGGTTTCTAAAAGTACTATATGATAGAAACCTAGACTACTACCGCTACAGCGTGGACTAGTACTCTACGACTTGAGTATGAGTTGGTGGTCTGGCGAAGCTGGAAGCATATACTTTGATTTGCTATAGTTGAGGTTCTATCGTAGGGCCAATATACTTGCATGTCGGATATGTGTGACTAGTTAGTTAAGACAGACTTGTACAAGATAGTTTCTACACTATATCGCCCTTTGTGGTTGTCTGAATGGTCTAAAATGTCCAGGGCCCTGGGAAACATGACTTGGATGTTTGCTTTAGGGTAGCTCCCTTGGAAAGCAGAAACACTCCAGGAAGTCATGGATCATTGGACTAGAAGACTAAAGATGGTAGATGTCATTTAGATGGGTGTTAGTACACTTCTTCCTCTCTAAATGTACGACGATTGTAGAAGGGTATTTTAATCATTTCACCTGTAGGTCGGAGACTTTGCTAATGCAGCATTGTCCTTGGGGTCAATATTTCCTTATGGTGATATTAGGAAATATTTAAAATGCAAAATACAGCTATTTATATAGCAGGGGTATTTTGGTTATTTTAGCAGCCAAGGCGATGTGTCTTTTTGGTCCTCGGAATAGCCCGTAAGTCCTAACTAATTTTGGGTTGAGGAATTGGTCTCAGTTCAAGAGGATTTTATTTTATTTGATTTTATTTGATTTTATTCAGGAAGTCTAATTTATTATTAGACTGAAATAAAATAAATAAATAAATAAAATAGGAGTTGAGAGAAATTAATTATCTAGTTTATTTGGTTAATTAATTATTCAGGGCCTAGGTCCAGTATGAATAATTAAGAAATTAACCTGGGCTTAAACTAGAGGAAATAATTAATGTTTTATTATTTATTGGGTTATTTATGTAGGTCCAAGAAATAAATAATTAAAGATTAATTATTATGGTTTATTTGGGCTCATTAATTATTTATTGGGTTATTTATATAAGCCTAGGAAATAAATAATTAATGTTTATTATTTTGGACTTTTTGGGTCCAAGAGAAATAATAAATATTATTTTGGCCCAATAGCTTGGACCTTAGGGTTTTTTCCAGATACGGTTAAGAAGAGTTTAGGGTTAAGCCAAACTTATTCTCATGATAACATTCGGGTGTTTGAAATTTGATATCCTGGGGATATGTTTATCAGATAATTAGAGACCTTTTTTTTTGGCTAACCAATAATTAAACAATTCTCTGGTAGAGGAAAACCCTAATTTTCCCTAGCCTAACTGAGCCTCTCGTGTAGATCTCTCTAGTCTCTCACACCTCCCTCTTCTGTGTCTTCTTCTTGTTTCTTTGTTAACTAATAGCAAGAGAACCAAGGAGATTTTAGACCTTTTCTCTTCACCATTGTGTTCACCGGCTAGAGGTTGGGCAGAGGAATATTCTGAGAGCTGGAAAGCTTGGCGTTCATGCAAATAAGGCGAAGTAGAAGGCTAGCAGGTTTTCAACCGGAAGCTTCTTCAAGTGGGCAAAGCGAAGCGATTCCAGTCGTTCAAGCCACTTCTACTCAACCTAGAAGGCTTAAGGAGCGCAAAGGTATGATCTTCACGCTTCCGTGTGGCCTTTAAGGCTTGCGGGTTTTTTTTCTCTATTTTTTTTCCCGTGGATGCATGGCTCCCCTGTTTTCCGTCCCTCAATGTGTTATCAAAGCTAATGGTTCTTTGATCAATATAGGGAGCATGGTAGTTAATAAAAATGGAGAAGATGATTATACCTGTGATCCTTCACTGTTTTGGTATGGGATAGGTGGATTTGTAAGCTTCACAGTGGAATCATAGGCATCTTTGTAAATTTTTGGCTTTGATATTTTAATCGTGCAAACTCAATTTTTATGGGTATAGGTGGTTGTGGTTTTGTTTTGGATGAGTTTTTATAAGTAAAAATGTCCAAAGAAGTCAAAGAAGACTGAAAAATCGAACCAGAGAAGTCTCTGCAATTTAGCGCGGACGAGAAAGAAAAACGAAGAAGGAAGCACTGTTCATAAGCCGCCGTTGGAGCTGCACCGCGCCGCAAATTCTATGAGAGGAGCCGCGTTTGTGGAGCTGTGAAGCCGAGCCAATTGCCAGTGATTTTGAGCCATTTGTGCGATGCAGTTGCAATTCGCGCGCAGTAACGGGTCGAAGCGCGGGTCTCTTGCAGAGAGGAAGTGGGTGCGGGTCGCGGGTCTGGGCTGCTCCATAGGCTGCGGCTGGAGTGTGATCTGGTGCGCGCGGTGCACCGCGGCTGCGTTGGACTACAGGTCATGCGGGCGCGTATCCAGTGCGGCCGGTGCAGTGGACCGCCAGCTATTTTTTTTTTTTTGCAATTTTTTAAATTTTTTTCCCTTTTTCGTTTTTGGTCCCATACTAGGCGAAGTTAATATTTTTGCAATATTTTAAATTCTTGGAATATATTTGCATGAAAAATTTTAGTAAGGGATTTTAGGATTAAACAACATCATTAATTAATTAATTAATTAATGTGTTTAATTCTATTATTTGGGCCCTTAGGTTTAAAAATAGAAAAGCATGAAAACGTTTACTGTTTTCAAGCATGCTATTTTTTTTTTATGTACCTATGTGCGTTTTTTTCCCTCAAAGACCAAAGTCTCTGGGAACATTTTTGACAAGAAAAATATTTTTCTTCAAAAATTAAATAGTTATTTTAATTTGTACAAAAATTAATCGTTGAATATTTTCTCAAAGGATTTAATCCTTGACATAGAAAATATACTGGATTTAGATATTTTTGTAAATTAAAATGGAGAGCCATTTTGTTTTGTTTTGGACTAGAAAAATGATTTTGTTAAATAAACTTGAGACCAAAGTCTCTAGAAAGTTTTAATTGGAAAAAATTTGAAATCATTAAGTTTTAACTTAAATAAAATTAGTCCATGGAGAAATCTCTCAAAGGATATAAGCCTTAACATAGAGATTTTAATGGACTTGGATATTTTATTTTTGAGTTAAGAAAAATTTAATGGAAATTTCAAAAGGATATTTTTCCAGAAAACCTTTATTTTAAAAGACTAAGTGGGAGAGGGGTTCCAACGGCCCCACGGCTTCCATCACGGTCCTCATTAGAGATCGCGGATCCCCTCGCGTCGCCCTGGGAGTGAACCCGTATAGGATGGGGATACCACAAGGATCTAGATCTAATGGAAGGATGTAATTAATAACCCGGGGCACGTACTATGATCGGCCAGCCCACGTTGGAGGTTATAGTGCGAGGCATGTCCATAGGAAATGAGAGGAAACGGCCATCCCACGATGGAGTTATCCTCTAGATCATTACCTAGAAGGGAAATTAATTTGAGGTGGTTATTACACTTAGCTTAGGACACTGTTAATCTTCCCAAGAAGCTATGTCAGTTTTCCTAAGAGCCAAATTATTTTTAGTGCACAAATTTTATTTTGTTTTCACAAACTTAATTCTTTCTTTTATTTTTTGATTTTCAGAAATGGTGGGAGGTTCTTTTAGTCTATTGGCCGTTATTCTCAGGAAGAATAAGTTAACGAGTCCAAACTATGTGGACTGGAAAAGGAACCTGGACATACTACTCACAGCTGAGGAGTATAAGTATGTCCTTTACGAGACCTGCCCTGTTATCGGGGAAGGTTCCACCGCCGAAGAGCGAGAGGCTGAGAAGGCGTGGAAGAAGGCTGACGAAATGGCACGTTGCTATATGTTAGCCTCCATGTCTAATGTGCTCCAGTCAAAACACGAGCACATGGATTCTGCATATGACATCAGTCAATCATTGGCTACTATGTTCGCAGACAAGAGCCGGCCCGCAAGGCAGGAGGCTCTTCGAACTACTATAAACACTAAGATGGCTGAAGGAGCATTAGTCCGAGAGCATATGCTTAAGATGATTGCTGCTTTCGAGGAGCCGAAAATCTTAGGGGCTGTCATTGATCCTGAGATCCAAGTGGACATGGTTCTCGAATCTCTACTGGGCTCCTTCACTCAGTTCAAGTTAAACTATAACATGAACAAGTTGAACATGAGTTTAACTAAACTGATGAAGGAGCTCCAGATGGCAGAGAAGGTCATGAAGCCGTAATCTAAGGCCATGATTGCTAAGGCTTCTTCTTCAAGAACTGGGCCTAAACCTAGAAAGTTCAAGAGGAAGAAGGGGAATACAGCAGCCCAGCCCAAGACCCAACCCAAGGACAAGCCAAAGGGCAAGTGCTTCAAGTGTGGCAAGAAGGGACACTGGAAAAAGGAGTGTCCAGATCTTCAAACCAAGAAAAACCCCACAGGGAATGTTTACTATCTAGAGTCCATATTAATGGTAGGATCAACTTCTACTTGGATTGTTAATTCAGGAGCCACTGATTATATCTGTAACTCCTTGCAGGGGTTTAGAAAGATAAGAAGACTCAAGAAGGGCGAACATGGGCTTCGAGTGGGTAATGGAGCACAAGTCTGGGCCCTTGCAGTGAGAGAGCCGGATCTTATTTTTTATTGTAATAAGATAGTGGTTTTAAAAGATATTTTATATGTACCTAGTTTTCTTCAGAATTTGATTTCAGTTGCAAAACTTATTAATCAAGGATATTCGGTATCTTTCCATTCTGGTATTTCTATCAGTATAGATGGAGAAATTTTATGTACTGGGCACATGTATGGAAATCTGTTCTTTTTAAACCCTATTAACAACCAATCAAATAACGCTCAGTCTGAACCGTTAACTAAGAAGAGAAAGACCAATATCAATGATTCATACTTTTGACATCTAAGGTTAGGTCATATTAACTCAACCAGGATTCAGAGGCTAATCCATGTTAGGCCTTTGGGCTCATTGAGATTGGAAAGTTGGCCTCAGTGTGCATCCTGCCTGATGGGAAAGATGACCAAAAGGTCATTTACACCAAAGGCGGATAGAGTCAAGGAGGTGTTGAGTATTGTTCACACTGATATGTGTGGTCCGTTGTCTACACCAGCTAGAGGAGGTTTTGAGTACTTCATCACTTTCACGGATGATTGTACGAGGTATGGTTACATTTACCTGATGAGATGCAAGTCTGACTCTTTTGACAAGTTCAAAGAGTTTAAGGCTGAAGTGGAGCGTCGGACAGATAAATTAATCAAAACTCTACGATCGGATCGTGGTGGAGAGTACCTCCTAGGTGAATTCAAGGACTACATGGTGCATCATGGGATAGTATCCCAGCTCTCTGCGCCGGGAACACCCCAACAGAATGGAGTAGCTAAGAGATGTTAGTGTTGTGCCCTAGAGGCAATCACTTGTACCATGTATATTGCATATTAAATTAATAAGAGGCATTCCTTCTCCTTCAGTTTGATTGTTATATCTAACTATGTGTACAAACCGTTAGATAAAGTCCCTAGTACAACACAGTGTTAAGGAAATCATGATAGAGATCATGATGTGAGATTCCTACTACACTATGCAGTGTTTGTACTTAAATAATCCCCAGTCATAGTATTAATAAGATGGGACATTATTAATACGCCAAAACTGGCACATGTTATATCTCTTGATTAGATCAAGCGGTGGTTCTCATATCCGTGGGTATTGAGATACTCAGGATTAACGTGTGGATGCTTGTTTTGAAACAAGTTCATTGGATGACCTAGCTACGAGATAATCACTTGGATAACTATTTAGTGCCAGTGATAGAATCTCATTATAGCAAGTGTGCAAGTATCCTTAGACTTGATATCTCCAAGGTACTTTGTTTATCGAGCATTGTACTTTGATTCTAATCTTTGGAGTCTTATCTAGGACCGCCTATAGGATGGATATTGGGTACAACGTAAAGTAAACGAAAGTAGTTGAGAGGGTCAATAAAGGATTCACCATTCCTAATAATAGGAGAGTATATCTCAAGGCCACTTGTAGAAATAATTACTCATGAAGTCCTTGGCCAAGGCGACTATGTGATGGAAATGGTTCTAATTGATACACATATCGAGTAATGGATTTCTTGAACAAGTACTAAAATATTCGGGCCAGAATTAATAATATTCTGGAGGGAGTTGGCACTAATTCCATGTTCTAGACCGAATGAGATATTGTATGTTGAAAGGAGTTTATTGCACTGATAATTTGCTATTGAAAGGTTCATGTCAAGCCACTTGACTTTCTGGACTTTTGGGTGGTCAAGAGTCATTGCTAGATGTCGTACTTCATATGCTAAATATGAATTTATTAATTAGAGAATTAATAAATTTAATATTTTATTTTATTAAGGATTATTTATTCTAATATTGTTAGAATTAATTCATATTATGCTACCAATAAGACCAAGAAACCTAATGGGTCACATACAATAAAGGTTTGAATGCTTAAATATATTATTTGATAATATTGTGGGGTTAATTAAGAAAAGGGAATATATTTATAGGTGAATTATAAGTTTGTTATAATTCATGTGACCTAATTGTAATTAAGTAAACTTCAAGGCCCAATTTGTTGACAATTGGACGTTGAAGGACTAAGTTACAATTTATGGTAATTATAAATCTATAAATATAAGGAAACGGTTTCCTTAGGGTTAGAGACAGACCATTCACACAATAACAGAGAAACCGTTTCTCTGCCTCTCTCTTGATCAAACCCTAGCCGTCTCTCTTCTTGATCAAAACCCTAGCCTCCCGAATTCTACTAGTATAGAATTGTGAGATTGTGAGCATTCAACCTTGTGTGGATTATCATTAGGGGGAGTTCTTTCTTGGACTTCAGTTGAGCTGCAGTGAACGGTTTTAGATAATCTGGATCGCGCCTGCGTTCTTGTTTTTGAAATTTTTTAATTCCGGTTTCACGAGGTAATAAACGCAATCTTCTCATTTTTCCCGTTTCTATTGCAAACCCATGATCCATGGCTTGGATTTCTTATTTTTTTCCGCTGCGCTTAATCTGATTATGCATGATAGAAATCCTATAAGAGAAGGAACATGACATTGATGGAAATAGTCTGAAGCATGATGTCTCATGCTACTCTTACAGTGTCCTTTTGGGGATATGCCCTGGAGACAACGGCATATATTCTGAACTTGGTGCCTTCCAAGTCAGTACCTAGGACTCCCTATGAGATGTGGACTGGGCGTAAGCTAAGTCTGAATCATCTCAGGTTTTGGGGATGTCCAGCTTATGTACTGGTCAAGGGAGACAAGTTAGAACCAAGATCAAAATTATGCTATTTTGTTGGTTATCCAAAAGGGACAAAATG
Organism: Voacanga thouarsii; assembly: GCA_026120185.1. Taxonomy (NCBI): domain Eukaryota; kingdom Viridiplantae; phylum Streptophyta; class Magnoliopsida; order Gentianales; family Apocynaceae; genus Voacanga; species Voacanga thouarsii. Next base: position 139,686 of record JANUWF010001966.1, on the reverse strand, counting down.
AGGTTACTTTTATCATCCTAAGGAGCAGAAGGTGCTAGTTAGTACCAATGCTAGATACTTGGAAGATGATCAAATCACTTCCACTAAAGGTTCTACGAGGTTGGAACTTGCGAAGAAGTTATCTATGGAATCAAATTCTTCTGACCCGATTCTGGAACAAGAAGAGGCACAACCTCAAGTGCCTGTGCAAATAGAGTCTCGTCGTAGTGGGAGAGTGTCTAAGGTTCTGGATAGATGGACAGGAGAAGCCTTTGAGTTGGTCTCCGACCATTAGGAACAAGACCCCACTAGATACGAGGAGGCTATTGTTGATGCCGATGCAAATCTCTGGCATGAAGCAATGAAAGCAGAGATTGAGTCTATGTACCTCAATCAGGTTTGGGATCTTGTAGCTTCACCTGAAGGGATAAAACCCATTGGGTGCAAGTGGGTGTACAAGAGAAAGAGGGGAGTGGATGTCAAGGTGGAAACCTTCAAAGCTAGGCTTGTGGCGAAATTGTATACTCAGAAAGAGGGAATCGACTATGAGAAAACCTTTTCCCCGGTAGCCATGCTTAAATCCATCCGCATCCTCATTGCCATCGCATGTCACTATGACTACGAGATATGGCAAATGGATGTCAAGACGGCATTCTTAAATGGCCATCTTAGCGAAGACATCTATATGTCCCAACCGGAAGGCTTCATTGCTGAAGGCCAGGAACATATGGTTTGAAAGCTTAAGAAGTCCATTTATGGACTTAAGTAGGCATCGAGAGCATGGAACATTCAATTTGATGAGACTGTAAAGTCTTATGGTTTTATTCAAAACGAAAATGAACCATGCGTGTACAGGAAACTTAAAGGCATTAATGTGGTTTTTCTTGTCCTGTATGTGGATGACATTCTACTCATTGAAAATGATATAGGGACATTGTCATCTACAAAGGTTTGGCTGTCTAGTTAATTCAGTATGAAGGACTTGGGAGAAGCCAGCTACATTCTTGGGATTAGGTTTCTTAGAAATAGGAAGTAGAGAATGTTAGGGTTATCCCAAGCGACATATATTGACAAGATGCTGGCCAAGTACAACATGGATTCATGTAAGGGAGCTCTAATCCCTTGCAGACATGGGTTGTCATTTTCTTTAAAGGACTGTCCTAAGTCTGAAGAAGAAAATGACAGAATGAGTAGGATTCCCTACGCTTCAGCTATGGGAAGTCTCATGTATGCCATGCTGTGTACTAGGCCAGATATCTGCTTTGTCGTGGGCTTAGTTAGCAGATATCAGTCAAACCCCGGGGAGGTTCATTGGCAAGCTGTAAAGCATATTCTCAAGTACCTCAAGGGAACGAGAGATTATATGCTGGTTTATAGGGCTGATGATTTGGTTCCTACAGGATACACAGACTCAGACTTCCAGGTGGATAAGGATGAGAGAAAATCCACTAGTGGATATGTCTTCACCTTGTCTAGAGGAGCAATTTCATGGAGGAGTATCAAGCAGTCTTGTATTGCTGACTCAACCAAGGAAGCTGAGTATATGGCAGCTTCGGAGGCATCCAAGCAGTCTGGCTCCAGAAGTTTCTTTCAGAACATGGAGTCATATCACATATGGACAAGCTGATTGTGATGTATTACGACAACACTGGAGTAGTATCGCAATCTAAGGAGCCTCGGAACCAAAAGAAGGGGAAACATATCGAGAGGAAGTACCACCTGATCCGGGATTTCATCCAGAGACGGGAAGTCGTGGTGGAACATATTGCCTCAGAAAACAATCTAGCAGATCTATTCACCAAGCCTTTGGCTGAGAGAGTCTTCAAGAGACACTTAGACGCCACAGGGGTGGGCACCTATGGACTTATCTAGTCTCAGAGTGCAAGTGGGAGATTTTTGGATTGTATGCCCTCTTAGACTAGGTTTCTGTTGTAAAATCGAATATTTTAATAAAATAATTTATTTTTCAGAAATTGTTTGTGAATTTATTTTTGTTTGTACACGATTTTCATTTGGAACAGACTCATTGTGTTTAAATAAGTAATCTATGTGAATGGTGGTCTTTGACAGTAAGGTATGGATCACGGGTTATTTAACACATAAACATTTGTTCTTAACCTATTGATGAGACTGGAAATCTCATCATGTTTAGGTTATTATGTTATGAATTCCAAATGAGGAATGGCTTACCTTTAGCCAGTGAGTAGTCCACTCACTTCATGACATAAGCGTATTTCGAATACGTAGGACTGGACCTGTAGTAGTGGTTTCTAAAAGTACTATATGATAGAAACTTAGACTACTACCGCTACAGCGTGGACTAGTACTCTACGACTTGAGTATGAGTTGGTGGTCTGGCGAAGCTGGAAGCATATACTTTGATTTGCTATAGTTGAGGTTCTATCGTTGGGCCAATATACTTGCATGTCGGATATGTGTGACTAGTTAGTTAAGATAGACTTGTACAAGATAGTTTCTGCACTATATCGCCCCTTGTGGTTGTCCGAATGGTCTAAAATGTCCAGGGCCCTGGGAAATATAACTTGGATGTTTGCTTTAGGGTAGCTCCCTTGGAAAGCGGAAACACTCCAGGAAGTCGTGGATCATTAGACTAGAAGTCTAAGGATGGTAGATGTCATTTAGAGAGGTGTTAGTACACTTATTCCTCTCTAAATGTACGGCGATGTGTAAAAGGGTATTTTAGTCATTTCACCTGTCGGTCGGAGACTTTGCTAATGCAGCATTGTCCTTGGGGTCAATATTTCCTTACGGTGATATTAGGAAATATTTAAAATGCAAAATACAGCTATTTATATAGCAGGGGTATTTTGGTTATTTTAGCAGCCAAGGCGATGTGTCTTTTTGGTCCTCGGAATAGCCCGTAAGTCCTAACTAATTTTGGGTTGAGGAATTGGTCTCAGTTCAAGAGGATTTTATTTTATTTGATTTTAATCAGGAAGTCTAATTTATTATTAGACTGGAATAAAATAAATAAATAAATAAAATAGGAGTTGAGAGAAATTAATTATCTAGTTTATTTGGTTAATTAATTATTCAGGGCCTAGGTCTAGTATGAATAATTAAGAAATTAACCTGGGCTTAAACTAGGGAAAATAATTAATGTTTAATTATTTATTGGGTTATTTATGTAGGCCCAAGAAATAAATAATTAAAGATTAATTATTATGGTTCATTTGGGCTCATTAATTATTTATTGGGTTATTTATATAAGCCTAGGAAATAAATAATTAATGTTTATTATTTTGGGCTTTTTGGTCCAAGAGAAATAATAAATATTATTTTGGCCCAATAGCTTGGATCTTAGGGTTTTTTCCAGATACGGTTAAGAAGAGTTTATGGTTAAGCCAAACTTATTCTCAGGATAACATCCGGGTGTTTGAAATTTGATATCCCGGGGATATGTTTATCAGATAATGAGAGACCTTTTTTTTGGCTAACTAATAATTAAACAATTCTCTGGTAGAGGAAAACCCTAATTTTCCCTAGCCTAACTGAGCCTCTCGTGTAGATCTCTCTGGTCTCTCACGCCTCCCTCTTCTGTGTCTTCTTCTTGTTTCTTTGTTAACTAATAGCAAGAGAACCAAGGAGATTTGAGACCGTTTCTCTTCACCATTGTGTTCACCGGCTAGAGGTTGGGCAGAGGAATATTCTGAGAGCTGGAAAGCTTGGCGTTCATGCAAACAAGGCGAAGTAGAAGGCTAGCGGGTTTTCAACCGGAAGCTTCTTCAAGTGGGCAAAGCGAAGCGATTCCAGTCGTTCAAGCCACTTCTACTCAACCTAGAAGGCTTAAGGAGCGCAAAGGTATGATCTTCACGCTTCTGTATGGCCTCTAAGGCTTGCGATTTTTTCTTCTCTGTATTTTTTTCCCGTGGATGCATGGCTCCCCTGTTTTCCGTCCCTCACACTTGTCAGACTTACTTTCAAGTTTCTGACTGTATCCTTTTAGCAGAGGCAGGGCAACTCTATATTCTCAAGTAAGATAACTTTGGTCTTTTACCATGGAATAACTTAAATGGGGTAGTGTCAATAGTTTTTTACGGAACTCTATTTAGAATATAAACAGAAGTTTCTAGTGTATACCCCCAAAATGATTTTGGTAAGTTTGCAAAAGCCATTATGGTCCATACCATATCTAGAAGAGTTCGATTCCTACTCTCAGATGCACCATTATATTGAGGCATATATGGTGGAGTCCATTAGGATAATATTCTATTATCTTTAAGATAACTTTGAAACTCTTAGCTTAATTACTCACCTCCTTGATTGGATCTTAGTGTTTTAATACCTTTCCCATGTTGTTTCTATACTTCATTTTTGAACTTGTTAAATGCTTCATATTTATATTTTATTAAATACAAATACCTATATCGTGAATAATCATAAAAAAAGATAATGAAGTATTGATAACCTCTTCTTGTTTGTATTGACATTAGGCTATATACATTAGTATGTATAAGTTTTAATAACTTTTTGGCCCTTTCCTCTTTTTCACAAAAAAAAAAAAAAAGAGTTTTAGCCATTTTTCCAAGTAAACAAGACTCGCCTGTCCATATGATTCGTAATCAAATGATCCTAAGTCACCAAGCTTGTGTAAGATAGAGACACGATTCTTATTTATATGACCTAAATGACAATGCCATAAGTAAGATGAGATTGAGTTATATTTTCTTTACTTCTTATTGTTTATATTGAGAATTGGACCATTCATGTCTAGAATATATAAACAATTTATCAAAGTTGCAGTACCATATTCGACATCATTTAATGAAAAAGAACAGCTTTTTTTCTTGAAAATAAAATGAAAACCATTCATGTCTAAACAAGCAACTAAGATAATGTTCTTAGGTAAAATAGGTACATAATAACAATTTGTATGTTCTAAAATCAATCCAGAAGACAAGGGCAGATAATAAGTTCCCACAGTAAGTACAACCTTTGCTCCGTTTGCGGCACGTAGGTCCACATTGCTCTTTTCAAGCCTTCTACTATCCTTTAGTCCCTGTAAATTATTGTATAAATGAGACCCACATCCAGTATCCAATACCCATATCTTATTTTTAAATGTAGTATTAATTTCAACCACACACATACTGGGAGGAGAAGTAGAAGCGCCCACGAGCTTCTTCTCTTTCCTCTCTTTGACGATCTCTAGGTAGGTCTTGCAGTTGCCCCTCTAGTGGCCCATCATGCCACATTGATGACATAGGCCTTTGGGGACTGCCTCCTTTATCTTCATGCCACCTTTGGGTTTAGTAAGAACCTTCTTCTTCTTTTTAGGAACTTTCTTCTTAGAAAAGGAAGAATTTACCATCATAACTGCATTGGCTTCCTTCTTCAAGGAAGTTTTTGTAGTCTTAAGAAGGTTGATCAACTCGAGTAGTATAACACCCCACTATCTACGTACCCAAAAAAGGCAGAGATGTCGCCTCGTTCAGTCGGCCAGTAGTCTTTATAACGAGGTACAAAAAAAAATGGCTAAATTAAATAACTGAAATAATATTATTACAACTGAATCCAAAACTTATACAAGTCTAAAAATCCAAAACAACTACTATCTCTCAAAAGAAATACAAAGTACAATAAAATAAACTTCAATCTCTTAGTCATCCAACCTGCCTAGAAATAGCTCTCTCCTAAAAACATGATATATAAATAGTATGGGATTAGCATCTTAGTATGTCCCATGAGTGTAAATGACACTTTAAATATTTCATGCATGCAGGTTTACCAAAAGCCACAAAATATGTTTGCAAGTCAATTTCCATTAATAAACAGCCACTGAGTGGAACAATATACATTATATCCAAAATAATTCACAGAAAGCCATCCATTCATCAATATAATAGAATCAAGAAGGGATAGAAATGATTCAATAATAATATTAAGTTCATATCATGATTACTATCATGATAGCACCCAGTATAATAGTTCAACACTGGGCAGTGAGTGATTCGCCAACTAGGGTGAGATACTTCTCCATCTCTGCACCTAACACGGTGGTTGTCCAACCTAAAAAATATAGTCCACATAACCAACATACTAGCTCAGACCAGCCTGACTAACTAGTACTGTCATCTCTTTGAGCAGAGTTCACCTTTTGGAGGTGGCCACCTACCAGATGACCCATTCTAACCCTCCAAGACTAGTACCACTAACCTACACCCAGTGAGTACTCAATGCTCACCGTTAGGTGCAGAATCACTTCACTTTTTCACAAACTCTGAATACCTTGGCTTTGCAAAATGTGGTTTTCATATCAAGCTTTTCAAAACATTTTAGTCATAAAAGAAGGAAAACCGTTTTCAGTTAAAAGTTCAGATTGGACAAAATCATTTAGAGATAAAAAAACCACGTTCTCAATCTAAGTATCACAATAAAATAATAACTTTTCATCATCATTTCAACATCATTTCAATCATCATGTCAACATCATTTCAACATCATTGTACAAAAGACTTGCAAACATGTACCATTTAACAAGATAGTTATGTAGGGACTTACTTGAATACTCAAATAGTCCAACCAAAGTCAATGTTTGCCCTCACTTCAAACTTCTTCGTTATCTAGAATCAATGATTTTGCAATTAGAATGCAAATATTACATTCACTATCATTTCATGCAACATGAACCCCCATGATCTTATTAACCACCTAAATCATCCATGGCATCTAGACATATTAATTCATTATTATATATCCATAACCTTCCCTTGATATGCTACTTATCATCTAATAGGCATATACTCAAATCAAATTATCAACACGATTACTCCAATTTTCATCTATCATTAAATCCACATAACAAACCCATTTGAATAAAAAGATCTCATCTTTAACCAATATAAAATAGATCTAGATCCATCTTAACAAAATATAACCATATTTTACTCCAAATATGCCTAGATCAATTATTGCAACATCGAACTTAACAATCTCATCTACTCATGCTTTTCATGCTAAACTTCATACACAACAATGCCACTATAAAATCAAGCTCATTTAATTCAGTAGGGATTGAGTCTCAAAAATACCTCTTGGCATGACACAACAAAGAGCAAAGGTAACTCATTGGTGATTGGTTGAGTTTACTAGAGAAGAGAAGATGATTGCTTCTTCTTGATTTCTTAGTTCGAAAGTCAAAGAAATAGGGGTAAATTAGTCCCCTTTGATCAAAATTTAAGAGGAAAATATGAGAATAATTGAAGATGAGTTGAAGGTTGAAGAGTTGCTAGCCTTAGGGTTAGTTTTCGATTTTGATGGAGTTTTGAGTTGTGATGGCCGAAATCTTGGAGAGAAAAGGGGGCCATTTTTTTTCATGCAAAAGAGAGGTTTAGGGTTTGATAGGTGGCTGATTTGATGAAGGGAATAGGTTAGATTTAGGTGTTTTGATGTTTCAAAGAGTTGCACCTTATGTTGGACTCGTGAACAACCAAGGGAAAAAATGGCAGCTTTTACTCTGCTAGGTTTGGCTGAAATTGAGCAGTGTTTAGGGCAGTATTATGGTTGTATTTTGGCTCTAGGTTTAGCTGAAAATAGGAGAAAAAAGAAAGAAGAAACAGTCTGGTTTTCAGCCTCGCTCTTGGATGAAATAAGGAGAAAAAAAATGAGGTCTTTAGTATTGTTATTTTTTGCTAAAACAAGAGAGAGTTTGTAGCATGCAGGCTAGATAATTTTCGTGTATGTGTGTGTGTATGTATTATCTGAAATTATGGAGAAAAGAAAAGGAGAATTTCTGGTGTTTATTTTGCTAAATAAACTTTAATTGGTTGTAGGTTATCTTGGATGGAATTATCCCAAGATTGAAGAGTTCTAGTTGAGCTGAACTAGCTATGGTAGTGGTGGCTAGGGTATTCATTTTTTCCAAAAATTTCAAGTAAGGAAAATTTGATATTTAACCAAGAAATAATTTAATTAATACTCTAATTTACTCTAGGCAAAAATAAGTAATGAAGGGATAATTATATATAGAGATAAAATCTGATTTTTAGAAGATAATTGAAATTTCTTTCTCCCCAATTCCTTATTTTCGAAAATAGCATAATCTCAAGAGACATTTGCTTAAATTAAAAATTCAATATTATCTCTTTATTTCAAACTAAAATTCTTTAAAGGAAATTAATTTGGGGAGACTTTTCTCCTATTAAAAATGGCGGCTAAAATATAGCTTCAAGATAAACATTTCTTTATGTTATTTCCTTAATAAGCTTTGAAAATTTCAGATTTTGAAATGTTTAAAATCCCTAAAAGATTACGATAAATTATTAACCTAGGAAATAATAGAAATTTAATTTTCTTTAATTCTTTTTATCAAAAATCCAAAATAATCACATTCCTATATTTTAGGAATTAAGAACCTAAGGTGGTGGCAATCCCTAGGATTTTTGGCCATGAGTAAAAAAAAAAATAGGGAAAAAGAAAATAAATTAGGGAAAAGAAAGAAAAGGCTTGCAAAAGTTAGGATTTGACTTTAAGTCACCAATGATTAAGCACCAAGCTTTATCCACTAGACCACAACGACTTTTGTTCAAATATTCCTCAAATAAATTCCCTTAACTTCTACTCAACTTACTTCATTTCTCTTCTATTAAATTCTACCAAATAAGAACAAAAGCTCTACTATCTTATCCAACACAACTATATCCAAATAAATAACTTCAAGCAATATTAAACACATAGATCACATATACTTCATGAAAATGGTTCAAATTTATCAAATACAATATAAGATGTTATGCTATGCATGACTTTCCCCATGAACTAATGGTGGTTTAAATCAGAGTATCACATCCTCTCCCTCTTAAAAGAATTTCGTCCCAAAATTCAAGGTATTACACTTTTAGAGTAAATCTGGATATTTCCTTTCAACCCAATCTTCGGTTTTCGATGTCGCATCCAGAGTACAGTGATGATCCCACAGTATCTTCACCATAAGTATCTGCTTATTCCTCAATATCTTGACACTTCGATCTAAAATCGTAATTGGTTTCTCAATGTAGCTTAGATTAGGCTACAGAATTAGCAGCTCTTTCTTCAAAACGTGATTTGAATCAGGTTTTTACTTCTTCAACTAGAACAGATGGAAAACATCATGAATTGCCACTAACCCTTTTGGCAAGTACAACTGATATGCTACAAGCCCAATCTTTTTTATCACCAGAAAGGGACCTAAATACCAAGGATTCAACTTCCCCCCTTTAGGATGCTTTAGAATCCTTCTACTAGGTCTTATCTTCAAAAAGGTCTGATCTCCTACTTGAAACTTTAATTCTCTTATTTTGTTGTTTGCATAACTTTTCTATCGGCTTTGAGCTACTTTCAGTCTTTCTCTTATAATCTTTACCTTATCCGCCATCTTCTCAATATTCACTTCGCCAAACTTGTTGATTTCCCAATCCTTTGTCCAACCCCAGTACAAAGGTACTTAACATTTCGGTCTGTATAATACTTTATAGGGTGCCATTTCAATTGACGCTTGATGACTGTTGTTGTATGCCAACTTAGCATAGGGTATACAATTAAACCACTTATCTCCAAAGTCTAATACACAGGTTCTAAACATATCCTCTAATATCTGGATAACTCTTTCAGACTATCTGTCGGTCTGAGAATGAGCAAAAGTACTAAGTTTCAGAGTCGTTCCCATTGACTCCAGAAACTTGGTCCAAAATCTCAAAGTGAATTTAGGATCCCTGTGAAACATAATGCTCGATGGTACACCATGCAATCTAACCACTTTCCTAATATAAGTCTTGGTTAACTTCTCCATAGAATCCTTTGTGAGGTATCTCATACATATCATATATGGCGCAGCGGAAAGAATAAGAACAAGATACCATCCCAGGATCTGCATACGTGTGCAAAATAAGACATACAGAGAAGAAGATCACCTTTCTAGTAAGTTCTTGTCGTTAAAAATTTTCCTTTCTCGTCTGAGGCGCGATCCAGCAATCTTTTTAATCAAACACCACGAGAGTTGAATGTCCAACTACTACAATTACAGTGTGTGATTATCGCTAACAGAAATCCACACGGAGGATCACTCTCTAGCACCAAGATATTTCTGTGCTAGTAGAAAAACAAAGTGGCGGCTGGGGTTTTGCAAAAAAATAAGAGAGAGAGAGAAGAAGAGGAGGGTTTTGGAGAGTGTTGTTACAGTGAATCACTCTCTTCAATAGGTCTTGTGTATGTATCCTATATATCACAAAAAAAACCCTACTGAAAACACCATATCTGAGATTTCTAAAACAACTAGAATTCTCTAATTGTAATTGGAACCATCAAGTTCTCATAATTACAATTTGGCCTATAAATTATAACTAATTATAATTTGGCCATAATAACTTCTCTTTCTCACAATTAACCCCACTATGTTATCAAATAACATCTTGAGAATATAATCCTTTTTTGTGTATGACCTATTAGGTTTCCCAGTTAATTGGAAGTGGACATGAATTAATTCAAACGTCTTTGAGATTAATAATCCATAATTAGTTAGAATTAATCATATTAATTATAATTAGGATTGGTTTATTAATTTATCAATTAATAAACCCACATTCCCATTTCATGAGCGGTATCTAGCAACACATATGACCACCCAAGAGTCCAGGAAATCAAGTGGCTTGACATGAACTCTTGAATAACAAACTACAGTGCAATTAACTCCTTTCACCATACAATATCTCATTCGGTTTGGAGTACGGAATTAGTGCCAACTCCCTCCAGAATATATATTAATTCTGGCCCAAATATCATTATACTTGTACAAGGAACCTACTACTCTCAATGTGCCTCAATTGGAACATTTTCCAATACACATACGCCTTGACCAAGGACTTATGAGTAGTAATTCCTACTAGTGGCCGTGAGATATTCACCCCTACTATTAGGAGTGGTGAATCCTTTATTGACCCTCTCACCTACTTTTGTTTACCTCACAATGTACCCAATATCCATCTCAAAGGTGGCCCTCGATCGAGCTCCGGAGATTGGAATCAAGGCATAAGGATAAGCAAACAAAGTACCTTGGAGATCTCAAGTGTAAGGATACTTGCACGTTTCCCATATTGAGATTATATCACTGGCACTAAATAGTTATTCATGTGATTATCTTAAAGCTAGGTCATCCAATGAACTTATTCCATTAACAATCATCCATGTGTTAACTTTGAGTATCTCAATACTCATGGTTATGAGAACCACCGCCTGATCGAATAAGGAAGTCTAACACATGTTAGTCTTAACGTATTAATGATGTCCTATCTCATTAATACTACGACTAGGGACTATTTATGTACTAACACCATCCATTGTAGTAGGAATCTCATATCATGATTTCTATCATGATTTCCTTAAAACAGTGTTGTACTAGGGACTTTATCGAACAGTTATATTACTTAAAGTAAACAAAAGAAACTGTAAGATAAATAACGCCTTTTATTAAAATAAATTGTGTCATATACAATGTACAAGTGATTACCTCTAGGGCACAACACTAACAGAAACGTATTGTGCCACATCCCTCTTCATCCCCCGCCACCAATAGGCCTTCTTTAAGTCTTGGTATATTTTCACCTCTCCTAGGAAAAATAGTATACTTGCTCCTATAAGCCTTATCTATTATCCTTTTTTTTTTTCAATACTTTATTAATTTTCTCAACTACTAACACATGCATTAATAATGTCCTATCTTATTAATAGTACGACTAGGGACTATTTAAGTACTAACACTATACAGTGTAGTAGGAATCTCATATCATGATCTCTATCATGATTTCCTTAACACAGTGTTGTACTAGGGACTTTATCTAACAGTTATATTATACAAAAGTAAACAAAAGAAATTGTAAGATAAATAATGTCTTTTATTAAATAAAATATGTCATATACAATGTATAAGTGATTGCCTCTATGGCATAACACTATCAAACTCCCACTTGCACTAGAGACAATCATTTATGTATTTAATACCGAATGACTCAACATGCCTATCATGTTTCTTTTGGGATAGCGCTTTTGTAAGTGGGTCAGCTATGTTCTCATCCGAGGGAACTCTCTCTATCTTTGCATCATTCCTATCTATGATCTCTCGGATCAGATAATAGCGCCACAGTACGTGTTTGGATTGTTGGTAAGACCGTGGTTCTTTTGCTTATGCAATGGCTCTGTTGTTGTCACAATATAGAAATATTGGACCAACAACACTAGAAACCACACCCAGTTCTGTTACGAACTTCTTGATCCAAACAGCCTCCTTAGCTGCTTCAGAAGCGGCTATGTACTCCGCTTCTGTCGTAGAGTCGGCAATAGTCTCTTGTTTGGAACTCTTCCAACTTATTACCCCTTCGCACAACGTAAATACGTAACCGGATTGTGATTTGAAATCATCTTTGTCAGATTGAAAACTGGCATTAGTAGACCCATTTATTTTCAAATCACATTCTCCACATATTAAGAATACATTCTTAGTCCTTCGTAAGTACCTAAGGATATTCTTTACAACCACCTAATGACTCTTACCAGGGTCGGATTGGTATCTGCTCGTCAAATTGAGAGCACAAGATACATTAGGCCTTGTACATATCATAGCGTACATGATAGATCCAACTGACGAAGTATATGAAATCTTACTCATATGATCCTTTTCAACTTATGTCTTGGGAGACATTGACTTTGAAAGGCTTACACCATATGACATGGGTAAGAATCCCTTTTTGGATTGATCCATGCTAAACCTCTTTAGCACTTTATCTATGTATGTAGACTGTGAAAGACCTAGCAACCTTTTAGATCTATCTCTATAAATCCTTATTCCAAGAATACATGTTGCTTCACCAAGGTCTTTCATGGAGAATTATTTGGAGAACCAAACTTTAACTGTTTGCAAGATAGGTATATCATTTCCTATTAGTAATACGTCATCTACATAAAGCAATAAGAAAATAATTATGTGAAACCCTACCTAAAGCCAACCCTAGAGTAAGGGGGTCAGGATGCATATCATATTTTCTTACATAAATAAATATATTTTTGAATGTTTTTATGTGCTTTAGAATTATAATTTATAGTCTAGAAGACTTAGTTGTGCTTATTGAGTAGGAAGGGTAAAATGGTAATTTTGCTTGAGGTCAAATAGGGAGATAGCTTGAGGATTAAATAGGAAGAATATTTAGGAGAGAAAATAAGAACAAGAGTTGTTATGGTTTAGTGGTTAGAGCTTTGAAATTAATCTCTAAGGTCTTGAGTTCAAACCCCACCAATTTAGTTTTATCATGATTAAGTTTCATTTTTATATAAGGTAGAATATTTTCGGCCCTTGCATGCCACAAGAAAAAGTAGGAGTGTTGTCCTAGGGAGATATGAAGGGAATATCTTAATTCTATTCTTGTCCTACAAGAATTCTTAAGGGATTCATGCCCTTTTATTCCCTAGCTTACCTTAAATTCTTCACCAATTAAGCTCGTTCAATTTATCCAAATCCATATCTTAATTCCAAAAAATTCAGTAAGGTTTATTGATCTTGGAATTTCGAAAATGGCTCTTAGAGGATAGAGTTTTGGCTAAAAATTGGGATGGAGTTAAGGAAGGTTCCCAAGAGAATTAATTTCCATGGTTGAACCTTCAAACTCCACTCCATAAGTATTCATCTTTTTCATGGTAGCAAACTGGAAATTTTCCAGATTCTTGGACAGTCCAGCTTTCGAAAACTTCAGCCATTTTTCTTACTCTAATGCTGGCAGAAAAATGACCAACTTACTCAGCTTGAAGACTGGAATTTCTCTGCCAAAACCGGACTGCACAAAGCTGTGCAAACCAGGAAAAATTTTTGGACAGTTTCGCAGCATGGCAGGACAACAATCAAAGTTGTTTCCTCAGCCTTCAAACCAGTATTTCAACTCTGGCTTTCCTCTATAAAGAAGGCTGGAAACCAGCGTTAAAGGACCCTCCAATACCTCTCCAACCTCTCTGCAAATTGGTTAGATCATTGCAGAAAAAACTGCACAAAAATTCCAGCAAACCATTCAAATGACCAACCAGAAAAATTAACCTTAGTCAGCTATAAACTGAACTCCATCACTCTCCTCCACTGACCTACATGATTGGACCCCATAGCCACCCCTTGAATTCCTCATTCAATTACTCCAATCAAGCTTACAATTAAAGTTCAAAAATTCCAACAATTGCTCCATGAAAACTCCCTTGGATTAAGCTTCAAACAACAAAAAATCCTCCCACCGTTGCACTCCTAATTTTGGCCAACCTATATCTCCTTCAACCCTCATACATTTCAGAAAAATCACAGCAAAACCAGTTGGCCATTACAGCTTCCAAGAGCTTCCATCAAGTAAACAACATTACTATATCTTCTACCTTGAAACACTCCATGAATTACTCTATTTGAATTTCAAACAACCGGCTTTCTCTCTTCTCCCTAATCTGAAAATCAAATCATAAGAATTCCTCAATCATTCGGCCAACACTTTCAGCCTTTCGTCCAGCTCTATCTCCAATTCTCTCCATTTCTCCAAGAACACCAAGAATATACACTACCTTTCTTCAAGTCTAAGACCACTCAAATCACCTCCAAACCCTTCCATTAACTCCAGATCATGTCTACTCACTCCCTAGAGTCCATTTTTGGATTTTATAACATCAAATATTGAAAACAAAAATCTGCTAACGGATCAAAAACCAGAATTTTCTTGAAGTATCAAGAACACTATCAAGGTAATCAGGAATGATTTTGTTCATCTTATTTCCCTTCAATCTTTAACATAATATACTAATACTCTCTCTCTCTCTCTCTCTCTCTCTCTCCCTCTCTCTCTCTCTCTCTCCAAAAATGGTTGCTACAACGATGGCTGTTTTTCTTCTTCATTCTCGGACAATTCAAGCCTTCCAAGTGTGTGGATCTCCTTGAATCTTCATCGAGATAGTCATCAACCAAGTATTTCTTTTTAACCTTCTCTTTAATTCTAAAATCATGTCTCTTAGATGTTGTTAGAAAAGGATGGAATATGATTGGGGTTTGAGTATGTGTTTGTATGAAGGAGTTGAGATTGGAGCATGATGATGTTTTGCCATGGTTAAGTTTTATGATATTTCTTGTACATCGATGCATGCTTTTCATGTCATGAGTGAATATGGATGGTTAAGTAGGCTAGATATTATGTCACCTTTGGCAAATAGGGTATTATGCTCTTGTTTTCATTGAAGTCATGAATATGATTATGCTTAGTAGAGATTTAACCATGTGATAGTAGGTTTGGATTTAAGCCTTTATTCATGAATAGAATAGTTTGTTGATTGATGTTGGATTTTATGTTCATGATTCTTGTTAGCAATAGGAAAATAATAATCATGACCTTGTTGATCCTAAGCCATTTTAATTGACCAATTTTATTACGTTAATTAAAATTAATATTATGATTTCCTCCAAAAATTTCAAAAACCCTAGGAAGTTGGATTTGGAATATTAAATGGGATAGTAATATTTTAGCCTAATAAATGATACCTTTTATTAAAGGACATATATATATATATATATATATATATATATAATAAATCAAGACTTTTTTATATATAATAATAGTAGGTAAAATATTACTCTTGTAGGCTATATATTCATAAATACTATTGAAATTTATTTATTATCTATTGATCAAAATTTAATAAAATTTATTTATTAATTATTTTCTAACTATTAATTATTAATTAAGAGATTAGTAATAAGTTATTATTTATTTTAATATTATCATCTAGGACTTAGGATTCTTCATCAATTAAACCCTAGTTTATTTATAACAACACTAACGATTTTTATTTGAACTCATAACTTATTAGTAATTATTTTACAATCCCTAGTTATTTTCATTTATCAAGTTAGACTTATTTTATAAAAACCTTTATCATCTAGCCTTGAAGCTTGGGATAGTAGGGTCATGATTGTAATAAGTTGAACTAGGATTATTTATGGAAGCAAATATAGCTTGAGTATAACCATATGCCTTGTGTTTAACCCAGGCGGGATTAGGTCAGCTTTGGAAGACTTGTGAATTTGCAAGCAAAGGATCAGGTAAGCTCCTACATAAAACTTATTTAATGACAAAAGGTTACTATGGCAAGCCAAACGGGAAGTGTATGGACACTCATTTTGTAAAGGTAATTAAGGACTGTTTCCTTTCTTGTTCAGTCAAACAAATCATTTGAAACCAACAAGCAGTTTTGCTCAAATACTAAACTCTTTCTGAAACCAACTTTGACACGAACTTTAGAAACCCTTAATTGCTATTTCCAAATAAAGCAATGTTTTATCAGTTTTCTCCTGAGTGGGATAATTAATGTTGAGTACTCAATAAGGGTAGGCTAATAGTACTAGTTTTGAAGAGTAAGAGCGAGTCTTCTGGCAGGAGGCCACCTCCAAAAGATGAACTTAACTTGGAGAAGCGACAGTACTACTTAGTAATGCTGGTCCGAGCTAGCAAGTTTCAGTCATGTGGACTGTCTATTTTCGAAGTGGACAACCGGTATGTTTGGGTATAGAGAAGGAGTATCTTACTCGGTAGGCCATACAACTACCGTTTATCAGTCTACACAAAGTGTGGCATTCTGACCGTTATATGGTCATGGGGCCCAATGTGTGGAAACCAATGGCCGCCCATTTGAGTGGTTTTTTTTATTGTGCACATGTATGGTTGGAAAAGCAAAATACTACTCTTTATTTTTAACATTATTTAATACTTGCCAGCACATTCTCTTATACAACTTTTACAACTTTCATACATGAACTGTTTTACCTAAAACACTCAAAGTACACACGAGCATACTGAGATTTTTATCTCATCACATTTTATGCCATGTTTTTAAGTCGATCCTACTGTGGGGATGAGTAGCTAGATTGTTGCCTACTTGAAGACTCTATGCCATTTATTTTATATGTTGCTTTGAGAGATGATAGTGAACAATTTATTTTGGATTTGTTCTTGAATTTTTGGGTTGTAATAAGTTTAAATTTTAAAATTTTGTTTATTTTCATTTGTGTAACCTAGTTATAAAGACCTCTTGTCCTTTAGACGGGGCGACATCCCCGGCCCTGTTGGGCCTAGGTAGTGGGGTGTTACAGATTGCACTCCCACTGATCTTCTTGTATGCACAAGGCTTAACCATGTTTTGAATGAAACCAAACTCTTTGATTGTTTCATCAAAATGGATGTTCCAACTCCTAGAAGCTTGCTTAAGTCCATAAATGGACCTTTGTAGCTTACACACATTTGTGCTATCATTGAATGTGAAGCCCTCAGGTTGTGTAATGTATACTTCCTCAGTCAGATTTCCATTTAGGAAAGATGTTTTCACATCCATTTGCCAAATCTCATAATCATACTGAGCAGTAATGGCTAGGAGTATCCTGATGGATTTTAACATGGCTACTGGCAAGAAAGTTTTGTCATACTCAAAACCATGTTGTTGACGATAATCCTTCACCACTAGTCGTGCTTTATAGGTAACTACATTACCATCAATGTTCGTTTTCTTCTTTAAAACTCATTTGCACCCAATAGATTTAATTCCTTTGGGTGGATCAACCAAAGTCCATACTTGGTTATCGTACATGGAATCCATCTCTGACTTCATGGCCTCAAGCCATTTGCCTGATTCTAAACTGTTCAGAACATCCTTGTAGGTAGTAGGCTCATCTTCATCTATAAGCAATACGTCATTGTGGTCACTAATAGGAAATCTATATCTCTCAGGTGCCACACGTATCCTACTAGACCTACGAGGTTCTTGTGTAGTAGAAGGTTGATCTATTCTCTCAATAGATATGGAATCAGATGGTTGATCCTTGTTTTTTTTTATCTTTTTGAACTTCGCTAAGTTTAATTTTACTGCCACTGTCCTCTTTGAGCATGTGCTTCTTTTCTAAGAAGACAACATGCTTCGAAACAAATATTTTGTTTTCAGATGGTAGGTTGAAGTAATATCCGAAAGATTCTTTTAGATATCCTACAAACAAATACTTGTCAGAGTTACTATCAAGTTTGTCTGACTATGGCCTTTTGACAAAGGCAAGACAACCCCATTCTCGCAAGTGAGATAACTTTGGTTTCTTACCAAAGAACATCTCAAATAGGGTAGAATTAACCAATTTTGTCGGAACTTTGTTTAGTATATAAACTGAAGTCTCTAGTGCATACACCCGAAATAATTTTGGTAGGTCTGTAGAAGTCATCATGGTCCGTACCATGTTTAGAAGAGTTTGATTCCTTCTCTCAGATACACTGTTATGTTGAGGTATGTGTGGTGGAGTCCATTGGGATAATATCCCATTATCTCTAAGATAACTCAGAAACTCTTGGCTCAAGTATTCTCCTTCTTAATCAGATCTTAGAGTCTTAATACTTTTGCTAAGTTGTTTCTCTATTTCATTCATGAAGTCTTTGAACTTATCAAATGCCTCAGATTTGTATTTCATTAAATACAAATACCCGTATCGTGAGAAATCATTGTTAAAGGTTATGAAATAGTTATAACCTCCTCTTGCTTGTATTGACATTGGGCCATATACATCAGAATGTAAGAGTTCTAATGATATGACTTTTTGTGGTGGTTTTTTCTTGGTGTTGTGGTATATTTGTTGGTTATGGTTCAGCTCAACAATGGGAACCAAAACAGAGATTTTTTATTGTGACAAAAGAGAAAGGTAACCTAACTATCTACACTCTTTCAAACCCTTGAAAAACAAAGCCTCAAAGACCCTCAAGATGAATAGAAAGTTCTACTAGATTCTCACCCTAATATCCTTGAAGCAACAAAGGCAAACAAGAACAATAGAATAGAGAAAATAGGCACCCAAATATTGAATTTCAAACAAACCTTAGATGAACAAAGAAACTAAGACCCATTCAAAGAAAACAACATTGGATTATCCAAAAGATTTATAGACTCTTACAAAAGAAGGACTAACCCTTTAGCTTAGTCTTGAACAAGATGAATAAGGAGGCTTAGCCTCTTAAGATTCTCCCTCAAATTTAAATTAAAATCAAGTGAATTATCTTGTCAAAGTAATAAAGGTGCTATTTATACTACCCTAACCCTAGCTAAGTAATCCCTGAGGTTTAGTTACAGTTTAGGGTCAAAATAAGTCTTTACAAGCAATTAAAAGTGAAGAAAATTGGAGAAAAGCATCAAAAAGCAAAACAGTCGATGACTGCCCAGGGCCAAGCCGGCGCCGGTTTGGAAAATCACAACCGGCGCCGGTTAGGTTCTGTCTTCGATCGGTTCTCGTTTACTTTAGTGTTGGTTTTGGACAGAATGGAGCCAGCACCGGTTTGGCTGCATGGTGCCGACGCCAGCTATCCTTTGGAAGCCTTCCTTGTTAAATTTCATCCCCTTTTGTTGACGGCTTAAGTTCTTGTTGGGCTCTTTCGTGGATGGCCAGCAACACGAACTCTTGGTTCGCTTCCTCAACCCTCCAATCTTCCTTCATCCTCAAACATTGTTTGATGATCAATTGAAAATCATCTTGAAGCTTCTTGGTCCTCGCTCCAGTTATCGGTCCTTGTCCTCCATGATGAAGTGGAGTCTCATCATCTCCCCCTCCTTGAAAAGGATTCGTCTTTGAATCTTCGCCATCATCTACATCAAAAGGAGAGAGGTCACTAACATTAAAGGTAGCACTAACATGATACTCACCCGATAGATCTATCTTGTAAGCATTATCTCCAACTTTGGTAAGAACTTGAAATAGTCCATCTCCCATTGCATCAAGTTTGCTTTGGCGTTGCGTGGGGAATCTCTCATTGCGAAGGTGCACCCATTCCCAATCCCCTGCCTCAAAAGAAACCTTTTTCCTTCCTTGATTGTGCTTATGGGCGATCTCTTTGTTGCATTTTGCAATGGTTTCCTTCACCTTCTCATGGAGTGCCTTCACTATTTCTGCTTTCTTAGCTCCATTAAGGTTCAACCGTTCACCTATAGGCAAAGGAATCAAATCTAGAGTTAGAGGATTAAAACCATATATAATTTCAAAAAGAGAATAAGAAGTGGTAGAGTGAATAGCCCTATTGTATGCAAACTCAATGTGAGGTAAGCACTCCTCCTAATTCTTCAAGTTCTTCTTGATTATGGCCCGCAAGAGTTGGGTGAGTGTACGATTGACCACCTCGGTTTGTCTGTCCATTTGGGGATGACAAGCTATGGAAAACAAAAGGTTAGTCCAAAATTTGCCATAAATCTCTCCAAAAATGGCTAAGAAATTTTGTATCCCTATCTGAGACAATAGTCCTTCGAATCCCATGCATTCTCACCACTTCCTTAAAGAATAAATTTGCAATATTTGACGCATCATTAGTCTTAGAACAAGCCACAAAATGAGTCATTTTGGAAAATCTGTCAACAATCACAAATATAGAATCCTTGCCCCCCTTGGACTTAGGCAATCCTAAAATGAAGTCCATTGAAATATCAACCCAAGGCACATTAGGTGTGGGCAAAGGAGTATAAAGACCATGTGAAAGAGCTCTAGACTTAGCTTGCCTATAGGTAATGCATTGAGAACAATGTCTCTCCACATCCTTTCTCATTTTTGGCCAAAAGAAATGTTCCTTAAGGATGCCTAAGGTTTTTGCAACACCAAAATACCCCATTAGTCCCCCACTATGGGCTTCCTGAACTAGCAACACCCTAATGGATCCCTTTGGCAACAAAGCCTTGCCTCCCTAAACAAGAAACCATCATGCTTATAATATTTAGCAAATGCACCTTTCTCACAAGCATGGAAAATATCCCCAAACTCCTCATCATCAACATACAAATCTTTCACAAATTCAAAACCAAAAAGTATCCAAAAAGTTGAGGAGTGTATACCTTCGAGATAGTACATCCGCTACCACATTTTCCTTACTCTTCTTGTATTGGATGACATATGGAAATGACCCAATAAACTCCATCTACCTTGCATACCTTTTGTTCAAATTTTGTTGCCTCTTGAGGTGTTTAAGGGTCTCATGATTGGTATGAATGACAAACTCTCTCGGCAAAAGGTAGTGTTGCCAATACTCTAAGGTCCTCACCAAAGCAAAAAGCTCTTTGTCATAGGTAGAATAGTTAAGGGCTGCCCCGGACAATTTTTCACTAAAGTATGCAATGGGTTTTCTATCTTGGGTCAAGACTGCACCTATTCCCACCCCACTTTCATCACACTCTATCTCAAAAGCCTTCTCAAAATTGGGAAGAATAAGAATTGGAGCTTGGCTCAATTTGTCCTTGAGGGTTTGAAAGGTTTGTTGTTGGGTTTCCTCCCACCTAATTCCCACCTTTTTCTTTACCATTTCGGTTAGAGGGGCTTCTATTGTGCTAAAATTTTAGATGAACCTCCTATAGAAACTAGCTAGCCTATGGAAACTACGGACTTGGGTAATGGTGATAGGGGTTGGCCAATCTTGGATGGCTTTCACTTTCCCTCATCAACCTCAATCCCTTTTGCACTCACAACATACCCAAGGAATGTAATCCTCCCCAAACAAAAAGAGCATTTCTCAAGATTAGCATACAATCTCTCCATTCGGAGAGCCACAAGCACACTTTGAACATGATTTAAATGATCCACATATGATTTGCTATAAATTAATATGTCATCAAAGTACACAAAAATAAATTTTTCAATGAATTCCCTCAAAACATGGTGCATTAATCGCATGAAAGTATTAGGAGCATTAGACAATCTAAAGGGCATGACAAGCCACTCATACAACCCTTGTTTAGTTTTAAAAGTTGTTTTCTATTCATCCCCTTCTCGTATCCTAATTTGGTAATAACCGGATTTCAAAGCAATTTTTGAGAAAATGCATGCACCAAATAGCTCATCTAGCAAGTTATCTAGCCTAGGAATGTGATAGCGATATTTTATCGTTATGTTGCTGATAGCACGACAATCCACGCACATACGCCATGTCCTATCCTTTTTGGGCACCAAGAGAACCGGAACCGCACATGGGCTTAGGCTCTCCTTCACATGTCCCTTCTCAAGCAATGCCTCCACTTGTTTTTACAATTCCTTGGACTCCTCTGGATTGCTTCTCTATGCCGGTCGGTTGGGGATGATGGCTTCGGGTACAAAGTCAATTTGATGCTCAATTCCTCTCAATGGTGGTAGTCCTCCGGGCATCTCATTTGGGAAAACATCTTCATACTCTTGAAGAATAGCTGCAATTTCATGAGGCAAAGACAATGTGGAATCATTAGTAGAAACATAAGAACCTTTGCATAAAAGAAGAATAATCGGTTCCTTAGCTTCTATAGCCTCTATGACCTCACTCTCTTTTGCAAAGAAATTCACTCTCTTTTTACCTCCCCTCTCTAGGCCTTGATCATTTATATCCTTGATTGTCAAAGGCACTTGCTTACTCATTCTCTCTCTCAATTCTTTTTATTGCCTCTCCTTTTCTTTCCTCTCACTTTCTTGCTTTTGCTTAACTTCTAGTGCTCTCTTCTTCTTCTTATTTTCTTTCATGATTCTTTGGTCTTTGCTCACCTTACTAGGGCCCATGGGGATGAGGGTAAACTTAGTTTCCTTCTTGAGTAGGGAATAAGTATTCTTTCTCCCATCATGTTTCACATGCCTATCATATTACCAAGGCCTCCCTAGTAGTAAGTGCCCCGTTTGCATGGGCAATACATCACAAAGTACACCATCATTGTACTTCCCCATTTCAAAAGACACCAACACTTTCTTGTTTACTCTTATTTCCCCACTATCATTCAACCATTGTAGTTTGTAAGGCTTGGGATGCTTAATCCAACTCATGTCCAATTCTTCAACTAAATCCGCATTAATCACGTTGGCTTGGGACACTACAAGGGGTCTTATTGATTAGACACCTAGTGTAGAAAATGTTCTCTCTTTGTTGGTGGTCTTGATCCTCAATGGCTTGTGAGCTCAATGACCTTTTTGTGACTCCCACCAAGGAGTATTCTTGTCCCACAACTTCTCCTTCATCACTCTCCTCATCTCAAATTCCCTCTTAGTTTCCTTGGTTCATTTCTTCCTCTTCTTCTTCGTCGGTAGAAACCTTACCATAGGGATTGGTATACATCACCCTCTTGCTTGGACACTCATGGGAAGTATGTCCATATCCTAGGCACTTAAAACACTTGATGTCTCTATTCCTTTGTGGCCTCTCCATGGTTTTCCCTCTGTCCTTGTTCCATCCTTCTCTAGGTTTCCAATCCTCCCTAGGTTTCCATTCTTCTCTAGGTTTCCAAGCCTTCCTCGGTTTGTCGAAGTCCCTTTGATATGGTTTAGGAGCTTCATCCTTCTTAGTTTGCACCTTACTAGTTTTGTTGGGATTTAGAAGTGTTGGTCTAGTAAATGCCCTCCTCCTTAATTACCTTTCAATCTTCATAGCGGCATGTACCATATTCTCCAAGCGATCATAGGGGTGCAATTCCACCAAATTGGCAATCTCCATATTTAATCCTCCTAAAAATCTTGCCCTTGTAGCTCTTGGATCCTCATGAATTTGAGCTGTCATCAACATAACCTCCATTTCCTTATGGTAATCCTCCACACTCTTGTTCCCTTACTTGAGTTCTTGGAGCCTTTGCTAGAGATCATTATAGTAATGGTGTGGTATAAACCTTGCCCTCATCATGTCTTTCAACAAATTCCAATTAGCCAAGCTTTCCACTCCCATTTGTCTCCTTTGTGCACTAACTTGCTCTTTCACACCAAAGTATACTCCGAGAATCCCAAAATAGCTAACCTCACTTTTGACTTCTCACTATAGTTATAGCTTTCTAGAAATATCTCCATTTTGCTTTCCTACTCAAAATAAGCTTTGGGGTCACTTTTGCCATAGAATGTAGGCACATTCAACTCAATATGGCTCAACTCCCTTTCCACATCATTTCCTTCTCTCCTTCCTCCTCTATGGCCCTATTCTCTATGTTGTTCCTTAAAAGCCTCGACATGATCCCCCTCATACCATTCATCAACTCGCTCAAATTCTCTTTCTGGCCCCTTTACATTGATCCCTCCGTTCCTTCCTTGGCCTCTTCCTCGTCCTCCTCTCAAGCCATGTCTTCCTCTTCTCATAGGAGCTTGTTGGATACCCCCAATAGAGTGTTCATCCCATTCTTCCCCTTGTTGGGCATGTAACGGAGGAGTGTGGGCATCACCATCCCTCATCTTTGGACTAGGCACTTCATACCGCTCTTGGCCTCTCATTTGTGCAACGGTAGAAGACTGTCCAAGATAGTTTATCAACTCCCTTGTCATGTTTTGGAACTCGCTTTGCATTGTCCTCATCATCACTTGCATATCTTCAGGTAGTCCCCTAGCATTAAATTGTTATTCTTGAGGTCTACTAGGTTCACTTGGGTTAGACCTAGAGATCTCTTGTTCATGGGCCATGGTGATGGAATATTACCTTACACCTATAAAATAAAGAGGTTAGAAGAAAAATAGACCCTCACTCACTTCCTTGTGTGATGGCACTCCACGCTCGTGTTTGCTCTCTTAGGCTATTTTAATGATAAGCTCACCCTCTTGCCTTTTTTTCTCAACACTCAAGCCTTCTTGTTCGATCCCAATTTTCCCCAATAGCTGAAGATTTAGTCCAGCTAAGTGAGTTACACAAATCAAGAGAATTTTCCAATTTCGGGGTCTTAGGGGAATTTCAACAAAAACTTGTTGGGCACCTTAAACAATCAAGTTTTAGGTCAAGAATTCAAGAAAATGTGGATTCAATCAACTCAAGAACAAGTACTAAGCGCACAAGGAACAATTCTAAGCAAGAAACAAGTAAGAATTATCAAAACAAAGAGACAAGAACAACTAAAACTAGGATGATGAAGAACAAAATGGTCACAAGTGCACAATAGAGAAATTGAGTTCAAGGGTCATGGAATTTAACATTAGAGTGTTATAAAAAGTCACAAAAACCCAAAGAATCAAAATCAAGAATCAAAGTTCCCAACTATAGCAAAAAACACTCTTATCGAACTTTTATCAAACACATAGACTGCAACTCGTCACTCAAGAGCAATTAAAATTTCAACCATATTCAAGCCAAATTTCACCACAAACACAAGATAAATTTGTTCCCAAGGATTATAACAATATCAAGGAGCAATTTCCTAACAAAAAATTCAAGATATAACAAAGATTCAATGACCTTTTTGAAGCATATTTTTCAGTTACGGGATTTGCCCTGTTTTTCTTTTTCTTCACTTTGTGGGGCTCCTTTTCTTGTTTTCAAGCTTTGATGAGAATCAAGCTTTTCCTTGCTCTGATACCAAACTCTTTGATATGACTTTTTGTGGTGGATTTTTTCTTGGTGTTGTGGTATATTTGTTGGTTATGGTTCAGCTCAACAATGGAAACCAAAATAGAGATTTTTTCTTGTGACAAAAGAGAAAGGTAACCTAACTATCTACACTCTTTCAAACCCTTGAAAAACAAAGCCTCAAAGACCCTCAAGATGAATAGAATTTTCTACTAGATTCTCACCCTAATATCCTTGAAGCAACAAAGGCAAACAAGAACAATAGAATAAAGAAAATAGGCACCCAAATATTGAATTTCAAACAAACCTTAGAAGAACAAAGCAACTACGACCCATTCAAAGAAAACAACATTGGATTATCCAAAAGATTTATAGACTCTTACAGAAAGAGGACTAACCCTTTAGCTTGGTCTTGAACAAGATGAACAAGGAGGCTTGGCCTCTCAAGATTCTCTCTCAAATTTGAATTAAAGTCAAGTGAATTGTGTTGTCAATGTAATAAAGGTGCTATTTATACTACCCTAACCCTAGCTGAGTAATCCCTGAGGTTTAGTTACAGTTTAGGGTCAAAATAAGTCTTTACAAGTAATTAAAAGTGAAGAAAACTGGAGAAAAGCATTAAAAAGCAGAACAGTCGACGATTGCCCAGGGCCAAGCCAGTGCCAGTTTGGAACATCACAATCGGTGCTGATTAGGTTGTGTCTTCGCTCGGTTCTCATTTGCTTGAGTGTTGGTTTTAGACAGAATGGAGCCGGCGCCGGTTTGGCTGCATGGTGCCAGCGCCGGCTGTCCTCTAGAAGCCTTCCTTGTCAAATTTCATCCATTTTTGCTGACGGCTTAAGTTCTTGTTGGGGTCCTTTGCGGATGGCCAGCAACATGAACTCTTGGCTTGCTTCCTCAACCCTCCAATCCTCCTTCATCCTCAAGCATTGTTTGATGATCAATTGAAAATCATCTTGAAGCTTCTTGGTTCTCGCTCTAGTTATCGGTCCTTATCCTCCATGATGAAGTGGAGTCTCATCATCTAATAACTCCTTAGCCCATTCTCCTTTTCCTGAAAAAGGAGTTTTAGCCATTTTACCTAGTAAACAAGACTCGCTTGTGCCATACGGTTCATAATCAAATGACCATAAGTCACCAAGCTTGTGTAACTTAAAAACACGATTTTCGTTTACATGGCCTAAATGACAATGCCATAAGTAAGAGGTGTTAGAGTTATCTATTTTAGGTTTCTTATTGTTTATATTGAGAATCGGATTATCCAAATCTAGAACATATAAACCATTAACCAGAGTTGCTGAATCATAATGAATATCATTCAATGAAAAAGAACAATATTTATTCTTAAATATCAAGTGAAATTCATTTAAGTCTAAACACGCAATTGAGATAATGTTTTTCATTAAAATTGGTATATAATAACATTTTTATAATTCTAGAACTAATCCCGAAGGCAAGTTCAGCTCGTATGTCCCCACAACAAGTGCAGCAACCATTGCCCCATTTGTAGTACGTAGGTTCACGTCGCCTTTCTCTAGTTTTCTACTGCCCTTTAGTACGTACTGTAACACCCCAGTACTACGTACCCAAAAAGGGTGGGGATGTCGCCCCGTCCTGGAGTACAAGAGGTCTTTAAAATGAGGTATAAAAATGTAAAGACAACCAAAGAAATCAAACTTAGATAAATAATGGAAAACTCTTATTACATCGGCTTAAACACGAGCAAAACTAAACAAAAACAAATATCCAATCAGAAACTTGAACCAACAATTGTCTCCTAGAACACAATGGAAAGAAATAACAAAAGCTTCAACTATCACATGCCCCGCTTGCTCAGCAAAATCTATCTCCTGAAAATATGATATAAAATAGTGTGAGATTAAATCTCTGTAAGTCCTATGTGTGCACATGGTACTTTGAATAGTTCGTGTATGCATAGTGAAAAACATTTGCAAAAATATTCGACAAGTCATAAATAATTTTCTCTTTGCAAGGTGTAGGTTTTTCTCATTGTCGCACTTTATACAAAATAAATCATCCACTTGAATAAATAGTCATGTTACCACACGTTGGGCTCCATGAGGATAAGGCACCACACTTTGTGCACCTTGCCTGGACCAGATTACCACACGTTAGGCGTTCTGATCAAGGTAAGTGTATAGCCCACCGGGTGAGATACTCCTTCTTCTTTACACCTAGTAAAACTATCCGTGTGTCCATGCTAGGAAAATAAATAATACCTTACCAGGTACAAATGCTAGCTCGGACTGGCCTGACCAACCAACACTGTCGCCTTTTCAAGTTGAGCTTATCTTCTGGAGGTGGCCTCCTGCCAGAAGACTTACTCAAGCCCTC
This sequence comes from Voacanga thouarsii, assembly GCA_026120185.1. Lineage (NCBI taxonomy): Eukaryota > Viridiplantae > Streptophyta > Magnoliopsida > Gentianales > Apocynaceae > Voacanga > Voacanga thouarsii. The sequence goes on along the minus strand of JANUWF010001966.1, from coordinate 112,042 downwards.
CAGAACTAGTATTGTTAGCCTACCCTTATTGAGTACTCAACGAACATATCCGTTAATTCCTGATTCAAAATATTTCCATATCTTGGCTTTGTAAATGTGGTTTTCTTTAGAAGAGTTTTCTAAAAATTTAGGAGAAAGAATAGTGTTCTTGATAAAATCGTTAGTTTGACAAAACTGGTAAAAGAGTAAATATCCACGTTTACAACCCAAGCAAACATAGTTTAACAATATCTTCACAATGCTTTACAACATAGACTTACCAACACAACATTTAACAAAAGAGTTTATGCAGGGACTTATTTGATATGCCTCAGATAAACATGATAAAATCACAACTTGCTTCCTTAAAATACCCTCCTGATCTAGAATTACATAATATCATGATCAGGGTCTCAATCGATTCAAACATGCATTAAACTCATTTATTCCCATAACAATTCACAATCCATTATCTACCCCCAAATAAATTATCTACTTCTCAAAGTTCATACACTATGACCCTACATCCATCAAAGACATGATTAATATATTAAAAAGGTCTTGCCTTGGCCATCACAATTTACATCCATCATTACCACAATAGAATATAGCAATGCTATCCATCGAATAAGTTTAACTAATTACTCGTCTCAAAATATTCATATATCCCAACTAAGTACTTACAATTTACATCCATCATTACCACAATAGAATATAGCATTGCTATCCATCGAATAAGCTTAACTAATTACTCGTCTCAAAATATTCATATATCCCAACTAAGCACTTACATCATGCCTTCATACCTCCCTGGACATCATCAATCTCATTAGACCTTAACTTTGACATCAAGGGTAAGAATTCCCTTACCTTAAAACAACTGGGTTATCAAGATCTCGATGCTCCTATGGTGATCGTCCCGAGTTCGTTTGAGAAGAAGAGAAAAGCTGCCTTCTTTCCTTCCTTTTGTCCGAAGGTAGCTAAAGAGGATGAAATCAGCCTTTAGGTGGCGTGATTCAAGGGATGGAAAAGAGAAGAATTGATGGAAGAAAGGATTCAAGAGGTTGAGATGATTTTTGCTTACCTTAGGGTGTGATCGGTTTTTTCTAGGAATTGCTCTTGGGATTTTCAAAAATTGTGGAAGAGTTCTTGCTAGAATTTTTGTGTAGGAAGGAGGTACTGGTCGGCTACTGTGATTTAGGGTTAGATGGTGGTGCTAAGAAGGACTCCTAATGGCTTTAGGTTTCTTGGATAGCAAGGAAGGAAATTGCAGCTTACTGTACCCTTTTTGCTGCTGAAATTAGGAAGGTTTAAGAGGAGAAAATAATCTGGAATTATTCTCTCATGCTGGCTGAAATATTGCTCAAGAAAAGGGCTATGTGTGTTCAGTTCTTTTTGGCTAATCAAGGAAGAGTTTGCACAGCTTTTGGTCACTTAAAATCTTGTGCACGTGCAGTGGTTTTTGCACAAAAAAATTGCTGAACAAAAGAGGGAAAATTCAAGCTGATTTGGTTGCTAATCTGTCCACAATTCAGAGAGGAAATAATGAGTTATTTAGGCATTGAAATTGGCCAATTCAATAGGGAGTTTTAGTGGTGGTTGGAGTGCAGAATTTTTGGTCATTGCATTAAGCAAAGCCGACTAAAAATACTGGTTTGAAGCTGCCGAAAATCCTGCTTTGAAGCTGGCCGAAATTCTGGAATTTTTGGTGGATAAAATCTGATTTTGTGTCGCCACAGTAATCTGATTTGGTGAGGGGTGTTCTAGGTGATTTGAGCTAGGATTTGAAGAGTTTGATTGCACTTAGGAGTGCAGGAATTTCGTGCAGCTTGTGCATGTACAAGGCTGCCGAAATTCTGCAAGAAAAAGAGAGAGTAAAACCTAATTTATTTAGGATTAAAATAAAATCTGATTTGCTAAAGGATTTAGGATAAGATTTCCTAGTATTGAAAGAGTTTGTTTTGAGCTAAAACACCCTCAAAGGTGGTGGCACTAAGCTGAAAATTTTTCTAGATTTTTAGCTAGGGTTCTATGTTCAAAATCAATAAGGTATCTAACTAGAAAAATAACAATTTAGTTCCAACTACCAATTACAAAATTTGATACATTTAAACCAAGCTAGAATTTAATTATTCTAACTAGGATTTTCGAAAATCAAAGAATAAAAGCTGCAAATAAAATTAAACTTTATCCTCATAAAAAATCCTTGAATTTAGGAGAAAAATATAGAGACATATCTCCTTAGATGATGGCGCTGAAATTCACTACGATGGCTAGGGTTTTTCGGCCAAAGCATGAAGAAATCTAGAGAAAAGAATTTAAAAGGAATACTAAGATTCACAAGAGGTAAGATTTGAACTCGGGTCACCGAGGAAAATCACCAAACCCAACTGCTATTCTAAATCAACTCCGATGATAATATTTCTCTATGAAATTCTTTCCACTCTAATTCTCATCCCTCCATCTAATCTACTAAATTTCACTTAAAACAACTCTCAAGTAATGCAACAACACATTTAAATAATTTTATGCAAGCACAACCTTGAAAATCACATGCACCCATGCAAAAATAATTTGAAGATATCATATGAAATGCGAGGTGCTATGCAATGCATGGCTTTTTCCCCATAGGTCAAAGGTGGTTTTGGGTGGGGTATTACATCTGATACTCCGCTCCAAAATCTTGACTGGTTTTTCCACGTAGCTCAGATTCGGATACAACTCCAACAGCTGCTCATTAAGCACATGACTTGGATCGAGGTTGTGCTTTTTCAACTGAGACACATGGAAAACATCATGCATCCCAGTTAGACCATCGGGTAGATCCAATCTATAGGCAACCGGCCCAACCTTCTCCACTATCAGAAACAGTCCTAAATACTTGGGACTCAGTTTCCCTCTTTTCGGATGCCTCAGGATTCCTCTACTAGGAGTCAACTTCAAGAATGTGCAATCACCCACTTGGAACTCCAGTTCCCTTCTCCTAGAATCTGCATAGCTTTTTTGTCGGCTTTGCGCTGTTCTTAGTCTTTCTCAGATAACCTTGACCTTGTCCATCATTTCCTAAATACATACCTCACCAGTTCTTCTAATATGCCCCTCTTCTATCCATTCCCAGTATATTGGTACTTGATATTTACACCCATATAATGCTTCGTACGGTGCCATCCCAATCCATGTCTGGTAACTGTTGTTAAATGCCAATTTAGCATGCGGTAAACACTCGACCCACTGGTTACCAAAGTCCAAAATACACACTCGGAGCATATCTTCTAGTATCTGAATGACTCTCTCGGATTGACCGTCTATCTGCGGATGAGCAGAGGTGATGAATTTCAATGTAGTACCCAAAGACTCTTGAAACTTGCTCCAGAATCTCCAAGTGAACCTAGGGTCCCTATCTGATACAATGCTTGATGGTACACCATGCAACCTTACAATGTCCCGGGTATACGTTTGAGCCAACTTTTCCATCGAGTCCTTTAAGTTCACTAGTATAAAATGCGCTGTCTTGGTCAGTCGGTCTACCACCACCCAAACTGCATCCTTGTGTGATTTTGTCATCGGAAGACCATTCACAAAATCTATAGTCACCTCTTCCCATTTCCACTCGGGAATCGGTAATGGTTGTAATAAACCTGCAGATTTCTTATGCTCTATCTTAACTTTCTGGCAGGTCAGGCACGTTGACATATACTGAAGCACATCTCTCTTCATTCCAGCCCACCAATATTTCTTCTTCAGGTCGTGGTACATCTTTACTTCCCCAGGGTGTATGGTATACTTGTTCTTGTGAGCTTCGTCCAGTATCCTCTTCTTTAAGTCTTGATTGTCATGTACACATATCCGGTCCCGAAAATACATTACCCCCTTCTCATTGGTCCGAAAATCTTTTCCTCCCCTCGCGATTTCTTTCTCCTTGAAAGCCTAAAATTCCACACTGCCCTATTGGGCTGCTACAATTTCCTACTCTAGATCGGGTTTCAAGGCCAAATTGCTCACACAGATCTTTCTCTGTTGAAATTCCGCTCCCTACTTCAGGATTTCCTACACTGCCGACACCTCCTGCATTCTCAAATGTGCTATCCTCACTTTACGACTTAAAGCATCAGCTACCACATTCGCTTTGCCAGAGTGATAATTAATGGGACACCTGTACTCTTCCAGGAACTCCATCCATTTACGCTATCGAAGGTTCAAGTCTTTCTGCGTGAAGATGTACTTCAAGCTCTTATGGCTAGTGAAGACTTCATATTAGGCTCCGTACAGATAATGTCGCCACTTTTTTAAGGCAAATACTATGGCTTCCAGCTCCAAATCATGAGCCGGAAAATTAGCTTCATGCGGCTTTAGCTTCCTGGATGCATAAGCTATGACCTTCCCATCCTGCATCAGCACAGCTCCTAGACCTTCCTTGGATGCGTCCGTATAAAGTGCATAGGGCTTGTCAGCCCCGAGTAGGCTCAATACGGGTGCTATAATCAACCTCCTCTTAAGCTCTTGGAAACTCTTCTCATACTTCTCGTTCCAAGCAAAAGCAATATCCTTCTTTAATAGTCGCGTCATCGGTGAAGCCAGGGTAGAGAAAATCTTAATGAAACGCCGATAGTACCCAGCCAATCCAAGGAAAATTCGTATCTCAGTAACGTTCTTTGGTTGTTTCCAATTAGCTATGTCATCCACCTTGGCAGGGTCCACCTTGATCCCATCCTTGGATATTATATGGCCGAGGAAAGATACCGAGCTTAACCAAAACTCACATTTACTGAACTTAGCGAAAAGCTTGAATTCCCTCAGCTTTTCCAGGACCAACCTTAAGTGCTCCGCGTACTCCTCCGGATTCTTGGAGTAGATTAATATATTATCCATGAAGATAACCACAAACTTGTCCAAATATGGTTGGAAAACTCGATGCATCAAATCCATGAAAACTGTCGGTGCATTGGTTACACCGAATGGCATTACCACAAATTCATAGTGGCCATACCGCGCGTTGAAAGCAGTCTTAGTAATGTCTTCTTCCTTAATCCTCACCTGGTAGTACCCTTGCCATAGGTCCAACTTCGAAAAGCAAGTGGCACCTTGAAGTTGATAGAACAACTCGTCGATTAAGGGTAGAGGGTACTTGTTTTTTATCGTTAAGTTGCTCAGTCCCCGATAATCAATGCATAACCTCAAAGTACTATCTTTCTTCTTGATAAACAACACCGGGGCTCCCCATGGCGACGTACTCGGTCGAATGTAGCCTTGCCTCACCAACTCTTCCAATTGCTCCTTTAACTCCTTCAGCTTCGTCGGTGCCATCTGGTAGGGGGGTTATTGACACAGGTTCTGCTCCGGGAATCAGGTCCACGGTAAACTCAACTTCCTGTTTAGGGGGTAGAGATGTAAGCTCAGTAGGAAAAACGTCTAGAAAGTCTTTTACCACCTTCGTACTCTCCAAGGTACACTAATCCTTGGGTTTGTTCAGAAGATACGTCAAATATCCCGTACATCCTCTCTTGAGCAACTTCCAGTACCAACAATTAAGAACTTCAATTCCTTCGCTCGCTTATCGTTAAATTCAATCACATCCCGACTGGGTCTCACAAAATACACTGTCTTGATCTTACAGTCCACATGAGCTCCATACTTCGACAACCAATCCATACCCAAGATCAGGTCATAATCCTCCATGGGCAGAATTATGAGGTCTGCTTCCAAAATCTCCTTCCCTACCTCAACTTCACAGCTTCCCATTTTCTTACCTGCTTCTAGCACCTTTCCCAAGGGTAAGCTTACTACTTAAGTATAGGGTAATTCTTTTCCTTCCCAACCCAGATATGATGCACATACTTTGCTTACGTAAGAATGTGTGGATCCTGGATCTATCAAAACATTAACAAGACGACCTTGGATAGAAAGGTTACCTTCGATCATGATTGCATCCGTTCCGACCTCTTCTCTGTTCAGGGCAAAGACCTTGGCCTTCACTTAAGGCTTTTGACCTCCCGTTCTAGCTGTTCCAGCAGATGCACCTCTATTGACTCCTACTGGCTGAGTCGGGGTTATCTGCCCAATCCTTAAAGGTTTAGGGCAGGCGTTCCTTAGATGTCCTAGGTCTCCACAGTTGAAGCACCTCCTTCTTCCCCCATTGCCCCAGCAATTCCTCTCGGTGTGGCTACGCTTTCCATAGAGTCGGAAATTCAGGTTACTTTGCATCGGTCCGGCCATAGGCACTCGAGGTTGCTTACCCCGATTTCCCCACGGCATAGAGCCCGCCGGTCGCTTGTTACCCGAAGGCCTTATTGGTGGATGATTTGGTTCAAAAGGTTTGTTCACCGGTCGATACCAATCCTTATTCTTCGTTTGAGATGTTGCGTCCACGGTGGCGGTGTACAAAGTTGGCGGCGATGGAGCCAATGGCTTTCTCAAATCTGTCCTCAGCCCTTTCACAAACTGCCGGGTGCACTTCTACTCCACGTCGACCAAGCATTTGCAGTACTTGGACAACTGCGTGAATCGGGTTGCATATTGAGCAACTGACATGCTTCCCTGCTTGAGAGTTTGGAACTCATCCTCCCTCTACTCACCTACCCATCGGGGAATGTACTCAGTATGGAAAGCTTCAGTAAAGTGGTTCCATGTCCATTCTTGCTCCTCTCTATCCCAGTCACTCCGTACTCGCTGCCACCATGCTCGTGACGGTCCCCTCGCTGAAAAGCAGCAAACTTCACCATTCTCTCTTTCAAGTACTGTAGAGTGGTAAAAATATCCTCCATCTATTCAATCCACTATTCTGCTTTCTCATCCTGCTCTATCTCCCCCTAGAATGTGGGAAGTTGGAACTTCAAGAAATGCTCCAGGACCTCATCCTCTCCCCACGGTGATTTCCTGGCCACCTTGTCCATTTAAACTGCATTGGAATCCTTCTTCATGGAGGACTTTGCAGTTTTGAGAAGATTGATCAATTCAGGAATGATGGACTCAATCTTGTTCATCTGATAGTTAATCACAAATTGTGAGAAACTATTAGGTAAAGATTGTATAATTAAATCAATACTTAAGTCATGATCCATTGCAAACTCGAGAGATCCAAGTTTCTCTATTAAGCCCAGCATCTTTAGCCCATGAGTGGCCACAAAAGAACCCTCTGCCATTTTGCAATGGAATAGTTGCTTCGAGATCTCGTATCTCTCAGTTCTGGCTTAGGCATCAAACAGCTCTCGAAGATGTACTATAATCGATTGAGCATCCATATGCTCGTGCTGTTTTTGCAGCTCAGGAGTCATGGATGCCAGCATAAGACACGATGCTGTATCACTATCATTCTTGTGCCTTTTGTGGACAACATGCTCATCAACATGAGCATCTTGAGGTGGTGGTGGCGTAATAGGATAATCTAGTACGTAGAGCAACTTTTCTGATTTGAGAACGATTCTCAAATTTCTATACCAGTCGAGGTAGTTTGATTTAGTTAACTTGTTAGTCTCTAAGATACTACGTAGGTTTAGGTTTATAGACATGATGCAAGTGACCTAGATGTAAAGGTAGTGAGGATTAGCTACTGCATATGCACATGAAATGCAAATAATTAGGACTTTAATTAAATGCATTTTTACTTCACTATTTTACTCAAACCAATAGCCCCTACTACTGATTTGGGAAAACCCGTTGGAAGCTTTCCTAGTGCACCGGTATCCAAATTTCTCAAGAATAACCTTGGGCTTGCCCAACAAGTTACCCTTGAGTTCATTGGTAGGTATCCAATACCAATTACATCGTATATAATTATCGGATCATTGGGTGATTAACATTTTTTAATCTTAAAGCCTTTTGGGCTACCCTAACTTTTCCTCTAAATTTTTTTATGCATGAATTTGCCTAACCGGGATAAAGAATTTAGTTAAACTCGGCCCATTAATCCGGAATTTAATTCCGAAGGAATTTAGTTCCATAGCTTAAACATGCCCGATGTCGAGTAGGCTTGGGTTTGCCCAACAACTTGGTCTCGAAAAATGACTCTCATTCTACTATATTAACAGAAGGAATTATGTTTAATATTAATTGAGGGATTTGTTCCTTTTAGTGATTTCAATAAATGACATGCATAAAAATCAATAAATCACATAATTGATAATCATGGTAATAAAGTAATTACGTGGTATGGTTATGGACTTTACCCTAAATTAATTTCTTTGAGCCATAAAAGAAATTAATATAGTTAACCCTATGTGTTCATACATAATTTAAGTAGAAGGTCTTACCTTCTTGCCTTGTTTTGATTGCCATCTCCAAAATAAAATAATTCTATTCTTATCTAACCTATGTAAACTAATTACATAATTTCCTAAAGAGAGAAGATCTCGAGTTACATTCAAGGGGAGTTAGATAAGAAGAGAATTTTCTTAGAGGCGTCAATGTATAAAGAACAGGGTTTACTTTCCTCGGATAAACTCAATACTAGTGCATACATCAATCTTCTCTTAACTCTTGGAAACTTTTTTTGCACTTATCACTCCAGACATATGGCACGTCCTTCCTTAGTAATCGCGTCATCAGAGTAGCCAGAGTAGAAAAGTTCTTAATAAATCGACGGCAATATCCATCCAATCCAAGAAAACTTCGAATTTTAGTTACACTGTCCGGTTGTTTCTAATTTGAAACTGCTTCAATCTTTGCTGGATCTACCTTAATTCCATCTTGGGATATCGCTTATCCAAGAAATGACACTAAATCTAGGCAGAACATACATTTCCTAAATTTAGCAAAGAGTTTATGCTCTTTCAACTTCTTCAGTACTAACTTCAAATGCCCGACATGCTCCTTAGGACTTTTAGGGTAGACTAAAATATCATCTATAAACACTACTATGAACTTATCCAAGTAAGGCTGGAAAACTCTGTGCATAAGATCTATGAAGATGACAAGTGCAATGGTTACATCAAACGGGATTACTATGAACTAATAGTGTCCATACCTAGTGCTGAAGGTTGTGAGGCTATTAAAGCCTCCATAGTCTATGAACAACCTCAGAGTTCTATCCTTCATTACAAATAACACTAGGGCTCCCCGAGGCAAAGTACTTAACCTTATATATCCTTGCCTGACAAACTCTTCTAACTGCTCCTTCAATTCCGTAGGCGCTATTTGATAGGGGGTCTTCGATACAGGCTCTGTTGGATTGTATGCCCTCTTAGACTAGGTTTCTGATGTAAAATTGAATTATTTAATAAAAGAATTTATTTTCAGAAATTGTTTGTGAATTTACTTTTTGTTTGTGCACGATTTTTGTTTGGAACAGACCCATTGTGTTTAAATAAGTGATCCATGTGAATGGTGGTCTTTCACAGTAAGGTATGGATCACGGGTTATTTAATACATAAACATTTGTTCTTAACCTATTGATGAGACTGGGAACCTCATCATGTTTAGGTTATTATGTTATGAATTCTGAATGGGGAATGGCTTACCTTTAGCCAGTGGGTAGTCCACTCACTTCATGACATAAGTGTATTTCGAATACGTAGAACAGGACCTGTAGTAGTGGTTTCTCAAAGTACTATATGGTAGAAACCTAGACTACTACCGCTACAGCGTGGACTAGTACTCTACGACTCGAGTATGAGTTGGTGGTCTAGCAAAGCTGGAAGCATATACTTTGATTTGCTGTAATTGAGGTTCTATCATAGGGCCAATATACTTGCATATTGGGTATGTGTGACTAGTTAGTTAAGACAGACTTATACAAGATAGTTTTTGCACTATATCGCCCCTTGTGGTTGTCCGAATGGTCTAAATTATCCAGGGCCCTAGGAAACACGACTTGGATGTTTACTTCAGGGTAGCTCCCTTGGAAAGCGGAAACACTCCAGGAAGTCGTGGATCATTGGACTAGAAGCCTAAGGATGGTAGATGTCATTTAGAGGGGTGTTAGTACACTTCTTCCTCTCTAAATGTACGGCGATGTGTAGAGGGGTATTTTAGTCATTTCACATGTAGGTCGGAGACTTTGCTAATGCAGCATTGTCCTTGGGGTCAATATTTCCTTATGGTGATATTAGGAAATATTTAAAATGCAAAATACAGCTATTTTTATGGCAAGGGTATTTTGGTCATTTTAGTAGCCAAGGCGGTGTGTCTTTTGGTCCCCAGTATAGACCGTGAGTCCTAATTAAATATGGGCTAAAGAATTGATCTTAATTTAAATGGAATTTATTTTATTTAAGTAGCCTAATTTAATTATTGGGCTAGAATAAAATAAAGGTCCATGGAGAGAGAGAATTAATTAAATTAGTTTGGTGGGTTAATTAATTATTCAGGGCTTTGGCCCAGTTTGAATAATTAAAGATTAACCTGGGACTAAACTAATATAGGCTTAATTAATTGGACTAGTTTATTTGGGCTGGAAAAATTAATTATTTATTAATTGGGCCAATTATTTGGTTTTAGTTAGAATAATTAATTAAGCCCAAAAGGTTAAACTAAGAGTCCAATGGCCCAATCCAGTTTAACCTAGGGTTTTATTTAGGTTAAACAGGAGATATGGAAGGTACGGTATTTTTTCCCCCAGTGCTTCCTCTCTGTAAAAAATACCAGACGTTTTTTCCTCCCTCTCCAGAAAAATATTCTTTAGCCCCTAAGTTGTTCACCAAACGAGAGTAGGCCGGCCATATACTGGAAGATCGAAATTTAGGCGTTCATCTACATGCAAAGACAAAGTAGAAGGCTTGCAGGGATTGCACCAGAGGCTTCTATGAGCGTGCCTACCCCAGTTTCGTATATTCCAGTTCAGCCGAGTATGAGATCAACAAGAAGAGGTAAAAGAAAATATTTTTTTTCCCCTTTTTCTTCTTCACGCAGGTGTGCTGCGTTTTTTGTTGTTCACGTGGCTGGTTTTTTGGCTATGTTTGGCTTGCAATTTTATCTTCAATTGGTATCAGAGTAAGAAGATATTTGCACATATAGGAAGCCTGTATGCTAGTTAATAAAATCGGACAGTTATGTGTGATTAACTGTGATCCTTCGCTGGTTTTTTTGGTATGGATAGATGGCTTGTTAAACCTCTCGGATGGAGGTATAGGTGAGATGTAATTCACTATTTTTCCGAGAATAAATCGTGTAAACCCAATTTTAAAGGGTATAGGCGGTTGTTGGTTTTTGGTTTTATTGATTTTGGTTGAAATCAGAGGGCAAAAGCAAGTAAATCAATCGCAGAAAAAAAAAAACCAGAAGTAGACGGCACTGTTCATCGGCCGCCAGCAGCATCTGTGTCTGGAACAAAGAGGACGGCTCGGCTTTGTGGCTTACCGGCTCGGCTGCATCGGATGGAATTGAATTGCAAATTTGCAACTCAATTCGCGAAATCCGGAAGTTTTCTCGCAAGTCAGCACCGGGGCGGGTCGCGGGCTTGGATGGTCCATGATGCGGTTGTTCCGGTGCGGCGGGTGTTGTGGACTGATGACCAGAATTGTTTTGTTCCTGTGCGGCGGGTGCAGTGAACCAATGGGAAATTTTTTTTTCCCTTGTAATTTTCTTGCATTTTCTTTTTTTTGTTTTGGGGTCCATACCAAGCGAAGTTAATATTTTTGCAATATTTATATTCTTGGAATATATTTGCATGAAAAATATTAGTAAGAGATTTTAGGATTAAACAAGTTCATTAATTAATTAATGTGTTTAATTCTATTATTTGGGCACTTAGGTTTAAAAAATAGAAAAGCATGAAAACGTTTATTGTTTTCTAGCATGCTATTTTTTTATGTACCTATGTGTGCTTTTCTCAAAGACCAAAGTCTTTGGGAACCTTTTGTTTTGGCAAGAAAAAATATTTTTCTTGAAAAACTAAATGGTTATTTTAATTGGTACAAAAATTAATCCTTAAATATTTTCTCAAAGGATTTAATCCTTGACATAGAAAATATATTGGATTTAGATATTTTTGTAAATTAAAATGGAGAGCCATTTTGTTTTGTTTTGGACTAGAAAAATGATTTTGTCAAATAAACTTGAGACCAAAGTCTCTAGAAAGTTTTAATTGGAAAATTTTTGAAATCATTAAGTTTTAACTTATATAAAATTAGTCCATGGAGGAAATCTCTCAAAGGATATAAGCCTTGACATAGAGATTTTATTGGACTTAGATATTTTATTTTTGAGTTAAGAAAAACTTAATGGAATTTTCAAAAGAATATTTTCTAGAAAACCTTTATTTTAAAAGACTAAGTGGAAGAGGGGTTCCAACGGCCCCACGGCTTCCATCACGGTCCTCATTAGAGATCGCGGATCCCCTCGCGTCGCCCTGGGAGTGAACCCGTATAGGATGGGGATACCACAAGGATCTAGATCTAATGGAATGATGTAATTAATAACCCGGGGCACGTACTATGATCGGCCAGCCCACGTTGGAGGTTATAGTGCGAGGTATGTCCATAGGAAATGAGAGGAAACGGCCATCCCACGATAGAGTTATTCTCTAGATCATTACCTAGAAGGGAAATTAATTTGTGGTGGTTAATACACTTAGCTTAGGAAACTGTTAATCTTCCCAAGAAGCTATGTCAGTTTTCCTAAGAGCCAAATTATTTTCAGTGCACAAATTTCATTTTGTTTTCACAAACTAATTTCTTTCTTTTATTTTCGATTTTCAGAAATGGTGGGAGGTTCTTTTAGTCCATTGGCCGTTATTCTCAGGGAGAATAAGTTAACGGGTCCAAACTATGTGGACTGGAAAAGGAACCTGGACATAATACTCATAGCCGAGGAGTATAAGTATGTCCTTTACGAAACCTGCCCTGTTATCGGGGAAGGTTCCACCGCTGAGAGCGAGAGGCTGAAAAGGCATGGAAGAAAGCTGACGAAATGGCACATTGCTATATGTTAGCTTCCATGTCTAATGTGCTCCAGTCAAAACACGAGCACATGGCTTCTGCATATGACATAAGTCAATCGTTGGCAACTATGTTCGCGGACAAGAGCCGGCTCGCAAGGCAGGAGGCTCTTCGAACAATTGTAAACACTAAGATGGCTGAGGGAGCATCAGTCCGAGAGCATATGCTCAATATGATTGCTGCTTTCGAGGAGGCAGAAATCTTAGGGGCTGTCATTTACCTCGAGAGCCAAGTGGACATGGTTCTCGAATCTCTACTAGGCTCTTTCACTCAGTTCAAGTTAAACTATAACATGAACAAGTTGAACATGAGTTTGACTGAACTGATGAAGGAGCTCCAGATGGCGGAGAAGGTCATGAAGCCGCAGTCTAAGGCCATGATTGCTAAGGCCTCTTCTTCAAGAACCGGGCCTAAGCCCGTAAAGTTCAAGAGGAAGAAGGGGAATGCAAAGACTCAGCCCAAGAACCAGCCCAAGGACAAACCAAAGGGTAAGTGCTTCAAGTGTGGAGAGAAGGGACACTGGAAAAAAGAGTGTCCAGATCTTCAGGCCAAGAAAAACCCCACAGGTAATGTTTACTATCTAGAGTCCATATCAATGGTAGGATCAACTTCCACTTAGATTGTTGATTCAGGAGCCACTGATCATATCTGTAACTCCTTGCAGGGGTTTAGGAAGATAAGAAGACTCAAGAAGGGCGAACATGGGCTTCGAGTGGGTAATGGAGCACAAGTCTGGGCCCTTGCAGTGGGAGAGCTGGATCTTATTTTTTATTGTAATAAGATAGTGGTTTTAAAAGACATTTTATATGTACCAGGTTTTCGTCAGAATTTAATTTTAGTTGCAAAACTTATTAATCAAGGATATTCTGTATCTTTCCATTCTGGTATTTCTATCAATAGAGATGGAGAAATTTTATGTACTGGGCATATGTATGGAAATTTATTTTTTTTAAACCCTATTAACAACCAATCAAATAACGCTCTGTCTGAACCTTTAACTAAGAAGAGAAAGACCAATATCAATGATTCATACCTTTGGCACCTGAGGTTGGGTCATATTAACTCAACCAGAATTCAGAGGCTAATCCATGATGGGCCTTTGGGCTCATTGAGATTGGAAAGTTGGCCTTAGTGTGAATCCTACCTGATGGGAAAAATGACCAAAAGGTCTTTTACACCAAAGGCGGATAGAGCCAAGGAGGTGTTGAGTCTTGTTCACACTGATGTGTGCGGTCCATTGTCTACACCAGCTAGGGGAGGTTTTGAGTACTTCATCACGTTCACGGATGATTGTACGAGGTATGGTTACATTTACCTGATGAGACGCAAGTCTGACTCTTTTGACAAGTTCAAAGAGTTTAAGGCTGAAGTGGAGCGTCGGACAGGTAAATTAATCAAAACCTTACGATCGGATCGTGGTGGAGAGTACCTCCTAGGTGAATTCAAGGACTACACGGTACATCATGGGATAGTATCCCAAATCTCTCTACGCCGGGAACCTCCCAGCAGAACGGAGTAGCTGAGAGAAGGAACATGACGTTGATGGAAATGGTCCGAAGCATGATGTCTCATGCTACTCTTCCAGTGTCCTTTTGGGGATATGCCCTGGAAACAGCGGCATATATTCTGAACTTGGTGCCTTCCAAGTCAGTACCTAGGACTCCCTATGAGATGTGGACTGGGCGTAAGCCAAGTCTGAATCATCTCAGGATTTGGGGTTGTCCAGCTTATGTACTGATCAAGGGAGACAAGTTGGAACCAAGATCAGAATTATGCTATTTTGTTGGGTATCCAAAAGGGACAAAAGGAGGCTACTTTTATCATCCTAAGGAGCAGAAGGTACTAGTCAGTACCCATTCTAGATACTTGGAAGATGATCAAAGTACTTCCACTAAAGGTTCAACGATGCTGGAACTGCAGGAGAAGTTATCTATGGAATCAACTTCTACTGACCCAATTTTGGAACAAGAAGAGGCACAGCCTCAAGAGCCTGTACAAATGGAGCCTCGTCGTAGTGGGAGAGTGTCTAGGGTTCCGGATAGATGGACTGGAGAAGCCTTTGAGCTGGTTTCCGACCATCAGGAACAAGACCCCGCTAGATACGAGGAGGCTAATGCTGATGCCGATGCAAATCTGTGGCATGAAGCAATGAAAGCCGAGATTGAGTCTATGTACCTCAATCAGGTTTGGGATCTTATAGCTTCACCTGAAGGGATGAAACCCATTGGGTGCAAGTGGGTATACAAGAGGAAGAGAGGAGCGGATGGGAAGGTGGAAACCTTCAAAGCTAGGCTTGTGGCGAAAGGGTATACTCAGAAAGAGGGTACCGACTATGAGGAAATCTTTTCCCCGGTAGCCATGCATAAATCCATTCGCATCCTCCTTGCCATCGCCTGTCACTATGACTACGAGATATGGCAAATGGATGTCAAGACGGTATTCTTGAATGGCCATCTTAGCGAAGACATCTATATGTTCCAACCGGAAGGCTTCATTGCTGAAGGCCAGGAACACATGGTTTGCAAGCTTAAGAAGTCCATTTATGGACTTAAGCAGGCATCAAAAGCATGGAACATTCGTTTTGATGAGACTGCAAAGTCTTATGGTTTTATTCAAAACGAAGATGAACCATGCGTGTACAGGAAACTTGAAGGCATTAATGTGGTTTTTCTTGTCCTGTATGTGGATGAAATTCTACTCATTGGAAATGATGTAGGGACATTGTCATCTACAAAGGTTTGGCTGTCTAGTCAATTCAATATGAAGGACTTGGGAGAAGCCAGCTACATTCTCGGGATTAGGCTTCTTAGAAATAGGAAGCGAGAGAATGTTAGGATTATCCCAAGCGACATACATTGACAAGATGCCGGCCAAGTACAAGCATGGACTCATGCAAGGGAGCTCTAATCCCTTGCGTACATGGGTTGTCATTTTCTTCGAAGGACTGTCCTAAGTCTCAAGAAGAAAAGGACAGAATGAGTAGGATTCCCAACGCTTCGGTCGTGGGAAGTCTCATGTACGCCATGCTTGTGTACTAGGCCGGATATCCGCTTTGTCGTGGGCTTAGTTAGCAGATATCGATCAAACCCGGGGAGGTTCATTGGCAAGTCAGTAAAGCATATTCTCAAGTACCTCAAGGGAACGAGAGATTATATGTCTGGTTTACTGTGGTCGATGATTTGGTTCCTACAGGATACACAGACTCAGACTTCCAGGCGGATAAGGATGAGAGAAAATCCACTAGTGGATATGTCTTCACCTTGTCTAGAGGAGTAATTTCATGGAGGAGTATCAAGCAATCTTGTATTGCTGACTCAACCATGGAAGCTGAGTATGTGGCAGCTTCGGAGGCGTCCAAGGAAGCAGTCTGGCTCCGGAAGTTTCTTTCAAAACTTGGAGTCGTACCACATATGGATAGGCCGGTTGTGATGTATTGCGACAACACTGGAGCAGTGTCGCAATCTAAGGAGCCTCGGAATCACAAGAAGGGGAAACACATCGAGAGGAAGTACCACCTGGTCCGGGATTTCATCCAGAGACGGGAAGTCGTGGTGGAGCATATTACCTCAAAAAACAATCTAGCAGACCCATTCACCAAGCCTTTGGCTGAGAGAGTCTTCAAGAGACACTTCGACGCTATAGGGGTGGGCACCTATGGACTTACCTAGTCTTAGAGTGCAAGTGGGAGATTGTTGGATTGTATGCCCTCTTAGACTAGGTTTCTGATGTAAAATCGAATTATTTAATAAAAGAATTTATTTTCAGAAAATTTTTGTGAATTTACTTTTTGTTTGTGCACGATTTTCGTTTGGAACAGACCCATTGTGTTTAAATAAGTGATCCATGTGAATGGTGGTCTTTCACAGTAAGGTATGGATCACGGGTTATTTAACACATAAACATTTGTTCTTAACCTATTGATGAGACTGGGAGCCTCATCATGTTTAGGTTATTATGTTATGAATTCTGAATGGGGAATGGCTTACCTTTAGCCAGTGGGTAGTCCACTCACTTCATGACATAAGTGTATTTCGAATACGTAGAACAGGACCTGTAGTAGTGGTTTCTCAAAGTACTATATGGTAGAAACCTAGACTACTACCGCTACAGTATAGACTAGTACTCTACGACTTGAGTATGAGTTGGTGGTCTAGCGAAGCTGGAAGCATATACTTTGATTTGCTATAGTTGAGGTTCTATCATAGGGCCAATATACTTGCATGTTGGGTATGTGTGACTAGTTAGTTAAGACAGACTTATACAAGATAGTTTCTGTACTATATCGCCCCTTGTGGTTGTCCGAATGGTCTAAATTATCCAGGGCCCTAGGAAACATGACTTGGATGTTTGCTTTAGGGTAGCTCCCTTGGAAAGCGGAAACACTCCAGGAAGTCGTGGATCATTGGACTAGAAGCCTAAGGATGGTAGATGTCATTTAGAGGGGTGTTAGTACACTTCTTCCTCTCTAAATGTACGGCGATGTGTAGAGGGGTATTTTAGTCATTTCACCTGTAGGTCGGAGACTTTGCTAACGCAACATTGTCATTGGGGTCAATATTTCCTTATGGTGATATTAGGAAATATTTAAAATGCAAAATACAGCTATTTTTATGGCAATGGTATTTTGGTCATTTTAGTAGCCAAGGCGGTGTGTCTTTTGGTCCCCAGTATAGACCGTGAGTCCTAATTAAATATGGGCTAAAGAATTGATCTTAATTTAAATGGAATTTATTTTATTTAAGTAGCCTAATTTAATTATTGGGCTAGAATAAAATAAAGGTCCATGGAGAGAGAGAATTAATTAAATTAGTTTGGTGGGTTAATTAATTATTCAGGGCTTTGGCCCAGTTTGAATAATTAAAGATTAACCTGGGACTAAACTAATATAGGCTTAATTAATTGGACTAGTTTATTTGGGCTGAAAAAATTAATTATTTATTAATTGGGCCAATTATTTGATTTTAGTTAGAATAATTAATTAAGCCCAAAAGGTTAAACTAAGAGTCCAATGGCCCAATCCAGTCTAACCTAGGGTTTTATTTAGGTTAAACAGGAGATAAGGAAGGTACGGTATTTTTTCCCCCAGTGCTTCCTCTCTGTAAAAAATACCAGACGTTTTTTCCTCCCTCTCCAGAAAATATTCTTTAGCCCCTAAGTTGTTCACCAAACGAGATTAGGCTGGCCATATACTGGAAGATCGAAAGTTAGGCATTCATCTATATGTAAAGACGAAGTAGAAGGCTTGCAGGGATTGCACCAGAGGCTTCTACGAGCGTGCCTACCCCAGTTCCGTATATTCCAGTTCAGCTGAGTGTGAGATCAACAAGAAGAGGTAAAAGAAAATATTTTTTTTCCCCCTTTTTCTTCTTCACGCAGGTGTGCTGCGTTTTTTGTTGTTCACGTGGCTGGTTTTTTGGCTTTGTTTGGCTTGCAATTTTATCTTCAGGCTCAACACTAGAAACTAAGTATATAGTGAACTTAACTTCTGCGGAGGTGGAAGAGAAGTGAGTTCAACCGAGAATATGTCCATGAAGTCCTTTACCGCGTTGGCACTTTCCTAGGTGCATTGATCATTTGACTTGTTGATTAAGTAAGCCAAGTATCCTACACAGTCATTCTTTTGCATGTTCCGCACCTTCATTCCTGCTATCAAGAATTTCAACTCTTTTACCACCTTTCTGTTAAATTCTAATACATCACATCCTAGTCTAAAGAGCTGCACCTTTTTTATTTTGTAATCTACCTTTACTTTATGCATTGATAACCAATCCATACCCAAAATTAGATCGTAATTATTAATAGGTAGGATTATGAGATCCGCCTTCAAAATCTCCATCCTAACCATCATATCACACTTTTGCACTGCCCTACTTTCCTCTCTACCTCCTCAATGGAGTACTTACTAGCATGGTATAAGGTAATTCTATCCCGTCCCAACCCAAATGGCATACACACTTATCATGCACAAACGAATGAGTTGATTCGGGGTCTATTAAAACAGTAATAGAGTGACCTTATACGGAAAGCATACCTTCTATCACTACTGCATCAGTTCTAACCACTTCCCGGTTCAAGGTGAAGACCTTAGCCTTCACTTGAGGCTTTTGTCCTTCTCCTCCAGTCAATCCAACGGGAGCTCCTTTGTTCACTTTAACTAGTTGAGTCGAGGCTCCTTGCCCCATCCTTAGTGGTTTGGGATAGTTGTTTCTCAGGTGGGTAGGGTCGCCATAGTTAAAGCATCTCCTTAATAGTCATTTCGACTAGCAGTCCTTTTCCATATGACCACACTTCCCACAGTTTTGGCATATATGAGCATTCAACTTATGGCCTAATGAAATTGTCCTCGACTGCTTCCCCTTATTTCCCCACTACATTGGACCAGCAGGTTGTTTATTAATCTAAGATCTCATCGGTGGATGATTTAGTTAGAACGGATGGTTTATTGGCCGGTTCCTATCGTCATTCTTAGATCGAATTACTTCATCTGCTGTGGCAGTATAAGTCACATGGTGGAGATAGTGCCAAAGCCTTCCTTAGGTCTTGCCTTAGACCCTTTCACGAACTGTCGAGTCTATTTCTGATCAGTATCCACCAAGCACTTACAATACTTAGATAGTTGAGTAAAATGGGCTTCATAGTAGGCCACGGTTATGCTTTCTTGCTTTTGGATTTTAGAATTCATCCTCCCTCTTCTCCACTATCCACCTTGGGATACACTCCCCTCGAAAGGCTATGACAAAGTTTTCCCACGTCTAGTCATAATCCTCTCTCTCCCAGTCCTCTTGGACTTGTTGCTACCATGCTTGGGATGGTCCCCTCAATCTGAATGTTGCAAACTTCACCCTCCTCTTCTCAATGTATTGCAAAGATATCATCCATCTGTTCAACCTACTATTCGGTCTTCTCATCTTGTTCTACCTCTCCATGAAACGTAGGAGGTTAGAACTTTACGAATCGCTCCAGTACCTCACCCTCACCTTTCGGTGCCTTCTTTTTTACCTTGTTCACCTTTTTGGTTAAATTTGACAGAATAGCAGCCATCTTATCAAAGGCTTGACCCATGGTCACTTTTTTAGATCCCCCAGACATTAACTCGTGCTCCTACTCATAGTCTTCCTCCACTTCAGGTGTAGACTGTCGTGTCTGCTCAAACTCGAGAGTTGATGATTCACTCTCCCGAACGGTCCTACCTTGCACTGTGGTTCTACATGTTGGTGCCATCTACTACCATTTGTACCCAATACAAGGTTTATCAAGGGAAAAAGCTCATGGCATGCAATTGAGTAGGTAATATGCTTAAAATAGCATGCAAGTTATTGAAAAATAAATATTGCAAATAGAATAGATAAATCAATAGAATTATGATTTTATTAATCAAATCAACTTGGTAAAAAATAAGGGACTATCCTAGAAGGTACACCTATTATTCTAGCTACACAAAATTTGAAAATTAAATAAATAATCAAACACCCTCTTCATAAAAATAAAAGAATAGCACTAAAGGTCTTATAAACTCTAAGCATCACTAGAGTCGCTAGAATCCTCAGAAGTCTCGGAAGGAGGCTCCATAAGCCATCTTGCGCTACTGTTGGGAGATCTATCTGAAGCTTGAAATATAAACATGAAGCATGCATACAGACAAATAGAGAAGCTAAAAATCGCAGAACACAGCGGAAGAAATTTTTTCATACCTCTACGCTTTGATATTTTCTTTTACACTGAAGAAGTCGACTGAACAATAGTGACGTTTAGTTCAAAATTGGCTATCTGTCTACTCCTCCTTGGCATGAACGCATAGGCTTCACAATACTCAGAATATTCCTCTGCTTAAACCTTGTAGGTGAAACAATTCAGGCGAGGAAACACAGTCTCTACCTCTCTTGACTCTCTGCTATCAATTAGCAGAATCAAGATGGAAGAAGAAGAAAAATTGAGAGAGGAAAAAAATGAAAACGGAACTTCTGGAGAGTTTTTTCAGTTCACAGACGTGTATTGCAATGAACATGACTTCTTTTAATAACATTCACCTTTGGGATTCCAGTATTTTAAAATCATCCAAATGTTATCAACGGAAGATGTTTAGCTTAGCCCTAAACTCTTCTGTTCTGTGAATAATAAAACCTTTTTGGTCTAGGCTATTAGGCCATAAAATATTTTTATTATTTTTCTTAGACTCAATAAGCCCATAAATAATAAACCTTAATTATTTACTTTTTGAACTTATAAAAATAACCCAAAAATAATTAATGAGCCCAAATAGACCAAGATAATTATTCCAACCTTTTATTTAGTTTAGGCCCAAGTTAATTTTTTGAATTATTCAATCTGGGCTTAGGCCCTGAATAATTAATAAACCAATTAAACCAGATAATAAATTTAATTTAATTTCTCTCAACCTTTTATTTTATTCTAGTCCGACAATAAATTAGATTTCATGAATAAAATAAAATCCTCTTTAATTGAGACTATTTCCTCAACCTAAAATTAATTAAGATTTACAGGTTATTCCGTGGACCAAAAAGACATATCGCCTTAGTTACTAAAATGACCAAAATACCACTTTTATATAAATAGCTAAATTTTACATTTTAAATATTTTCTAATATCACCATAAGGAAATATTAACCCCAAGGACAATGCTGTGTTAGCAATGTCTCCGTCCTACAGGTGTAATGACTAAAATACCCCTCTATATATTGTCGTTCATTTAGAGAGGAAGAAGTGTACTAACACTACTCCAATAAGACATCTAGCATTCTTAGGGTTCTAGTCTAATGATCTACGATTTCTTAGAATATTTTTGCTTTCCATGGGAGCTACCATAAAGCAAATATCCAAGTCATGTTCCCTAGTGTCTTAGATATTTAGATCATTCAGACAGCCATAAGGGGCGATATAGCATAGAAGCTATCTTGTACAAGTCTATCTTAACTAATTAGTTATATATACCTAACATACAAGTATAGTGGTTCTACAATAAAACCTCAATTATTGTATATCAAAGTATACGATTCTAACTTTATCAGACCACCAACTTATATTCAATCTGTAGAGTATAATTCCACACTGTAGTAGTAGTCTAGATTTTTACCATATAGTAACTTTAGAAACCACTACTACATGTACAGATCTATGTATTCAAAATACGTTTGTGTTATAAAATGAGAAGACTAATCTTTGGCTAAAGGTAGGCCATTCTACATTTAGAATTCATAACATAATAACATTATGATTATGAGATTCCCATTCTCACTATTCGATTAAGAATGATAGTTTATGTGTTAAGTAACTCATGGTCTATACCTTACTGTGAAAGACCTCCATTCACATGAACTATTTGCTTAAACACAATGGGTCCTTTTCTAGCAATATTGTGCACAAAAGTAATGAAAAATTCACAAACAATTTCTCAGAATAATACTTTTATTAATACAAATTAATATTATAGCAGAAACCTAGTCTAAAAGGAAATACATCCCAATAATCTCCTACTTACACTCAAAGACTTAGTAAATCCATAGGTGCCTACTCGTATGGTGTCTAAGTGTTTTCTAAAGACTCTCTCAACTAAAAGCTTGCTGAAGGGATCTACTAGATTGTTCTTCGAGGTAATCTATTCCACCAAAACTTCCCGTCTCTAGATGAAATTCCAGATCAGGTGGTTCTTCCTCTTTTTGTGGTTTTTAGGTTCTTTAGATTGCGAGATTACATTAGTGTTGTCACAATACATCACAATCAGCCTATCCATTTGTTGCACGACTCCAAGTTCCAAAAGGAACTTTCGAAGCCAGACTGCTTCATTGGATGCTTCCACTACTGCCACATACTCAGCTTCCATGGTTGATTCAACAATGCAATATTTCTTAATACTCCTCTATGAAATAGCCCCTCTAAATAAGGTGAAGACATATCCACTAGTGGATTTTCTCTCATTCTTATCTGCCTGGAATTCTGAGTCTGTGTATCATGTAGGAACTAAGTCATCAGCCCTATTAACCAGCATACAATCCATCGTTCTCTTAAGGTACTTGAGAATATAATTGATTTACATCTTACTAATGAACCTCTCTCGGGTTTGACTGATATCTGCTAACTGAGTCTACGACAAAACAGATATCTGGCCTAGTACACAACATAGTGTATATGAGACTTCCCACAACTGAAGTATAGGGAATTCTACTCATTTTATGTTTTTCTTCTAGAGACTTTAGACAGTTTTTGAAAAAAAAAGACAAACCATGTCTGCAAGAATTAACGGTCCTTTGCATGAGTCTATGCTGAACTTGGCTAGTATCTTGTCAATGTATATAGTTGGTTTCTAATAGTCTCTACTTCCTATTTCTAAGAAGCTTAATCCTGAGAATGTAACTAGCTTCTCCCAAGTCCTTCATACTGAATTAATTAGAAGAACAAACCATAGTAGATGACAATGTCCCTACATAATTCCCAATGAGAGTAGAATGTCATATACATACAGTACAAGAGAAACCACATTTATGCCTTCTAGTTTTTTGTACACATATAGTTCAGCCTCACTTGGAAAGAGTCTTATCGAAACAAATGTTCTATACTCTAGATGCCTGCTTAAGTCTATAAATGGATTTCTTAAGCCTACAAACCATATATTCCTGGCCTTCAGCAATAAAGCTTTCTAGTTGGGACGTATTGATATCTTTACAAAGATGGCCATTTAAAAATGTCATCTTGATATCCATTTGTCATATCTCGTAGTCATAATGGCATGTGATAGCAAGGAAGATTCGTATGGATTTAAGCATGGCTACCAGGGAAAAGGTTTTCTCATAATCGATGCCTTCTTTCTAAGTGTACTATTTTGTCACAAGCCTAGCTTTGAAGGTTTCTACCTTCCCATCCGCTCTCCTCTTCATCTTGCATACCAACTTACATTCAATGGGTTTTATCCCTTTAGGTGAAGCTACAACATCTCAAACCTAATTGAAGTACATATACTCAATCTCGGCTTTCATTGCGTCATGCCATAAGTTTGCATTGGCATCAGCAATAGCCTTCTCAAATCTAGTGGGATCTTGTTCCTGATGGTTGGAGACTAGGTTAAAAACCTTTCCAATTCATCTTTCTGGCACCCTAGATACCTTCCTACTACGATGGAGCTCTATTTGTATAAGTTCCTGAGGCTGTGCCTTTTTGTGTTCTATAATCGGGTTAGAAGAAGTCGATTCAAAAGATAACTTCTTTTCAAGTTCTAACCTTGTTAAATCTTTAGTGAACATTCTTTGATCATCCTCTAAGTATCTAGCATTTGTCCTCAAAAGTACTTTTTGTTCCTTGGGATGATAAAAGTAACCACATTTTGTTTCTTTTGGATACCCAACCAAATAGCATAATTCTGATCTTGGTTCTAACTTATCTTCCTTGATCAGTACATAAGCTGGACAACCCCATATCTTGAGATGATTTAGACTTGGCTTATACCTAGTCCAAATTTCTTAGGAAGTCTTAGGTACTGATTTGGAAGGCACCAAGTTCAGAATTTATGCCACTATTTCCAAGGCATATCCTCAAAAGGACACCGAAAGAATAGTATGAGACATCATACTACAGACCGTTTCCATCAATGTCCTATTGCTTCTCTCAGCTACTCTATTCTGCTAGAATATTCCCAGCACAGAGAGTTGGGATACTATCCCATAATGTATCATGTAGTCCTTGAATTCACCAAGGAGGTACTCTTTACCATGATCCGATCATAAAGTCTTGATTAGTTTATCTGTCTAATGCTCCACTTCAGCCTTAAACTCTTTGAACTTGTCAAAAGAGTTAAACTTGTGGCTGATCAAGTAAACATAACCAACCTAGTACAATCATCCATAAATATGATGAACTATTCAAACCCCCTTCTTACTAGTGTAGACAAAGGACAACACACATCTGTGTGAACAAGACTCAATATCTCCTTGGCCTTATCTGCCTTTTGGGTAAAGGACCTTTTGTTTATTTTTTTTTCCCATAAAATAGCCTTTACACTGAAGCTAACTTTCCAAACTCATTGAGCCCAAAGCCCTTTCATAGATTAACCTCTGTATCTTGGTTGAGTTAATATGACTCAACCTTAGATGCCAAAGATATGATTCATTAGCATTGGTCTTTCTCTTCCTATTTAGAGGTTCAGATTGAGCATTGTTTAATTGACTGTTAATAGGATTAATGGAGTATATGTTTCCATACATGCGCCCAGTACACAAAACTTTTCCATTTCTACTAATAGTTATAGCAAAATAGAAAGAAACAAAATATCCTTGATATATTAGTTTTGCGACTAAAACCAAATTCAGTCAAAAACCAAGTACAAATAAACTGTCTTTCAAAATAATTATTCTATTATAATAACAAAGTAGTTCCAGTTCTCCCATTGGAAGGGCCTATACTTGTGTTTGATTTCCCATGCGTAGTCTATGTTTGCTCTTCTAGAGTTTTCTAATCTTTTTAAATCCCTACAAAAAGCTACAGATATGATCAGTGGCTCCTAAATCAATAATCGAAGTAGAAGTTGATCCAGCCATTGATATAAACTCTAGATAGAAAACATTACTTTTGGGGTTTTTCTTGGCTTGAACATCTAGACACTCCTTTTTCCAGTGTCCAATCTTTCAACAATTGAAGCATTTGCCCTTGGGTTTTTCTTTGGGCTGGGACTTGGGTTGGGGTACTGGTTGCCCTTCTTCTTCTTGAACTTTCTAGACTTTGGCCCAGTTATTGAAGAAGAAGCAATCATAGCCATTGCTTGTGGCTTCATGACCTCTTTGCCACCTGGAGCTCTTTCATTAACTTAGTTAAACTCATGTTTAACTAGTTTATATTGTAGTTCAAGTTGAACTGAGTAAAAGAGCCCAGTAGAGATTTGAGAACCATATCCACTTGGCTCTTGGGGTCAATTATAGCCCCCAAGACTTTTGCTTCCTCGAAAGTAGCAATCATTTTGAGCATATACTTTCTAACAGATGCTCCCTTAGCCATCTTAGTATTAATGAGAGTTCAAAGAGCCTCTTGCCTTGTGGGTCGGCTTTTGTTTGTGAACATTGTGGCTAAATATATGCTTATGTCATATGCAATCGCCACGTACTCATGTTTAGACTGAAGCACATTGACATGTAGGCTAACATATAGTAGTGTGCCATTTCGTAGCCTTCTTCCATACATTCTCAGCCTCTCACTCCTCATCGGTGGAACCCTTACCGATTACCGAGTAGGATTCATAGAGGACATACTTATAGTCCTCAGCAGTGAGTATTATGTCCAAGTTTCTTTTCTATTCCACATAGTTAGGACTCGTTAGCTTATTCTAATGGCTAAGGGACTAAAAGAACCTCCACCAACCATTTCTGAAAATTAAAAAAAAAAATCTCAGTTTTATGTAAAACAAAATAATTTTGTGCACTTTATTCTCATATTAAATTGATAATAGTTAATCCCATCACTATTATCTTTAACATGATTAATTTGGCTCTTAGGAAAACTGACATAGCTTTTTGGGAAGATTAACAGTTTCCTAGGCTAAGTGTATTAACCAACACAAATTAATTCCCCTTCTAGGTAATGATCCAAAAGATAACTCCATCAAGGGGATGGCTATTTTATTCTCATTTCCTATGGACATGCCTCGCACTATAACCTCTAACATGGGTTGGCTGATCATAGTATATGTTCTGGGTTATTAATTACATCATTCTATTAGTTCCAGATACTTGGGGTATCTCCATCCTATACAGATTCATTCTCAGGCTGACATGAGGAGACACACGATCTCTAATGAGGATCGTGATGGAAGCCGTGGGGCTATTGAAACCCCTCTCTCACTTAGTTTTTAAAACAAGGGTTTTCTTGGAAAAAATATCCTTTGAAAATTTCCATTAAATTTTCTTTTAACTTAAAATAAAATATTTAATTCCATAAAAATTTCTATGTTAAGGTTTATACCCTTTGAGAAATTTTTTCATGGATTAGTTTTATTTAAGTTAAAACTTAATGATTTCCAAAATTTCCATTAAAACTCTCTAGAGACTTTGGTCTCAAGTTTTTATTTGACAAAAATAATTTTTTCTTGTGAAAATAAATTAAAATGGTTTTTCATTTTAACTTACAAAAATTTCTAAATCCAAAATATTTTCAATCTCATTGATAAAATACCTTTAAGAAAATAACAAAGGATTAATTTTTATTTAAGTTAAAATTAACCATTTAATTAAAGAAAACTATTTTTTCTTGTAAAAAAAATCCCGAAGACTTTGGTCTTTGAGAAAAAGTGCACATAGGTGTTAAAACAAATAGCATGTAGAAAACTGTAAACATTTTCATACTTTTCTATTTTGAAACCTAAGTGCCCAAAGAATAGAATTAAATACATTAATTGAATTAATTAATGGTCATGTTTAATCCTAAAATCCGTTACTATTATTTTTCATGCAAAAATATTCCATGAATATTAATTATTGCAAAAGTAGTGACTTTTCTTGGTATGCAACAAAAAATAAAAAATAAATTGTGCAAAAATTACAAGGGAAAAAATAAAAAATATATATAAAAAAATTTCGCTTGGTCTTGTGCACTTGCCACACCGGATTATAGCTCATGGACCACAACCTACCTGCATACCCGCGCCTGGATGTCCGCATACCCACTTGCAGGATCTGGTCACAATTGTGACCAAATCTTGGGGAGGATGCATAGCATCCTACCCAAGATGTGTTGAGATTTCACCGAGCCAATAGGAAGCTTAGACCTTGTTGCGGCTTCCAACCCGCGCCTTGGCCTGGGCTCCAACCTCGATGGAGACTCACCAAGCCACTGCCCGGCTTCGCAGCTTGGTTGTTGCAGTGGTGGCTCAACTCCAGTCTTCTTTTTTATTTTTTTCTCTGGAATTTTTCCTTCAGAGTTCTTCTACAATTCTTTTTCATGCTTTCATAGGCGGCATTTTTTATATAGATTTTAATCAAAACAAAAACAACATCCACCTATACCTTTAAAACTCAGGCTTACACGATTGGCTATGAAAAAACAATACATTACAGTGAGTCCTAAACCTCAACCGTGAGGCTTACAAAAATCTATCCAATACCAGAAAAAGTAAAGGATCACAGGCTCAAAACAAAAATAATTATCTAGCCATTTTTATTAGATTAGCATGCTTCCTAAGCCATTTAAACTTCATGCTCTGATACCACTTGAAGCTTAAAATACAAACGTGAAGCATGCATACAGACAAACAGAGAAGCCAAAAAACGTGGAACACAATGAAAGATTTTTTTTTTTTTTTTCATACCTCTGTGCTTTGATATTTTCTTTTCTACTAAAGAAGTCAACTGAACTACAAGGATGTTAACTTCTTTATTTGTTGAAGCTTCTGGTTCAAAATTGGCTATCCGTCTACTCCTCCTTAGCATGAACACACAGGCTTCTCAATACTCAGAATATTCCTTTTCCTAAATCTTATTGGTGAAACAATTCAGGCGAGGAAACACAGTCTCTATCTCTCATGACTCTCTGCTATCAATTAGTAGAATCAAGAAGGAAGAAGAAGAAAAATTGAGAGAGGAAAAAAAATGAAAGTCAGACTTCTGGAGAGTTTTTTCAGTTCATAGATATGTGTTACAATGAACACGGCTTCTTGATAACATTCACTCCCTGGATTCTAGTATTTTAAAATCATCCGGATGTTTTCAATAGAAGATGTTTAGCTTAGACCTAAACTCTTCTGTTCTATGAATAATAAAACCTTTTGGGTCTAGGCTATTGGGCTATAAAATATTTTTGTTACCTTAATTATAAAAATATCTAAGTCATGTTTCCTAGGGCCCTGGATATTTAGATCATTCGGATAGCCACAAGAGGTGATAAAGCATAAAAGCTATCTTGTACAAGTCTTTCTTAACTAACTAGTTACATATACCCAAACATACAAGTATATTGGTCATGTAATAGAACCTCAATTATAGTATATCAAAGTGTACGCTTCCAGCTTCGTCAGACCACCAACTCATACTCAAGTTATAGAGTGTAAGTCCACGCTGTAGCAGTTGTAGTCTAGGTTTCTACATATAATACTTTTAGAAACCACTAATATAGGACCAGTTCTACATATTCGAAATACACTTGTGTTATGAAATGAGAAGACTACTCATTGGATAAAGGTAAGCCATTTCATATTTAGAATTCATAATACAATAACCATACCATGATAAGATTCCCATTCTCACAATTCGGTTAAGAATTATAGTTTATGTGTTAGGTAACCCATAGTTCATACCTTACTATGAAAGACCTACATTCATATGAATTATTTACTTAAACACATTGGGTTTTTTCCAGAAAAATTGTACACATGAGAATAATACTTTTATTAAGACAAATTAAGATTATAATAGAAAGCTAGTCTAAAAAAGTATACATCCCAACACTATCACACAGTCTCTTGATAAACCAAAAGATCTGGGCTTCTTCGTAGGACGACCCAACATAAACCCAGTAGTTTCCCTACGCCTCAGCTTGGCTCTCAAATCTGCATCCGTAAGCTTTTCCATAGCTAACATAAATGCACTATTAGGTGTGGGCTTCTCAGATTTTAACTCATACGATTCACTCCCCAACAGGGTCAAGATTCCTTCTTCTATAGACGAGGTCGCAAGTATGTCAACCCTATCCTCCTCCTCACCATCAACTTGAATCACTTCCTCACCACCCTCACCCCCAAGCTCTCCTATCTCATCCACATCCCCAAGTCTTTCTATTTCATCCTGACTTTCATCACTAATCTCCCATATCTCTCCCTCACCATCCCATTCGTACTCACCTATGTCTCTTTCTTTCTCCTGCTTAGGTATCTCGCGTATTAGGTTCTCAAGTTCTTACTCCACACCAAAGTCTTCCATCATAGGTAGTTCATGATCTACCTTGTCTTTATTCAAATACCATCCACCCTCGAGTTCCGTCTCCGAATCAGATGAAGATGAATCCACTATAGGAATTGGGCTAGATGCTCTACTACTCTAGGGACCATATATAAAAGGCCAGTTTCTGGTCACTACTACGGATCTTCAAGCTATCCTATAAATAAAACATAAAGGAGTCAAAACTAAATCTTAATTCCTAATATTTATGTACTATTTAATAAAGTCATTTGCCTAAACCTAAGCTCTGATACCACTTCTAACACTCTGCTACCTAGGTACCTAAAAACGGTGGGGATGTCACCCTGTCCAGTGGATAAGGGTCTTTATAACGAGATACAAAAGGAAATTGCTAAAAAAAAAAAAAAAACTGAAATAATATTATTACAATTGAATCCAAAACTTAGACCAGTCTAAAAATCCAAAACAACTAATATCTCTCAAAAGAAATACAAAGTTAAATAAAATAAACTTTAATCTCTAAGTCATCCAACCTGCTCACAAATAGCGCTCCCTAGAAAATTTGATATATAAACAGTGTGAGATTGGTATCTCAGGAAGTCCTGGGTATGCAAATGACACTTTAAATATTTCATGCATGCAGGTTTATCAAATACCACAAAATATGTTTGCAAGTCAATTTCTATCATTAAACAGGCATTGTGTGGAACAATATATATTATACCCAAAACAATTCTCAGAAAGCCATCCACTCATCAATACAATAGAATCAAGATGGGATAGAAATGATTCAATAATAATTTCAAGTCCATATTGTCACGCCCTGTGTCCACGGACCCGAGAGCGTGACTATGGGCCTAGCAGCACCCACGGTTAACTACTTGGCCGCCATCCTCGTTGGGCTAAACTGGATATTCCAAGTTGACAATAGGTACTTAGGCCCATTCTTATATACCATACACACTTCTTATCCTAATCCCATGTGGGATTGGGGTATCACATTCACCATTCCTTTAGGCCCAAGCATCCTCGTTGGGCCCAAACTTTAGGGGCTAAACCTAGGACCAACCAGGTGGCATAGGATTCTAGAGGTGACTCCAACCGCATATGGTGTAGCACTTAGTTCCCATATGGGACTGGTTACCTGCTCTAATACCAAATGTCACGCCCCGTGTCCGCGGACCCGGGAGCGCAACTATGGGCCTGACAGCACCACGGTCAACTACACTTGTAAAACCCCACTACCTAGGCCTAACAGAGCCAGGGATGTCGCCCTGTCTAAAGGACAAGGAGTCTTTATAACTAGGATACACAAATAAAAATGATACAATACTTTGAAATTAAAACTTATTACATCCCAAAAATTCAAGAAAAAATCTGAAATAAAAATTGTTCACTCTCAACTCCCAAAGCATTACATAAAATAGATAATAGAATATCTTCCAAGTAGGCAAGAACTAGCTATTCATCCCCAAAGCAGGATTGACCTGAAATCATTGTAAAAGGGGTGATGGGATAAAAATCTCAGTAAGTCGATGTGTTCTTTGAGTATTCAGTGAAAACAGTTCGTGAATGCAAAGTGTAAGAACTTCATAAGAAAAATATTAGCAAGCAATAAACAATGTTCAAAATCAAGAGTGGCGTTTTGGCTTTTCTAACCGTACATGAACAATAAAATCAACCACTCAAAAGGGCGGCTATAGGTTACCACACGTTGGGCCCCATAACCATACAACGGTCAGAATGCCACACTTTGTGCAAACTAACAAAAGGTAGGTGATCGGCCTACCGGGTAAAATACTCCTCATTCTCTACACCCAAACAAAACTGGTTGTCCACCCCCGACAACACACAGTCCAAATGACTGAAACCTACTAGCTTAGATCGGCATGACTAAGTAGTACTGATGTTTCTCTAAGTTGAGTTCATCTTCTGGAGGTGACCTCCTGCCAGAAGATTCACTATTGCTCTTCAAAACTAGTACTACTACTCTTCAAAACTAGTACTACTAGCCTACCCTTATTAAGTACTCAACATAATTCATCCCACGTGGGAGAAAACTAATAAAACATAGCTTCACTTGAAAATGGCACAAAGGGTTTCCAAAGTCCTTGTAAAAATCAGTTTTAGAAATAGTTTAGTGTTTGAATAAAACTGCTTGTTGTTTTTTTAAATAATTGGTTTGACTGAAATAAGAAAGGAAACAGTCCCTAATTGCCTTTACCAAATCAGTGTTCACAAACTCCGTATTTAGCTTGCCATAATAACTTTTGTACATCAAACAAGTTTTATGCAGGAACTTACCTGAACCTTTGCTCGAGATAAACTAGAGATCTCCAAAAGTTGACCTAACCCCGCCTGGGGGTAAACATAAGCCATAATTAAACTCAAGCCACAATTTGCGTTCACAAATAATCCTAACTCAACTTACTACAATCATGACCCTAGTGTCCCAAACTTTAAGGCTAGATAATAAATAAAGGGTTTATAAAATGAATTTGGCTTGGTATTAGAATAACTAGGGGTTTGAAATAGTTACCAATAAGTTGTAGGTTCAAAACTTGCTATAAATAAATTAGGGTCTATTTGATGAAGGGTCCTAGGTCCTAGATGATATTATTTAAAATAATGATTTTTAATAACTAATTGTTAGAAAATAATTGGTAAATAAAATTAATAGCAAGTAAATTTTATTATGTTTTGATTAAAAGATAATAAATAAATTCTATTAGTATTTATGAATATATCACTTACAAAATTAATATTTTACCTATTATGATTATTTTTATAAAAGGCTTTATTTAATGATATTATTATATATAATACCTATATATTTTATTTCCTTAATAAAAGCTATCATTTATTTGACTAAAATATCATTATTTTATATAATAGTCCAAAACCATATTTTCCTAGGGTTTTCGAAACCACTAGAAGAAATTGTAGTATTAATCATTTTATTGATGAAATAAAATTGGCTAACTCATTTAGCTTAGGGACAACAAGGTCATGATCATAATTTTTATTGCTAACCATAATCATGAACATACACTCTACACCAATCATCAAAACATCCAAATCATGAATAAAAGCATAGATCTAAATTTACCATCACATGATCCCAACTCCACTAAACATATTCATATGCATGGCCTCAACAAGAATATAAGAACATAAACCCTATTCACCAAAGGTGACATAATCTCTAACATGATTAATCATTCATAATACTCACGACATAAAGGCAAGCAACAACCCCTAAAAACGCCATAAAATCCATCCAAGACTAATCATCCTCATGCATCAATCCTAACTATATCATATAAACATATTCATTCTCATGCTTCAATCCCAACGCCAACACAAAACACATGCTCAAACTTTAATCATAATCTGTCCTTTTCCAATAACATCCTAGAGACATGAATCTAAAATTAAAAGAGAAGATTGAAGAGGCTTACATGAATGATGAATACTTGAAGATGTTTCAAGAGAACCCTCTCGCTAGGAAGGCTTGATCCGTCCAAGGAGAAGAAGAACAATGGCCATGGTGGGAGTAACCATTCGGCCGAGAGAGAGAGAGAGAGAGAGAATGAAAAAAGAGAGTGCTTATTAGTATATGCTCATTAAAATCGAAGATGGATGAAGATGGAGTTAATTGATCATGCTTACCTTGAAGGCATTCTTGAGCCTTCAAGAAAATTCTGGTTTTTTATCCGAAAGTGAAACTTTGATTTCAGTGTTTGATGTTAAAAATTGCAAAAGTGGGTTTAAGAGGATGAGTAGGTGTGATTTGGAATTTTTGGAGAAGATTGAAGAGGTTTCGAGTGGCCTTAGGCGTGAGAATGGTAGTAGGTGTTCTTGGTGTTCTTGGAGGTTTGGAAAGAATAGAGAGAATAGAGAGAGAGCTGGCCAAAATTCTATTGGAAAGAGTTGCTGAATGGTTTGGGAGGGTTTTGGAAATTGGATTTTTAGATTTGAGAGGAAAAGGAAAGCTAGTTGTTTAAAATTTAAAAGGAATATTTTAGGGAATCAAATTTGGAAACAAATATGGTAAGAAGATCTTGGTTGATGGAGAGCTTTTTGAAGCTTCAATGGCCGACTGAATTGCTGGAATTTCTACTGAGATGAATGTTGTTCGAATGAGCTTGAGGGTGGCTGAAATATGGTGTACAATGGTGAAGGAATTTTCTGTTTGTTTGAGGCTTACTTCATGGAAGGTTGATGGAATATTTTGCTAAAAATTTAGACTTCAATTAATGGCTTGATTGTAGTGATTGATGGAGAGATTTTAGGAGCAGCCATGGAGCTGTTTTTTGTGCAGAACAGTGGAGAAGATGATGAAGCTCAGTTCATGGCTGATCAGGGTGAGTTTGTACAGAAAAATGGGATGAGTTTCAGACAAGGGTGAAGAAGGAATAAAGCTGGAAATTCTGATTAGTTTTTCGAAATCTTGTTGAAAATTTATGGGCAGAATTTTCTGCCATGATTCATCCGATTTGCTGCAGGTTTGAAGAGATATTAAGAGGTCCTTTAAGGCTGGTTTCCAGCCTTCTTTATGGAGGAAAGACAAAGGTGAATTTCTGGTTGGAAAGCTGGAAGAAACAGCTTGGTTTTTGGCTCACCAAGCTGCGAAAACTGTCCAGAAAATTTTCCTGGTTTGGACAGTTTCTATGCAGCTCGGTTTTGGCTGGAATATTCAGTCTTCAAGCTGAGTGAATTGATCATTTTTCTGGCAGTATTTGGGAGGGAAAGATGGCTGAAATTTTTGACAATTAGACTGATCAAGAAGCTGGAAAAATTTCCAGATTACTACATGAAGAAGATGAACACACATAGGTTGGAGTTTAAAGGTTCAACCATGGAGATTAATTCTCTTGGGAACCTTTCATAACTCTTCCCCAATTTCGGTTAACAAGATATCCTTTCATAGACATTTTTGAAACCTAAATCTCATAGAACCTTGCTAGAATTTTCTGGAAACAAAATGGCTTAGATAAATTAATCAACTTAATTGATTAAGAATTAAGAAAAGCTAGAGATAAAAAATGGTATGATTCCCTTAGAAATTTTTGTAGGGCACAAGAGTGGAATTAGAACGTTCCTATCATGTCTCCCCTAGGACAACACTCCTACTCCTCCCTAAGGCATGCAAGGGCCAAAAATAACCTACTCATCCAAAAATAAAATTGAATCATGCTAAAGCTCAAATTATGGAATTTGAACTCAAGACCTCAAGGATTTATTCCAAAACTCTAACCACTAAATCACAACAACTCTTGTTCTTATTTTCTCTCCCAAATATTTTTCCTATCTAACCCTCAAGCTATCTCCCTATTTCCACCTCAAGAAAAATTACCATTTTGCTCTTCTTACTCACTAAGCACAATTAAGACATCTAGACTAGAAATCACATATCTAAAGCACATAAAATCATATAAAAATATATTTGTGCATGTAAGAAAATATGATATGCATCCCGACCCCCTTATTCTAGGGTTGGTTTTAATTGGGATTTCACACATATCATGATAGCTCCCAGTGTAACCATTCAACATTGGGCAGTGGGTGATCCGCCCACTAGGGTGAGGTACTCCTCAATCTCTACACCGAACACACCGGTTGTCCAACCCGAAAACTTTAGTCCACATGGACCAACATGCTAACTCGGACTGGCCTGACTAACTAGTATTGTCATCCCTTTGAGTAGAGTTCATCTTCAGGAGGTGGCCACCTGCTAGAAGACTCACTCTAACCCTCCAAGACTAGTATCGCTAGCCTACCACTGCTGAGCACTCAACACTCACCATTATGCGTAGAATCACTTCCCTTTTTTACAAACTATGAATACCTTGGCTTTGCAAATTGTGGTTTTCACATCAAGCTTTTCAAAACGTTTTAGTCATAAA
This sequence comes from Voacanga thouarsii, assembly GCA_026120185.1. Taxonomy (NCBI): domain Eukaryota; kingdom Viridiplantae; phylum Streptophyta; class Magnoliopsida; order Gentianales; family Apocynaceae; genus Voacanga; species Voacanga thouarsii. The sequence continues at coordinate 76,402 of JANUWF010001966.1, read as the reverse complement.
AGAAGGAAAATTGTTTTCAGTTAAAAGTTGAGATTTGACAAAATCATTTAGAGATCAAAATATCCACGTTCCTAATGCAAGTATCACAATTCAACAATAATATTTCATCATCATTTCAAAATCATTTCAATCATCATGTCAACATCATTATACAAAAAAATTGCAAACATGTTCCATTTAACAAAATAGTAATGTAGGGACTTACTTGAATACTCAAATAGTCCAACCAAATCCAATGCTTGCCCTCACTTCAAAGTTCTTCATTATCTAGAATCAATGAGGCTATAATTAGAATCCAAATATTACATTCACTATCATTTCATGCAACGTGAACCCTAATGATCTCTTTAATCACCTAAATCATCCATGGCATCTAGATAGGTTAATTCATTAATCTATGTCCACAACCTACCATTGATATGCTACTCATAATCTAGCATGCATATACACAAATCATATTATTAACATGATAATTCCAAGATTCATCTATTATTAAATCCACATAATAACCCCATTTGAATCAAAAGATCTCATCTTTAACTAGCATAAAATAGATCTAGGTCCATATTAACAAAATATAACCATATTTTACTCTATAAATGCCTAGATCAATTATTGCACCATCAAACTCAACAATCCCATCTACTCATGCTTTTCATGCTAAAAGTCATGCATAATAATACCACTATTGAGGGAGACGAAATAGGGGAGCATGCACTGGTTATAGAAAAAAAACAGAGAAAAATAAAACCAAGCCTTAAAGGCCATACGAAAGTGTGAAGATCATATCTTTGCGCTCCTTAACCCTTCTAAGTTGAGTAGAAGCAGATTGAACGACTGGAATCGCCTCGCTTCGCCCACCTGAAGAAGCTTCCGGTTGAATACCCGCTAGCCTGCTCCTTCGCCTTGTTTGCATGAACGCCAAGCTTTCCAGCCCTCGGAATATTCCTCTGTCTAACCTCTAGTTGGTGAACACAATGGTGAAGAGGAACAATCTCAAATCTCCTTGGTTCACTCGCTATTGATTAGCAAAGTCCAAGGAGAAAGAACAAGAGGAAAGCAACGTGAGAGAGCAGAGAGAGAGACGTGATTCTCTGTGTGTTATGTTGGGAATTAGGGTTTTCCTGTACCAGAGACTAGTTTATTGGTTAGCCAAAACTAGGTCTCTCCTTATCTGATAAACATATCCCCGGGATTTCAAAACATCCGGATGTTATCCTGAAAATCAGTTTTGCCTAACCCTAAACTCTTTTTAACCGTATCTGGAAAAAACCCTAAGGTCCAAGCTATTGGGCCAAAAATAATATTTATTATTCCTCTTGGACCCAAAAGGCCCAAAATAATAAACATTAATTATTTATTTCCTGGGCTTATATAAACAACCCAAGAAATAATTAATGAGCCCAAATGAACCATAATAATTAATCTTTAATTATTTATTTCTTGAGCCTACATAAATAACCCAATAAATAATTAAATATTAATTATTTCCCCTAGTTTAAGCCCAGGTTAATTTCTTAATTATTCAAACTGGACCTAGGCCCTGAATAATTAATTAACCAATTATACTAGATAATTAAATTTCTCTCAACTTCTATTTTAATTTATTTATTTATTTTATTCCAGTCCAATAATAAATTAGACTTCCTGAATAAAATAAAATCCTCTTCAACTGAGACCAATTCTTCAACCCAAAATTAGTTAGGACTTGTCTGCTAAAATGACCAAAATACCCCTGCTATATAAATAGCTGTATTTTGTATTTTAAATATTTCCTAATATCACCATAAGGAAATATTGACACCAAGGACAATGTTGCATTAGCAAAGTCTCCGACCTACAGGTGAATCAAAGTATATGCTTCTAGCTTTGCCAGACCACCAACTCATACTCAAGTCGTAGAGTACTAGTCCACGCTGTAGCAGTAGTAGTCTAGATTTCTATCATATAGTACTTTTAGAAACTACTACTACGGGTCCTGTCCTACGTATTCGAAATACGCTTATGTCATAAAGTGAGTGGACTACTTACTGGCTAAAGGTAAGTCATTTCCCATTTGGAATTCATTACATAATAACCTAACCATGATGAGGTTCCTAGTCTCATCAATAGGTTAAGAACAAATGTTTATGTGTTAAATAACCCGTGATCCATACCTTACTGTGAAAGATCACCATTCACATGGATCACTTATTTAAACACAATGGGTCTGTTCCAAACGAAAATTGTGCACAAACAAAAAGTAAATTCACAAACAAATTCTGAAAATAAATTCTTTTATTAAAATATTCGATTTTAAATCAGAAACCTAGTCGAAGAGGGCATACAATCCAACAATCTCCCACTTGCACTCTAAGACTAGGTAAGTCTATAGGTGCCCACCCCTATGGCGTCTAAGTGTCTCTTGAAGACTCTCTCAGCCAAAGGCTTGGTGAATGGGTCTGCCAGATTATTTTCTGAGACAATATGCTCCACCACGACTTCCCGTCTCTGGATGAAATCCCAGATCAGGTGGTACTTCCTCTCGATGTGTTTCCCCTTCTTGTGGTTCCGAGGTTCCTTAGATTGCGATACTGCTCTATTGTTGTCGCAATACATCACAATCGGCCAGTCCATATGTGGAACGACTCCAAGTTCTGAAAGAAACTTCCTGAGCCAAACTGCTTTCTTGGACACCTCCGAAGCAGCCACATACTCAGCTTCTATGGTTGAGTCAGCAATACAAGATTGCTTAATACTCCTCCATGAAATTGCTCCTCCAGACAAGGTGAAGACATATCCACTAGTGGATTTTCTCTCATCCTTATCTGCCTGGAAGTCTGAGTCTGTGTATCCGGTAGAAACCAAATCATCATCCCTGTAAACCAGTATATAATCTCTCGTTCCCTTGAGGTACTTGAGAATATGCTTTACAGCTTGCCAATGAACCTTTCCTGGGTTTGACTGATATCTGCTAACTAAGCCCACGACAAAGCAGATATCTGGCCTAGTACACAACATGGCTTACATGGGACTTCCCACAGCCGAAGCGTAAGGAATCCTACTCATTCTGTCCTTTTCTTCTTGAGACTTAGGACAGTCCTTTAAAGAAAATGACAACCCATGTCTGCAAGGGATTAGAACTCCCTTGCATGAGTCCATGCTGTACTTAGCCAGCATCTTGTCAATGTATGTTGCTTGGGATAACCCTAACATTCTCTACTTCCTATTTCTAAGAAGCCTAATCCCGAGAATGTAGCTGGCTTCTCCCAAGTCCTTCATACTAAATTGACTAGACAGGCAAACCTTGGTAGATGACAATGTCCCTACATCATTTGCAATGAGTAGAATGTCATCCATATACAAGATAAGAAAAACCACATTAATGCCTTCAAGTTTCCTGTACACGCATAGTTCATCTTCGTTTTGAATAAAATCATAAGACTTTACAATCTCATCAAAACGAATGTTCCATGCTCTCGATGCCTGCTTAAGTCCTTAAATGGACTTCTTAAGCTTGCAAACCATGTGTTCCTGGCCTTCAGCAATGAAGCCTTCCGGTTGGGACATATAGATGTCTTCGCTAAGATGGCCATTTAAGAATACCGTCTTGACATCCATTTGTCATATCTCGTAGTCATAGTGACATGCGATGGCAAGGAGGATGCGGATGTATTTAAGCATGGCTACCGGGGAAAAGGTTTCCTCATAGTCGATTCCCTCTTTCTGAGTATACCATTTCGCCATAAGCCTAGCTTTGAAGGTTTCCACCTTCCCATCCGCTCCCCTCTTTCTCTTGTACACCCACTTGCACCCAATGAGTTTTATCCCTTCAGGTGAAGCTACAAGATTCCAAACCTGATTGAGGTATATAGACTCAATCTCGGCTTTCATTGCTTCATGCCACAGATTTGGATCGATATCAGCAATAGCCTCCTGGTATCTAGTGGGGTCTTGTTCCTGATGGTCAGAGACCAGCTCAAAGGCTTCTCCAGTCCATCTATCCGGAACCCTAGACACTCTCCCACTACGACGAGGCTCCATTTGCACAGGCTCTTGAGGCTGTACCTCTTCTTGTTCCACAATCGGGTCAGAAGAAGTTGATTCCGTAGATAACTTCTCCTCAAGTTCCAACCTCGTTGAACCTTTAGTAGAAGTACTTTGATCATCTTCTAATTATTTAGCATTAGTACTGACTAGTACCTTCTGCTCCTTAGGATGATAAAAGTAACCTCCTTTTGTCCCTTTTGGATACCCAACAAAATAGCATAATTCTGATCTTAGTTCGAACTTGTCTCCCTTGATCAGTACATAAGGTGGACATCCCCTAATCCTGAGATGATTTAGACTTGGCTTACACCCAGTCCACATCTCATAGGGAGTCCTAGGTACTGACTTAGAAGGCACCAAGTTTAGAATATATGCCACTGTTTCCAGGACATATCCCCAAAAGGACACTGGAAGAGTAGCACGAGACATCATACTTCGGACCATTTCCATCAATGTCCTGTTCCTTCTTTCAGCAACTCCGTTCTGCTGGGGTGTTCCCGGCGTAGAGAGCTGGGATACTATCCCATAAAGTACCATGTAGTCCTTGAATTCACCTAGGAGGTACTCTCCACCACGATCCAATCGTAAGGTTTTGATTAATTTACCTGTCCGACGCTCCACTTCAGCCTTAAACTCCTTGAACTTGTCAAAAGAGTCAGACTTGCGTCTTATCAGGTAAATGTAACCATACCTCGTACAATCATCCGTGAACGTGATGAAGTACTCAAAACCTCCCCTAGCTGGTGTAGACAATGGACCACACACATCAGTATGAACAAGACTCAACACCTCCTTGGCTCTATCCGCCTTTGGTGTAAAAGACCTTTTGGTCATTTTTCCCATCAGGTAGGATTCACACTGAGACCAACTTTCCAATCTCAATGAGCCCAAAGGCCCATCATAGATTAGCCTTTGAATCCTGGTTGAGTTAATATGACCCAACCTTAGATGCCAAAGGTATGAATCATTAATATTGGTCTTTCTCTTCTTAGTTAAAGGTTCAGACTGAGTGTTGTTTGATTGGTTGTTAATAGGGTTTAAAAAGAACAGATTTCCATACATGTGCCCAGTACATAAAATTTCTCCATCTCTACTGATAGAAATACCAGAATGGAAAGATACAGAATATCCTTGATTAATAAGTTTTGCAACTGAAATCAAATTCTGACGAAATCCAGGTACATATAAAATATCCTTTAAAACCACTATCTTATTACAATAAAAAATTAGATCCAGCTCTCTCACTGCAAAGGCCCAGACTTGTGTTCCATTACCCACTTGAAGCCCATGTTCGCCCTTCATGAGTCTTCTTATCTTCCTAAACCCCTGCAAGGAGTTACAGATATGATCAGTGGCTCCTGAATCAACAATCCAAGTGGAAGTTGATCCTACCATTGATATGGACTCTAGATAGTAAACATTCCCTGTGGGGTTTTTCTTGGTTTGAAGATCTGGACACTCCTTTTTCCAGTGTCCCTTCTTGCCACACTTGAAGCACTTGCCCTTTGGCTTGTCCTTGGGTTGGGTCTTGGGCTGGGCTGCTGTATTCCCCTTCTTCCTCTTGAACTTTCTGGGTTTAGGCCCAGTTCTTGAAGAAGAAGCCTTAGCAATCATGGCCTTAGATTACGGCTTCATGACCTTCTCTGCCGTCTGGAGCTCCTTCATCAGTTTGGTTAAACTCATGTTCAACTTATTCATGTTATAGTTTAACTTGAACTGAGTAAAAGAGCCCGGTAAAGATTCGAGAACCATATCCACTTGGCTCTCGGGATCAATGACAGCCCTTAAGATTTTCGCCTCCTCGAAAGCAGCAATCATCTTGAGCATATGCTCTCAGACTGATGCTCCCTCAGCCATCTTAGTGTTCACAATAGTTCGAAGAGCCTCCTGCCTTGCGGGCCGACTCTTGTCTGCGAACATAGTTGCCAATGATTGACTTATGTCATATGCAGAAGCCATGTGCTCATGTTTTGACTGGAGCACATTAGACATGGAAGCTAACATAGAGCAACGTGCCATTTCGTTAGCATTTTTCCACGCCTTCTCAACCTCTCGCTCATCAGTGGTGGAACCTTCCCCGATAATAGGGCAGGTCTCATAAAGGACATATTTATACTCCTCAGCTGTGAGTATTATGTCCAGGTTCCTTTTCCAGTCCACATAGTTTGGACCCGTTAACTTATTCTCCCTGAGAATAATGGCCAATGGACTAAAAGAACCTCCCACCATTTCTGAAAATCGAAAATAAAAGAAACAATTTAGTTTGTGAAAATAAAATAAAATTTGTGCACTGAAAATAATTTAGCTCTTAGGAAAATTGACATAGCTTCTTGGGAAGATTAACAGTTTCCTAAGCTAAGTGTATTAACCCTCACAAATTAATTTCCCTTCTAGGTAATGGTCTAGATTATAACTCCATCGTGGGATGGCCGTTTCCTCTTATTTCCTATGGACATACCTCGCACTATAACCTCCAACGTGGGCTGGCCAATCATAGTACCAATCTAGAAAATTCAACTCAGTAAGTTTATTGGTTTCCAAGATGCTACATAAATTCAAGTTGGTCAATATGATGCAAATGACCTAGATGTAAAGATAGAGAAATTAGCAAAACATATATGCACAAGGTATGTGAATAATTAGGTCTTTAATTAAGCTCATAATTATTTTACTATTTTATTTAAATCAATAGCCCCATTATTGATTTGTATGTGAATAATTAGGTCTTTAATTAAATGCATAATTATTCTACTATTTTACTCAAATCAATAGCACCACTATTCATTCGGGATAGGCCGTTGAAGGCTTTCTTCGTAGACAAGTATCCAAACTTCTTAAGAATGACCTTGGGTTAGCCCAACAAACCATTTTTAATTTCAATGGTATGTATCCAATGCCAATTACATCGAATGTACTTACCAGATCATTGGGTTATTCACATCTATTAATTTTAAGCCTTTAAGCTAGCCCAATGTTGCCTCTAATTTTTAACACACTTCAGCTAACCCAACCAAGATAAAGAAATTAGTTTAACCCAACCTATTAATTAAGAGTTTATATTCTGTTGCTCGAATATTCTCAATGTCAAGTAGGTTTGGGTTTGCCCAACCACTTGGTCTCGAAAAGAGCTCTCATTCTTACTATATTAATGGAATGAATTAAGTTTAATAGTAATTGAGAAAGATATTATATTAGTAGTCTCATACATTTGGCATGCATAAATATCAACATATTAACAATATTGCAATACATTTAATTACATGGCTTGCTTATAGACTTTACTAGATTAATTTTTTTAAGCCAAGCAGGAAATTAATTTTCGGTCAAGTTTATGTGTTCATGCATATTTTGAGAATAAAAATCTTACCATCTTCTTGCTTCATCTTGGTCACCGTCTACATAAACTCATAAAATAATTTACATTCCTATCTAACCTATATAATCTAATTATATAAATTCCTAATGAAGAAACCTCAAGTTATATTTGAGGGGATTTAGATAAGAAGAGAAATTATAAGAGAATTATAGAGAAAGGTAGGACTCGCTGTCCCTATTTACTCAAAACAAAGTGATAAATATGCATGACACAATATTAATTAATCAAAATTAATTGGTGTAAATCCATAACTAAGCCAACATGCCAAAATCATGCTTAAAAAATATTAAGCAGAATAAATATATATATGAAATATAAATTTTCAAAATCATTATTTTGGAAAAATAAATTTCTAGTCCCAAAATCAAATTTTAGGAAAATTTTGTGGATCCAAAATCATTACTTTAGAAGAATAAATATTTAGTCCCAAAAACAAAATTTTTTGAAACTTTGTGCGTCCAATACAAATTTTGGAATAACTTTTGGGTCCTTAATAAAAAAAAGAAAAGATTTTTCTTTTTTTAATTAATAGAGTACAAGCCCGCGTGGGCTTACTCAAGCCCGCATAGGCCTCGAAACAAAAAACTAAACAAGCCCATGAGGGATTCACCAAGCTTGCACGGCTTTAGGTCACAAATAGGGGACTAGAAATCGCAACCCGACCCCTGCATATACCCCCATTTCCCCATCTCCGGCCTGTCCCCGCTACGGGGAAAGGCAGGGATCCCCGTCCCTAACCTGCCAGGGACAAAACCATCCCCGGTCTCGGCCCAACAGGGAAGCGGGGAAGTTGGCGCCCGTTTTACCTGAAAATATTTATAATGTTTTAAAAAAAAATTTTGTCTCCAATAAATTTTTATTCAAAATTTTTTAATCAATTAGAAAACTTTTGTGGTAGTTTTCAATAATTCATGTATTTATTATAACACTAAATTAGTAATAGTAAAATTGACATTGATAATTTTTATTTTCTTTTTTTCCTCTTTTTATGTTTTATTTTATTTTATATTCATAAATAATCTACATACACACACACACACACACATATATATATATATATATATATATAATCTACATAGTATGTATACATATCCAATACATATATAATTCACCTATATATATTTGTGTGTATGTATATATATATATATTTATATAATTTACTTATATATAATATATATATATAATAACAATAATATATATAATACATATAATATAAAATATATGTAGAGGTGGGGCGGGCAGGGTTGCAGGCCAAGAAATGAAGCCCGCCCCCAGCCCCATCCCCGCTTAAATTGGGGAATCCCCAGTTGGTGGACTAAGAAATGAAGCCCATCGTAGGAACCAACCCTGCTTAAATCGGGGAATCCCCAGCCCAACCGGGCTGGGTCTCTTGTTTAAACGGGAAAATTGCCATCCCTAGTCACAAAGCAGAATTGCAATTGCAATTGCAACAATTGCTAAAAAGGTTGACCAATATTTTCTTTTCTGGCTGCAATTGGAACCAATTTCCAATTGGAAACAATTACACCCCTGTTTTTTTCCCCGTTGAACTTTTTAGCTTACCAAACAAATCGGCAAATTTTTTTTCGATTGTTTCCTTAATAGCTAATAAAAGGAAAAAACATATATATATCTGTGTGTGTGTGTGTGTGTGTGTGTGTGTGTGTGTGTTGAAACAATTTTGTAATTCGTATTATTATTATTATTGTTATTATTATTATTATTATTATTAATTTTTTTAGAAACAATTTCTAAAGATTTCATAAATTCTTTTAGTAATTAATAATAATAATAATAATAATAATAATAATAATAATAATAATAACCTACTAAAAAGATATTTTCAAAAATCTAAAATATTTTGTGAAACAATTTCACAGACCTAAAATTAATTTTGAAGAAATTTCAAAATTAAGGATATTTATGAAACAATTTTATAATGCCAAATTTATTTTTGAAACAATTTCAAAACAAATAATAATAAACCCACAAAACACATAGGAGTTGTCTCTGATACCACTGTAGGATTTGAATCATACAAACCAGTTTATGCGCAGCAGAAAAATGAAAACCAAATCCACTCAAAGAAATCACTCATATGTAATGCAACGGGTTAGCAAAGGGAAGAAAATTAGTTACCTAAAAAATGTAGCTTTTAAATTTTTTTTCATGCGCACAGAACCCTTCCTAAAATTATCCAAGTCGTGATCCACTAAATTCCATGTGTAGGAATTGCTCCAATAGAAATCCACACAAAAAATTGGTACTCAAAATAGGCACCAAAATCCTATGCTAGTTGGATTAATTCTTAGTTGCTATATGAAATTATTTTGTAAAAAGAAATTAAAGGAAAAATTAGTTGTGTATATCCTCAAAATGAATGCCTTTGGTTTTCAACGAATTCACTCAATTTTCTTTTCTTTTTTTTTTGGGAAGAATTTAGTGACAATCACCAAATCATGCTATATCATACATCATATATATATATATATATATATATATATAAATGATTGAAATTAGAAATACACAGCCATCCTTTTGTTTCCTAAAAGTTTTTAGGAAAGAAATATAATAATAATCCCTTGTCCTTATTTGATTAATTACAATTTGGCCCTTGAATTATAACATGTTTATAACTCGCGCACAAGAATTTAACAATTGCAATTTTATCCAAAAATTACAACTACTTTATAATTTGCCCATAAAATTATTTTTTCTTACAAATTAACCCCATAATATTATCGAATAATATCTTGAGTACCACTTCTTCTATTATGTGTGACCTATTAGGTTTTATAGTCTATTGGTAGCTAATATAAATTAATTCTATCACAATAGAATTAATAATCCTTTTATAATTAGAACTAACGTATTAATTCTAATTAGAATTAATTTATTAATTCTCTAATTAATAAATCTGTATTTAGCAGATCATGAGTGGCATCTACCAACGCATCATGACTACCTAAAAGTCTAGAAAGTCAAGTGGTTGGATGTGAACTTTCCAATAATAAAACATCAAATGCTGTAAACTTCTTTCATCATACTATATCTCATTCGGTGTTGGAGTATGGAATTAGTACCAACTCCTACTAGAATATAATTAATTTTAATCCGAATTTATTAGTACTTGTTCTAGAATCTACTACTCAACTTGTGTATCAATTGAACATATTTCCAACACATGGTTGCTTTGGTTAAGTACTTCCCGAGTAATGATTCCATACAAATGACCATGAGATAGAAGCCCCTACTATTAGAAGTGATAAATCTTTTATTGACCCTTTCAACTACTTTTGTTAACTATACGTAGTACCTAATATCCATTCCATAGACGGTTATGTAGGGACTCCAGAGATTAGAATCAAAGTATAGCACTCAGTAAACAAAATACTGTAGAGATCCCAAGTCTAAGGATATTTGCATATTTGCTATAATGAAATTCTATCATTGACACTAAATAGTTGTCCATGTGATTATCTCATAACTAGATCATCTAATATACTTGTTCCAGTAACAAGCATCCACGTGTTAACTTTGAGTATTCCAATACTTATGAGTGTGAGAACCACTACTTGATCAAATCAAGAAATATAACACGTGCTAGTCTTTGCGTATTAATGATGTCTTATCTCATCAATACTATAACTGGGGATGGTTTAAGCACAAGTACTACATAGTGTAGTAGGAATCTCGCATCATTATCTCTATCATAATTTTCTTAACACTATACGTTATGTTAGGGACTTTATCTATCAGTTTTATACATATACACATATGAAACAAAGAAACTAAAAGATAAAAAAAATGCCTTTTATTAATAAATATGCTATATACAATATACAAGTAATTGCCTCTGGGCTATAACTCTAACATGTCTTGTTGGTGGCCTAATTTGCATGTATGGTCTGGGGACCACTCAATGCTTGTCTTTATTTTCCATTCTGGTAGTAGCATCCACAGTGGCTACATATGTTGCTGGTGGAGAGGGTGCTAAAGCTCTCCTTAGATCCTGCCTTAGCCCTTTAATGAACTATCTCATTTGTTTCTGCTCCGTATCCACGAAGCACTTGTAGTATTTCGATAGTTATGTCAATTAGGCATCATACTATGCCATAGTCATGCCTCCCTACTTTAGACCTTGTAATTCTTTCTCCCTCTTCTCCATTATCTACTATGGGATGTATGCTGCCTTGAAAGCTTTATCAAAGTTGCTCAAAGTCCACTCCTGATCAATCCTCCTCAATTCCTCCTGGATGCATTGCCACCATGGTCTAGCCGGCCCTCTCAGCCTAAAGGCTGCAAACATAACCATCGTCTCCTTAGTGTATTTCAAAGCAGAGAATATATCCTCCATCTGCTCAATCCATTGCTCCACTATCTCATCCCATTCTATCTCAACATGGAAAATTGGTGGCTAGAACTTTAAAAATCATTCCAGAGCAACGTCATCACCCGCAAGTGTCTTCTTCTCAACCTTTTCTAATAGAGAATGGAGGATCTCCATCATCTTATGGAAAGCCTGCCTGAGGGTCACCTCCATAAGCCTCTCGTGTGCTTCCTCCTATTCCTGCCTGTAATCCCCTCCTATATCAGGTGTAAAATGCTGGATATGTCTGAACTCCGGGGTTGATGATGCACTCTCTCGGGTAGTTTTGCTGCACACTGTGGTTCCTCGCCTTGGTGTCATCTTTAACCATGCAAAGTCACTTAAGAGATAAGTGATGCATGTATAAAATGATTAAATCATGTATGAACAAATTATGAATGTTCCACAATAGAAATTTCAAACTCAACTTTTGCAAACTAATAAATCAAATAATTTTGACAATAGGTAATCATTTGAAAGAAAGAAAACTTGTTGTTTATTCAAACTCCATAATTCAACAAAGGAAAGAAAAGGCATGCATAGCATCCTTAAGTTACATAAGCAAAAGTTCCCAAAATAGCTCATAGCAAAGGAATACCGTTTATTAACTAGAAAGAAGAAATAAGGTTTCCTAATCTTCTTCACTAGGTCAATTCAACTGTCTTACTCACCTTTCCCCCTCCTCCCTGTTTAGAATCCTTGGAATTATGCTCATAAAGCCAACCCCTAGTGTTCTTGGAAAAGTCTATCCTATTCATAAATCCCAAGGTCTAAGATTCTTTAGTGGCCTTATCGGAATTCCCCACAGCTGTAATAGGTCTTCTAGAACTCTCTGCCTCCATAAGTCCTATTCTCAACCTCGCTCTCTTAACCTACTCATGCTATTGAGCTATGAATTCTTCATATTTAATTCCTGGGGCCATAAAATCTATCTCCCCTGGGTTATCACTATCCAAGGACAAATCGATTTCTTACACGGGTGGGTTCAGCTCTGATGCAATAAACTTGGGAACCGAAAAATCATGCAATTTTGTATCCAATCCCAATAAAGTTTAAATTAAAACATTAAACCCAAATTATATTTATGAGCAAGTACACTGATCATTAAGTGTAATATAGGGCATTAACGAGTATCAATCCTCAAGGAACAAGTACACTAATTACATTTCATTCAAGGCTTAGCCTACCAATTAGATTGATAAAGAATATACATAACTCTTGGAGAGAAAAACATAGAATTAAATAGTTATTCTTGAGAACATGACATGAACTATCCAATACTTATCACGATCAATCATTATCTTGGCATCATGAATGAATAAAGATAGAATCCACTTCTTTTCCAATCTATGAAATCACTATTTCTTGACAAAATTAGCAGATTTTCCAATCAAAACAACATAACCAAAGAAATACATTAAACTCATTCCTCATGAATATCCCTATACTCTAGGCAATATAAACATGAAATTAGCCAATGGCCCTATGCTCTAGGTAAAATTACCTAACCTTTGATTATTTAGGTTTAATTCTTAACCTTCTTTCCCAATTCAGTTAAGATAACAATTATATAGAATTAATTAAATTGAACACAATCTAACTTCATTTCCCAAATCCATTAGAAAGAAATCAACTTCATCAATCTATGAAATAAAACCGAGTAATCAAATACCAAGAATAACAACCAATTGATCAAATATTAACTAAATAATAATATTATGAATCCAAAAATAACATTCAATTATCATTGAAGCATTAATCTTATCATTGTTCAAAGAAAAAGAAAACAAAGGTATTAGAAAGAACTCATAGATAAGCCCGTTTCTTCCCTTTTTAAGGACCTCTTTGAAATAATGCTTATTTGAATGATGAACTCTCATTTGATGAATGATTTTAGCTTTTACTCCTTGAATCCATTCAATTCCGCTTCTAATCTTCACTTCTCCTTGGTCAAACAGGCCTCTTAAATGCTAAAATCCATCCTTCAAAAGCCCTAGGCCGAGTACAAGTCTGAAACAAGTTAACCTCTTTGGTAATTTCTAGTTTGACTTGAAAAAGGACTCTGAATAGCCACAACAAAGCAGGGCTGGCACTAGGTCACTTAGTATGGACTCATGTCAGTCCAGCTCTGGAAATCTCCTGGTTTGAGCTTTGTTTCCTCTATTTTTCCAAAATTGAGCCACGACCGGTTCAACTACTTTGAGTAGGCACTGTGTAAAACCCCACCTAAGCACTTCAAACTTTTCCTAACTTCTCTCTATTCAAAATGCTTTGAGTTTGAAAATTAAATGCCATGCATTGCTCCATCAAAACACTCACCAATCTTGCAACCAACTCCGACAAATAAGCTAGAAATTCTGCTCACCTTCACAAGCCACTTCTAGCTGGTGTAGACAAAGAGCCACACATATTAGTGTGAACATGGCTGAATATCTCCTTGGCTCATCCGCTTTTTAGGTAAACAACATTTTTTGTCATTTTTCTCATAAGGTAGGATTTATACTGAGGCCAACTTTTCAATCTCAATGAGCCTAAAGGCACATCATGGATTAACCTCTGAATCCTAGTTATGTTTATATGACCCAACCTTAGATACTAAAGATATGAGTCATTAACATTAGTTTTTCTCTTCCTACTTAAAGGTTCAAATGGATCGTTGTTTAATTGATTGTTAATAGGGTTAATGAAGGATAGGTTACCATACATATGCTTAGTACATAAAATTTCTTCATTTCTACTGATAGTATACCAGAATAAAAAGAAACAGAATATTCTTGATTTATTAGTTTTGCTACTGAAACCAAATTCTGTCTAAAACTAGGTACATAAAAAATATCCTTCAAAACAACTATTCTATTACAAATAAAAAATAAGTTTCAGTTCTCCCATTACAAGGGCCCATACTTATGTTCCATTTCACACGCGTAGTCTATGTTCGCCCTTCTAGAGTCTTCTTATCTTTCTAAACCCCTGCAAGGAGTTACATATGTGATTAGTGGCTCTGAAATCAACAATACATTTGTAAGTTAATCCAACCATTGATATATACTCTAGATAGAAAATATTACCTGTAGGGTTTTTCTTGGCTTGTAGATCTGGAGTCTCATTTCTTCAGTGTCCATTCTTTCCATATTTGATGTATTTGCCCTTAGGTTTGTCTTTGGGCTGAGCTGCTGCATTACCCTTCTCCTTCTTGAACTTTCTGGGCTTGGGCCTAGTTCTTTAAGAAGAAGCAATCTTAGCCTTTGATTGTGGTTTGATGACCTTTTTTGTCATCTGGAGCTTTTTCATTACCTCAGTTAAACTCATGTTTAACTTGTTCATATTGTAGTTCAACTTGAATTGAGCAAAAGAGCCTGGTAGAGATTCAAGAACCATGTCCACATAGTTTCAAGGTCAATCACAGCTCCCAGGACTTCTGCTTCCTTGAAAGCAGCAATTATTTTGAGCATATAATCCCTGACTAATGCTCCATCAACCATCTTAGTGTTGATGATCATTTGAAGAGCCTCTTACTTTGTGGGTTGGCTCTTGTCAGTGAACATCGTGGCTAAAGATATGCTAATGTTGTAAACAATAGCCATGCGCTCTTATTTTAACTAGAGCACATTAGACATGGAGGCTAACATATAGCAGCGAGCTATTTCATCAGCCTTCTTCCGTGCCTTTTCAGCCTCTCATTCTTTATCGATGGAACCCTCCCTGATAACTGTGCAGGTTTTGTAGAGGGCATACTTATACTCTTTAGCTGTAAGTACTATGTCCAGGTTCCTTTTGCAGTCCACATAGTTAGAACCCATTAGTTTATTCTCTTGAAGAATAATGATTAAAGGACTGAACGAACCTCAACAACCATTTCTAAAAATCGAAAAATAAAATAATTTCTTAGTTTGTGAAAAAATAAAAATAATTCATGCACTTTATCCTCATATTAAATCTGATAATAGTTAACTGTACCATTATTATGTTTAATATGATTAATTTAGCTCTTAGGAAAGCTAGCATAGCTTTTTGGAATGATTAATAGTTTCTTAAGGTAAGTGTGTTAACCATCACAAATTAATTTTTCTTCTAGATAATAATCTAGAAGATAACTCCATCAATAGGATGGTGGTTTCTTCTCATTTCCTATGGACATACCTCACACTATAACCTCCAATGAGGGCTGGTTGATCGTAGTACTTGTCCTGGGTTACTAATTATATCATTCCATTAGTTCTAAATCATTGTTGTATCTCTATCCTATACGGGTTCACTCCCAGGGTAATACGAGGAGACCCACGATCTCTAATGAGGATGGTGATGGAAGCCATAGGGATGTTGGAACTCCTCTCCCACTTAGTCTTTTAAAACAAGGATTTTCTTAGAAAAATATCCTTTGAAAATTTCTATTAAGTTTTCTTTTAACTTAAAAATAAAATATCTAAACCCAAAAAAAAATCTCTATGTCAAGGTTTATACCATTTGAGAGTTTTTTTTCATGGATTAATTTTATTTAAGTTAAAAACTTAATGATTTCAAAATTTCCCATTAAAACTTTCCGGAGACCTTGGTGTCAAGTTTTATTTGACAAAAACAATGTTTCCTATAAAAAATAAATTAAAATGGTCTTCTATTTTAACTTACAAAAATATCTAAATCCAAAATGTTTTCTATGTCAAGGATAAAATCCTTTAAGAAAATAACCAAGGATTAATTTTTGTTTAAGTTAAAATTAACCATTTAATTAAAAAAAAAAATCTTGTTAAAAAATACCAAAGACTTTGGTTTTTGAGAAAATGTGCACATACGTACTAAAAAAAAAAAAAAATAGAAAGCTTGAAAACTATAAACTTTTTCATACTTTTCTATTTTTTTTAACCTAAGTGCTCAAATAATAGAATTAAACACATTAATTAAATTAATTAATGGTCTTGTTTAATCCTAAATTCCTTAGTAATACTTTTCATGCAAAAATAGTCATGAATATTAACTATTGTAAAAATAACAACTTTGCTTGGTCTAAGACCCAAAACGAAAAAGAAATTACACGAAAATTATAAGAAAAAATTAAAATAAAATCCCATTGGCTTTCATGCACCCATCCGAACTGGAACATAGCCCTTGAACCACCCACGACCCATGCCTGCGTAACCCGTTGCCCGATTTGCTTACCAATTTCATGACCAAGCCTTGGGAAGATTGGTCACTACTTGCTGAGGCTTAGGCACAGCCACAGGATGCTGGGCCTTGCCTTGGTAGGCTTGCATGGCCAAGCCGAGGCTTGGCTCGGCTTCCCTTGCTATTCGCCACCCAAAAATTGGCGGCTCAGCTTCGTGGCTTGGCTCGTGGCTCATTTGGCTTTCACAGTGCCTTTTTTTTCATTTTTCCTGCAACATTTTTCTTACAAATTTCTTCTGCAATTTTTCTTTCGTAACATTACAGGCGGTATTTTTTATTATAGATTTCAACCAAAATGATTCAAATCAAAATTAACATCTGCCTATACCCTTAAAATTTGGGCTTACACGGTTCGCAATAAAAATAATAAATTACGGAAGGTCCTAACCCTCAACCATGAGGCTCACAGTGAACTATCACCTCAACCACGAGGCATACAGTGAACTATTCCATACCAGTAAACACGAAGAATCATAAACAATTATCAAACACAATTGATCTTACTATTTTTATTAAACCAACATGCATCTTAAGCCGTTAAAACCATCATTCTCTTATACCAATTGTAGGCATAAATGGCAAAACATGCACACTAAGGCAATCAATAAACACAGAAAATATGCACTACAAAAGAATAGAATACCTTTGCGCTTTCTTAAAATCAGTTGTTTAGGCACTAATGTAGTCGCTCCAATGTGTGCTGGAAGCCTTCTACCTTGCTCAACAGATTCTAGACAGCTTTGAACAACAGACTCCAAATCAAACCCCGCAAGTGTTCTACTCCTCCAACGTGATGCCCCACCTTTTTACCTTCAATTAGCTGCTATTTGTAATAGGATGAGAATTTATATTATTTGCCAAAACAAAAGATGATCGGTGTAATGAGACGAATATTTTGGTTTAATAATATTTTGTTAGGACCTAGGTGCAATTATTAGATTTGTTCTACCCATACCCTAAATCTTCAAAAAGCCACTATTATTAATAAAATAAGAATTTTTGGGTACACTGAGAAGAGAAACTAATCAGTGCGATGAAATGCATGTTTTGGTGTGAATTATGCTATCTGGGTCGCCGGGGGCATTATTGTCATTTTGACCACACCTATGACTTTGACCAAATAGAGAAAGAATTGAAGATTTTAAGTATTACCAATGGATTTAGTAGAATTTTTGGATTCAAATGATGAGATAAAATATTTTTCCATTTCGGACCCGATTTTAGTCATTTCTGAAGAAAATAGGAAATCGCAGTTAAAAATGGTGTGTGTGGTGTTTTGCGATTGGTAACCCATGGAGATGTGTCAATTTAAGAGAGGTTGCATGGAAAAATTCATGCAAGATGCTTAGAATTAAAGAATTTTAAAAAAATAAATAAAGAATAATGTGTATTTTTGTGATTGGAACACATTATTTGTGGGGCCAATTACTTAAGGTCTTGTGTAATGTAATTGGCTAATATTTTGACCATGAAGAAGAGATTGAGTGGCTAAAAAACAGCCAGAAAAACAGCAGCCATGCAAGATAAAAGAAGAGGAAATTTTGAGGAAGAAAAAAATAAGTGAAATGGTGTATAAATTTTTCATTGGAACACACCTATGTTTTAACCACCATACAATTATTGAAAATGAGAAATGAATGGCCAATATTTGGTCAAGAATGGTGGTTGAGGAGCTGAACTACAACAAGAGATTCATCCATAAGGAATAGAGAAAGAAAAGCTAGAGAAAAATAGGGAAAAAAAGAAAAAGGAGAGAGAAAGAAAGAAGTGTGTGTATTCTTTGTTTTCATGGAGCAAAATCAAGCCAAAAGATCCCATATACAAGATAAAAGTCTATGCTTCAAGAATTAAAGCCATGTATCTCATTACAGTGATTATTTTGGTATGAGTTTAAACATCAAAATATGATTTTTATGTCTTGATTTTAGATCAAAAGCTATGGTTTGTGAACTTTGTGTATGAACCTTGTGTATGCTTATGTGTGCTGGCTACCTAGGAGGACTTCAGAGTACGAGTAATTAAATGAGAATATGAGTAGGAATAATTGAAGTGGACTTCGGAGTATGAGTTAGAGAAGACTTGGAGATCCCAATGGCGAAAGAAAAGAAAGATGCAAATGAGGGGAGGCCCGACTAAAGGATAGCCCTCTTTTAGATGCTTTAATTGTGGGAAGATAGGGCATAAAAGATTCAATTACCCTCACCCTCGAAGGATAGGAAGGACGATGGAGTCAACCGGGAAAGAAATAATCAAGGCAAAGGTTAGGACTAGAAAACGAGAACCTAGGACAAGCTTCTATCTCTAGACCTGGACTTGCTAAACCATAAGTGAATGTTCGAGTGGTTGCATTGGCAAAGACAGATAATCATGCCACAGTAGTGGAAAGTAGACTTCTTATTTTGAATCATGATACTAAAATATTAGTACATCTTGGTTCTATGCATTCCTTTGTTGCCAATTCATTTCTCGATGCTATGGGGACAAAAGGGGAAGAAACTTTATATGAAATGATTGTCAGTACCCCATTAGGAAAGCAAATGAATTATGAGAAAATATATAGGAATTGTAAGATTTTGATAGGAGATTAAATATTAGGAAGAGAGTTGATATGTTTGCCCAAAGAGGATTATGATGCTATCTCGGGCATAGATTGGTTATTGATGTGTCCAGACTTGGGTATAAAAATCATACAAAAACTAAGCACATTCCTAATCAAGTTTAAATTAAAACGTTAAACCCAAATCACATATATGAGCAAGCGTACTCATCATTAACTGAGCATAGTGTTAGTGTTGTGCCCTAGAGGCAATCACTTGTACCATGTATATTGCATATTAAATTAATAAGAGGCAATCTTTATCTTTCAGTTTGATTGTTATATCTAAATATGTGTACAAACCGTTAGATAAAGTCCCTAGTACAACACAGTGTTAAGGAAATCATGATAGAGATCATGATGTGAGATTCCTACTATACTATGCAGTGTTTGTACTTAAATAATCCCCAGTCATAGTATTAATAAGATGGGACATTATTAATACGCCAAGATTAGCACATGTTATATCTCTTAATTGGATCAAGCGGTGGTTCTCATATCCGTGGGTATTGGGATACTCAGGATTAACGTGTGGATGCTTATTTTGAAACAAGTTCATTGGATGACCTAGCTACGAGATAATCACTTGGATAACTATTTAGTGCCAGTGATAGAATCTCATTATAGCAAGTGTGCAAGTATCCTTAGACTTGAGATCTCCAAGGTACTTTGTTTATCAAGCGTTGTACTTTGATTCTAATCTTTGGAGTCTTATCTAGGACCGCCTATATGATGGATATTGGGTACAACGTAAAGTAAACGAAAGTAGTTGAGAGGGTCAATAAAGGATTTACCACTCCTTATAGTAGGAGAGTATATCTCAAGGCCACTTGTAGAAATAATTACTCATGAAGTCCTTGGCCAAGGCGACTATGTGATGGAAATGGTTCCAATTGATACACATATCGAGTAATGGATTTCTTGAACAAGTACTAAAATATTCAGGCCAGAATTAATAATATTCTGGAGGGAGTTGGCACAAATTCCATGCTCTAGACCGAATGAGATATTGTATATTAAAAGGAGTTTATTGCACTGATAATTTGCTATTGAAAGGTTCATGTCAAGCCACTTGACTTTCTGGACTTTTGGGTGGTCAAGAGTCATTGCTAGATGTCACTCTTGATATGCTAAATATGAATTTATTAATTAGAGAATTAATAAATTTAATCCTTTATTTTATTAAGGATTATTAATTCTAATATTGTTAGAATTAATTCATATTATGCTACTAATAAGACCAGGAAACCTAATGGGTCACACATAATAAAGGCTTGAATGCTCAAATATATTATTTGATAATATTGTGGGGTTAATTAAGAGAAGGGAATATATTTATAGGTGAATTATAAGTTTGTTATAATTCATGGGACATAATTGTAATTAAGTAAACTTCAAGGACCAATTTGTTGACAATTGGACGTTGAAGGACTAAGTTGCAATTTATGATAATTATAAATCTATAAATTTAAGGAAACGGTTTCCTTAGGGTGAGAGGCAGACTATTCATGCAATAACAGAGAAACCGTTTCTCTGCCTCTCTCTTGATGAAACCCTAGCCGTCTCTCTTCTTGGTCAAAACCCTAGCCTCCCGAATTCTACTAGCATAGAATTGTGAGATTGTGAGCATTCAACCTTGTGTGGATTATCATTAGAGGGAGTTCTTTCTTGGACTTCAGTTGAGCTGCAGTGAATGGTTTTGGATAATCTGGATCGCGCCTGCGTTCTTGTTTCTGAAATTTTTTTAATTCCGGCTTCACGAGGTAATAAATGCAATCTTCTCCTTTTTCCCGTTTCTATTGCAAACCCGTGATCCATGGCCTGGATTTCTTGTTGTTTTCTGCTGCGCTTAATCTGATTAGGCATGATAGAAATCCTACACATAGGGTTCAAACGAGTGTCGATCCTTAAGGAACAAGTAGACATTAATTACCTTTCCTTCATTGTTTAACCGACTCGATAAAACAAAATCGAAATAAAATAAAACAAAAGAAAATAAAAATAAAAAATATACATGTCAAGGATGTAGATTTATGTAAGTCAAACCATTGATTAGACAACCATGATCTTAAAGTACCTAACCTCTATCATAACTAATTATTCTCTTGGCATCATGAAGAATTAAAATAGACTCACTTATTTCCCAATCCATGAATTCCTATCTTCTAGGTAACTTAGTATCACATACTCTGTCTCAACCAGTCCCACCCAAAAGATGCATTAAACACAATTCTTTGATTAAGTCCCATTCTCAGGCAAACTTAACCCATGAAATTAACCAATTGAATCCATATTCTGACAGACATCAATTAACATTTAATTACTCTGTTATTGGAATTAACCTAATTTTCAAGCAAGTTAAAAGGTAACAAATATGAAATCAATCAATTTAAACCATCAACCCTATTCTCAAGCAAGTTAACGGCACAATCAATTAATCTCACAATGAACCCAAGTAATTAAATACCAAGAATAACAATTAGTTAATCAAAAGATCAAATAACTCTAAATACCATGAACGTCTAAGCCAATGTCAAATTACAATAAAACAATTAAAACATCATTGTCAAGAAAAGAAAACAAAGTAAAAGAAAGCACTTATAGACAAGCCTCCTTCTTCTTCCTTTGAAGACCTTCTTGTACAACCCTCCTTGAATTGAAGAATTCCTCCTTGCATTAAGTGATTTTCGATGATGAATAATGAATTCTCTCATTTTCCCTTGTGTTTTTCATCTATTTATAGGCTTAAGAAGTACCTAAACTTGTAGGTACAAAGTTCTTGGCCAAGTAAAAGTTGGAAGATACTAAAACTCCTCAAGTTTCCAAAAATGCGTAGAAAAATCACAACACCGCCTCAAGAACAGAACACGGTCAGCGCCGCCTTGGTCCTTTGGAGTCGGCGCCGCCTGTGTTATGCTTCTCCACTTGTTTGCTGATTTTTCTCCAAATTTTGCACATAAGTTCCAAAATTCAGCCGGCGCCAGTTCCAGCCTTACAGCCGGCGCCGCCTCTGCTCTGTTTCACGACGGTTTTGCTTCGTTTTACCCAAAAATCTGAAATAATGAACAAAATACCTTTCAAATGGTAAAATCTCAAATATGAAAGAATATGACTAGTTATTGCACAAAATTTTTTATAAAAGAGCCTCAAATAACTGAACAAAGTATGACTAATTTAGCCCCTATCATACTCCCCCACACTTAGCTCTTTGCTTGTTCTCAAGTAAAGTATCAAGAACAAGTAGGAAAAACACAAGGTTTCAATCAAGTCACTCAATCAATTCCAAAATCATATCTTCAATGCTTTCTTCATTCATGAACATAAAACATATGATACTAAATCTTTCACAACCAATGCAAGACTTGTGTAGTGATAAATGACTTAGTAGAACCATCTCAATACTTCACAATATTCTCAAACCATTGGAAAGAAGTCAGTTCAAAAAGATTATGCATTCCATATGCTTACTTTTCCTACACTCTCTCCAATAATCCGAGACATATCATGATTCTACTTAGATCAGGTAGGACTTTTAAGCTTGTAATGTAAGGCTAATGTCCTGTAATATGGCTTAGCAAACGAAGAATATAGGAAAATCAAAAATCAAAGAAAAATTGAGAGTTAGCAAGAAAAGGGTAACCAAAATAAAGTTATAATGTCCAACTCTTCTTGCTCTTCTATTCCAAGAATCAATCAAACCATAACCTTATATGACAAACCTTATGCACTTCAAGCAAATCCTGCATTGTTCTCTTTTTCTTTCCACTCTTCTTGTCATTAACTCTTTTTCTCACTAGATCACTCAATTTTCCAACAATGGTGTCTAGTGTTTTATATGAACTTAACTTTTACAGTTCAATCACCATCCCTTTTGTGATCTTTTTTTCTTTTTTTTCTCTTTTTTTTCTTTCAATTCTCTTTTCTTTTACTCCTCTTTTGTTTTCACTGCTGCTGTTCTTTCTAATTTTTCAGCTCAAATTTTTTTTCTTCCTCAAATTTTTAACTTCTTTCTTCCATTCTACTACCTTTCTTTTCTCAGCTCCACTCTTAATTGATCCATGACTGAAAGTAACAAGTCATGATCTTTATCCCTGCATTCTTTCTCATCATACATATAGTTTCATCCTTTAAGAGTATAAAGATTTGGAAAATTATGCAAACTCTTAGCACAAACAATGGCCAAAATATTGTGACAGGTTTTAATGAAAGAAATCAACAATTTAGGCACAAAAAAAGGCACTATGGATATTATAAAAATAGGTAGGCTTGAAAAGCTCAAACTATCCGAAGAAGGCCTATTACCGTCATTCCAAAGTTAAATCATGATTGTCTTTCTTATTTCACCTCGAGAGGTATTCAAGTAAGTTCTAGAATACACCATGAATTTTAGAGAAAAAAAATAGGTTTAAGAACAATGCAAAGTATTTGATCAAGACCAACTTTGTCCAAGTGAGTGCAAAAAGTCATGCATAAGCCATAAATGATCTAGAACACATGCTCTATAATCCACCATAAAGACATGCATTAAAAATATAGTTTGAAATCTTAAAGAAAGTCAGAAAAATTTTGAAAATTTTGCTCACAAGAAAGAAGGTTAAAGAATATGTATAGAAGACTTGTCAATCAAAATCTTTCCCCCACACTTAAACTAGACATTGTCCTCAATGGCCAAATAAATACAACAAAAACAAACAATACCATGGGACCAAAAATAGAAAGGAGAAGAGATAAGAAAAATAAACTTCCATTCATTGCGCACTGTGTCGTACAAGAACTGAATGCTTGAAGACTGAGGCATCATCAAAGTACCTAAAAAGAAAAATACAAAAGAAAACACCAAAGCATAAAAACTAGAAAAGAAAATAAAGCAAAAACAAGAGAAAGAAAATAGTACAAGACAAACAAACCGAACTAAAAAAAACAGGAGAAAAAAAAAAGAAAAACAAGAGTGATTGAGAAAATAAAGATAAGCGTTAGTAGTCCTCCGCATCATCATCATCCTCATCATCATCAGCTGGGGCAGAGGTACTCGTACCACCTTGTGACCCAGAAGAATGCTGCCTCAACTCGGCTAACTGTTGCTCTGTAGTAGCTTGTCGTCTTACAAATGGAACATCCTTTCGCAATAATCGAGTTATTGGCGATGCGAGTGTAAAAAATCCCTTGATAAACCTTCGGTAGTAACCAGCCAGTCCCAAGAAACACCAGATCTCGGTGATACTCTCTGGCTGCTTCCAATCGGATACCACTTCAACCTTTGCTGGGTCCACGTTGATTCCCTCCTTGGTCACCACATGGCCAAGGAACGCCACTCTGTCCAAACAGAATTCGCACTTGCTGAACTTAACATACAGCTTATGCTCCCAAAGCTTCTCCAGTACGAGCTTCAGATGCTCCACATGCTCCTCCAGACTCTTGGAGTAGATCAAAATGTCATCGATGAAGACCACCACAAACTTATCCAGATAGGGTTGGAACACTCGGTGCATTAGGTCCATGAATACTGTTGGGGCATTAGTCACCCCAAACGGCATCACCACGAACTCGTAATGTCCATATCTGGTGTTGAAGGTCGTCTTGGAGATATCTCCCTCTCTTATCCGCACTTGGTAGTATCCTTGCCTCAGATCCAACTTGGAGTAGCAACTGGATCCTTATAACTGGTCGAATAGCTCGTCAATCAATGGTAGGGGATACTTGTTCTTGACCGTCAAATTGTTCAATCCCCGATAGTCAATGCATAGCCTTAGAGTGCCGTCCTTTTTCTTCACAAATAGTACAGGCGTCCCCCAGGGCGATGTGCTAGGTCTGATGTAGCTTTGACTCACTAACTCCTCCAACTGCAACTCTTTCAACTCTGCTAGTGCCATCCGGTACGGAGTTTACGATACTGGTTCCGCTCTCGGAACTATGTCGATGGTGAATTCCACTTCTCGGCTAGGAGGTAAAGAATCAAGCTCCGCCGGAAATACATCGGGAAAATTCTTCACTACTTCTATGTCCTCCAAAGTGCACTGGTCCTTCAGCTTGTTTATCATGTAAGCCAGGTACCCTTAACACCCTTGCTTCAACAATTTCCGGGCCTTAGCCCCCGCAATCAAATACTTGAGTTCTTTCACCCTTTTCCATTAAATTCCAATACATCACAACCCATTCTGACGAACTGGACTGTCTTATTTTTACAGTCTACCCTAGCCCTATTTTTACAGTCTACTCTTTTCCATTCTTAAACTAGATAATTAATTTCTCTCAACTCCTATTTTATTTATTTATTTATTTTATTCCAGTCCAATAATAAATTAGACTTCCTGAATAAAATAAAATAAAATAAAATAAAATCCTCTTCAACTGAGACCAATTCATCAACCCAAAAGTAGTTAGGACTTACGGGCTATCCCGAGGACCAAAAAGGCAATCACCTTGGCTGCTAAAATGACCAAAATACCCCTGATATATATATATATATAGCTGTATTTTGCATTTTAAATATTTCCTAATATCACCATAAGGAAATATTGACCCCAAGGACAATGCTGCATTCGCAAAGTCTCCGACCTATAGGTGGAATGACTAAAATACCCCTCTACGCATCGCCGTACATTTAGAGAGGAAGAAGTGTACTAACACCCCCCTAAATGACATCTACCATCCTTAGGCTTCTAGTCCAATGATCCATGACTTCCTGGAGTGTTTCCGCTTTCTAAGGGAGCTACCCTAAAGCAAACATGCAAGTCATGTTTCCCAGGGCCCTGGATAATTTAGACCATTCGAACAACCACAAGGGGCGATACCCAACATGCAAGTATCTTGGCCCTACGATAGAACCTCAACTACAGCAAATCAAAGTATATGCTTCTAGCTTCGCTAGACCACCAACTCATACTCAAGTCGTAGAGTACTAGTCCACGTTGTAGCGGTAGTAGTCTAGGTTTCTACCATATAATACTTTGAGAAACCACTACTACAGGTCTTGTTCTACGTATTCAAAATACGCTTATGTCATGAAGTGAGTGGACTACCCACTGGCTAAAGGTAAGCCATTCCCCATTTGGAATTCATAAGATAATAACCGAAACATGATGAGGTTTCCAGTCTCATCAATAGGTTAAGAACAAATGTTTATGTGTTAAATAACCCGTGATTCATACCTTACTGTGAAAGACCACCATTCACATGGATCACTTATTTAAACATAATGGGCCTGTTCCAAATGAAAATCGTGCACAAACAAAAAGTAAATTCACAAACAATTTCTGAAAATAAATTCTTTCATTAAAATATTCGATTTTACATTAGAAACCTAGTCTAAGAGGGCATACAATTCAACAATCTCCCACTTGCATTCTAAGACTAGGTAAGTCTATAGGTGCCCACCCCTATGGCGTCTAAGTGTCTCTTGAAGACTCTCTCAGCCAAAGGCTTGGTGAATGGGCCTGCTAGATTGTTTTCTGAGGTAATATGCTCCACCACAACTTCCCGTCTCTGGATGAAATCCCGGATCAGGTGGTACTTCCTCTCGATGTGTTTCCCCTTCTTGTGGTTCCGAGGCTCCTTAGATTGCGATACTACTCCAGTGTTGTCGCAATACATCACAACCGGCCTGTCCATATATGGTACGACTCCAAGTTTGAAAGGAACTTCCGGAGCCAAACTGCTTCCTTGGACGCTTCTGAAGCTGCCACATACTCAGCTTCCATGGTTGAGTCAGCAATACAAGATTGCTTGATACTCCTCCATGAAATTGCTCCTCTAGACAAGGTGAAGACATATCCACTAATGGATTTTCTCTCATCCTTATCTGCCTGGAAGTCTGAGTTTGTGTATCCTGTAGGAACCAAATCATCCGCCCTATAAACCAGCATATAATCTCTCGTTCCCTTGAGGTACTTGAGAATATGCTTTACAGCTTCCCAATGAACCTCCCCTGGGTTTGACTGATATCTGCTAACTAAGTCCACGGCAAAGCAGATATCTGGCCTAGTACACAGTATGGCGTACATGAGACTTCCCACAGCCGAAACGTAGGGAATCCTACTCATTCTGTCCTTTTCTTCTTGAGACTTAGGACAGTCCTTCGAAGAAAATGACAACCCATGTCTGCAAGGGATTAGAGCTCCCTTGCATGAGTCCATGCTGTACATGGCCAGCATCTTGTCAATGTATGTCGCTTGGGATAATCCTAATATTCTCTGCTTCCTATTTCTAAGGAGCCTAATCCCGAGAATGTAGCTGACTTCTCCCAAGTCCTTCATACTGAGTTGACTAGACAACCAAACCTTTGTAGATGACAATGTCCCTACATCATTTCCAATGAGTAGAATGTCATCCACATACAGGATAAGAAAAACCACATTAATGCCTTCAAGTTTCCTGTACATGCATGGTTCATCTTCGTTTTGAATAAAACCATAAGACTTTACAGTCTCATCAAAACGAATGTTCCATGCTCTTGATGCCTGCTTAAGTCCTTAAATGGACTTCTTAAGCTTGCAGACCATGTGTTCCTGGCCTTCAGCAATGAATCCTTCCGGTTGGGACATATAGATGTCTTCACTAAGATGGCCATTTAAGAATGCCGTCTTGACATCCATTTGCCATATCTTGTAGTCATAGTGACATGCGATGGCAAGGAGGATGCGGATGGATTTAAGCATAGCTACCGGGGAAAAGGTTTCCTCATAGTCGATACCTTCTTTCTGAGTATACCCTTTCGCCACAAGCCTAGCTTTGAAGGTTTCCACCTTCCCATCCACTCCTCTCTTCCTCTTGTATACCCACTTGCACCCAATGGGTTTTATCCTTTCAGGTGAAGCTACAAGATCCAAAACCTGATTGAGGTACATAGACTCAATCTCGGCTTTCATTGCTTCATGCCACAGATTTGCATCGGCATCAACAATAGCCTCCTTGTATCTAGTGGGGTCTTGTTCTTGATAGTCAGAGACCAGCTCAAAAGCTTCTCCAGTCCATCTATCCGGAACCCTAGACACCCTCCCACTACGACGAGGCTCCATTTGCACAGGCTCTTGAGGCTGTACCTCTTCTTGTTCCACTATCGGGTCAGAAGAAGTTGATTCTGAAGATAACTTCTCCTTAAGTTCCAACCTCGTTGAACCTTTAGTGGAAGTACTTTGATCATCTTCTAAGTATCTAGCATTGGTACTGACTAGTACCTTCTGCTCCTTAGGATGATGAAAGTAGCCTCATTTTGTCCCTTTTGGATACCCAACAAAATTGCATTATTCTGATCTTGGTTCCAACTTGTCTCCCTTGATCAGTACATAAGCTGGACATCCCCAAATCCTGAGATGATTCAGACTTGGCTTACGACCAGTCCACATCTCATAGGGAGTCCTAGGTACTGACTTGGAAGGCACCAAGTTCAGAATATTTGCTGCTATTTCCAGGGCATATCCCCAAAAGGACACTGGAAGAGTAGCATGAGACATCATGCTTCGGACCATTTCCATCAACGTCCTGTTCCTTCTCTCAGCTACTCCGTTCTGCTGGGGTGTTCCTGGCGCAGAGAGCTGGGATACTATCCCATGATGTACCATGTAGTCCTTGAATTCACCTAGGAGGTACTCTCCACCACGATCCGATCGTAAGGTTTTGATTAATTTACCTGTCCGACGCTCCACTTCAGCCTTAAACTCTCTGAACTTGTCAAAAGAGTCAGACTTGCGTCTCATCAGGTAAATGTAACCATACCTCATACAATCATCCGTGAACGTGATGAAGTACTCAAAACCTCCCCTAGCTAGTGTAGACAATGGACCGCACACATCAGTGTGAACAAGACTCAACACCTCCTTGGCTCTATCCGCCTTTGGTGTAAATGACCTCTTGGTCATTTTTCCCATTAGGCAGGATTCACACTGAGGCCAACTTTCCAATCTCAATGAGCTCAAAGGCCCATCATGGATTAGCCTTTGAATCCTGGTTGAGTTTATATGACCTAACCTTAGATGCCAAAAGTATGAATCATTGATATTGGTCTTTCTCTTCTTAGTTAAAGGTTCAGACTGGGCGTTATTTGATTGTTTGTTAATAGGGTTTAAAAAGAACAAATTTCCATACATGTGCCCAGTACATAAAATTTCTCCATCTCTACTGATAGAAATACCAGAATGAAAAGATACAGAATATCCTTGATTAATAAATTTTGCAACTGAAATCAAATTCTGACGAAAACCAGGTACATATAAAATATCCTTTAAAACCACTATCTTATTACAATAAAAAATGAGATCCAGCTCTCCCACTGCAAGGGCCCAGACTTGTGCTCCATTTCCCACTCGAAGCCTATGTTTGCCCTTCTTGAGTCTTCTTATCTTCCAAAACCGCTGCAAGGAGTTACAGATATGATCAGTGATTCCTGAATCAACAATCCAATTGGAAGTTGATCCTACCATTGATATGGACTCTAGATAGTAAACATTACCTGTGGGGTTTTTCTTGGTTTGATGATCTGGACACTCCTTTTTCCAGTGTCCCTTCTTCCCACACTTGAAGCACTTGCCCTTTGGTTTATCCTTGGGCTGGTTCTTGGGCTGGGCTGCTGCGTTCCCTTTCTTCTTCTTGAACTTTCTGGGCTTAGGCCCTGTTCCTGAAGAAGAGGCCTTAGTAATCATGGCCTTAGACTGCGGCTTTATAACCTTCTCCGCCATCTGGAGCTCCTTCATCAGTTCAGTTAAACTCATGTTCAACTTGTTCATGTTATAGTTTAACTTGAACTGAGTGAAAGAGCCCAATATAGATTCGAGAACCATGTCCACTTGGCCCTCGGGGTCAATGACAGCCCCTAAGATTTCTGCCTCCTTGAAAGCAGCAATCATCTTGAGCATATGCTCTCGGACTGATGCTCCCTCAGCCATCTTAGTGTTCAGAATAGTTCGAAGAGCCTCCTGCCTTGCGGGCCGGCTCTTGTCTGCGAACATAGTTGCCAATGATTGACTTATGTCATATGCAGAAGCCATGTGCTCATGTTTTGACTGGAGCACATTAGACATGGAAGCTAACATATAGCAACGTGCCATTTCGTCAGCTTTCTTCCACGCCTTCAGCCTCTCGCTCTTCAGCGGTGGAACCTTCCCCGATAATAGGGCAGGTTTCGTAAAGGACATACTTATACTCCTCGGCTGTGAGTATTATGTCCAGGTTCCTTTTCCAGTCCACATAGTTTGGACCCGTTAGCTTATTCTCCCTAAGAATAACGGCCAATGGACTAAAAGAACCTCCCACCATTTCTGAAAATCGAAAATAAAAGAAAGAATTTAGTTTGTGAAAACAAAATAAAATTTGTGCACTGAAAATAATTTGGCTCTTAGGAAAACTGACATAGCTTCTTGGGAAGATTAACAGTTTCCTAAGCTAAGTGTATTAACCACCACAAATTAATTTTCCTTCTAGGTAATGATCTAGAGGATAACTCTATCGTGGGATGGCCGTTTCCTCTCGTTTCCTATGGACATACCTCGCACTATAACCTCCAACGTGGGCTAGCCGATCATAGTACGTGCCCCGGGTTATTAGTTACATCATTCCATTAGTTCTAGATCCTTGTGGTATCCCCATCCTATACGGGTTCACTCCCAGGGTGACGCGAGGGGACCACGATCTCTAATGAGGATCGTGATGGAAGCCGTCGGGCCGTTGGAACTCCTCTCCCACTTAGTCTTTTAAAATAAAGTTTTCTCTGAAAAATATCCTTTTGAAATTTCCATTAAGTTTTTCTTAACTCAAAAATAAAATATCTAAGTCCAATAAAATCTCTATGTCAAGGCTTATATCCTTTGAGAGATTTCCTCCATGGACTAATTTTATTTAAGTTAAAACTTAATGATTTCAAAAATTTTCCAATTAAAACTTTCTAGAGACTTTGGTCTCAAGCTTATTTGACAAAATCATTTTTCTAGTCCAAAACAAAACAAAATGGCTCTCCATTTTAATTTACAAAAATATCTAAATCTAATATATTTTCTATGTCAAGGATTAAATCTTTTGAGAAAATATTCAAGGATTAATTTTTGTACCAATTAAAATAACCATTTAGTTTTTAAAAAAATATATTTTTTCTTGCCAAAACAAAAAGTTCCCAAAGACTTTGTTCTTTGAGAAAAGCACACATAGGTACATAAAAAAATAGCATGCTAGAAAACAACAAACGTTTTCATGCTTTTCTATTTTTTAAACCTAAGTGCCGAAATAATAGAATTAAACACATCAATTAATTAATTAATTATCTTGTTTAATCCTAAAATCCTTTACTAATATTTTTCATGCAAATATATTCCAAGAATATAAATATTGCAAAAATATTAACTTCGCCTGGTATGGGACCCAAAACGAAAAAGGAAAAAAATTAAAAAAAATGCAAAAAATAGCTGCCGGTCCACGTGCACCCAATGCACCAGATCAGGACCCATTTTCTCTGTCGGCTCACAGCGCTCCGGCGCACCAGCCGCACCAGATCCAAGCCCGTATGCCCTGTGGTCCACTGCGGCCGCTGTGTACCGCGCCGCACCGGATCGCACGCCAGCCACGACCCGTGGACATCACCCGCGCCCGCTTCACCTCTGCACACAACCCGCGAACTCGCCCGGATACCCGCCGCTCGACCTGCGCACGATTGCAATTTGCAATTGCAATTTCATGCAATCGACGCAATTGGCTCCCAATTCTCCCAGCGGCTCGGCTCAGCAGCGATCGGCTCCTCTCACCAACAGCAGCGGCTCGGCTCAGCGGCTCGGCTTGACTCCACGGCTTAGGAACAATGCATCTTCTTCGTTTTTCTTCCTTTCCGCGCGAAATTTGCAGAGCCTCTGTTCTTCATATTTTGCTCATAATTTCGGCTTCTTTGTACATTTTTACTTACAAAAAACATCCAAAACAAAACCACAATTACCTATACCCATTTAAATTAGGTTTACACGATTAAACTTGAAAGCCAAAAAAAATTTACAGAGAGCTCCTATGCTTCACGGTGAAGCTTACAAAACCATCTATCCCATACCAAAACAGCGAAGGATCATAGGTATAATCATCTTCTCCATTTTATTAACTACCATGCTCCATATATTGATTAAAACCAGTGGCTCTGATACCACTTTGATGGAAAACGCGAAACAGCGGCATGCTCTGTAAGTTAAAAAAAATTGCAGAAAAATAAAACGCAAGCCTTAAAGGCTATGTGGAAGCGTGAAGATCATACATTTGCGTTCCTTAACCCTCCTAGGTTGCGTAGGAACAGATTGAACGGCTGGAATCGCCTCGCTTTGCACACTTGAAGGAGCTTCCAGTTGAACACCCGCTAGCCTTCTACTTCGCCTTGTCTACATTAACGCTTAGCTCTCCAGCTCTCGGGATATTCCTCAGCCTAACCTCTAGTTGGTGAACACTATGGAGAAGAAGAATGGTCTCAAATCTCCTTGGTTCACTCGCTATTGATTAGCAAAGTCCAAGGAGAAAACCATAAGAAAGGAAAACGTGAGAGACCAGAGAGAGAGAGGTGCGAACCCCTGAGAGACGTGAGACTCACTGAGATGTCTTGGGAATTCAGGGTTCACTAGTTTATTGGTTTGCCAAAAACAGGTCTTTCATTATCTGATAAACATATCCTCGGGATATCATATTTCAAACACCCAGATGTTATCCTGAGCATCTGTTTGGCCTAACCCTAAACTCCCCTTAACCGTATCTGGAAAAACCCTAAGGTCCAAGCTATTGGGCCAGAAAAATATTTATTATTTTCCTTGGACCCAAAAGGCACAAAATAATAAACATTAATTATTTATTTCATAGGCTTATATAAACAACCCAATAAATAATTAAGAAGCGCAAATGAACAAAAATAACTAATCTTTAATTATTTATTTCTTGGGTCTATATAAATAACCCAATAAATAATTTAAACATTAATTATTTTCCCTAGTTTAAGCTCAGGTTAATTTCTTAATTATTCATAGTGGACCTAGGCCCTGAATAATTAATTAACCAATTAAACTAGATAATTAATTTCTCTCAACTCCTATTTTATTTATTTATTTAATTTATTACAGTCCAATAATAAATTAGACTTCCTGAATAAAATAAAATAAAATAAAATAAAATCCTCTTCAACTGAGACCAACTCCTCAACCCAAAAGTAGTTAGGACTTACGGGCTATCCCGAGGACCAAAAAGACACATCGTCTTGACTGCTAAAATGACCAAAATACCCCTGCTATATAAATAGCTGTATTTTGCATTTTAAATATTTCCTAATATCACCATAAGAAAATATTGACCCCAAGGACAATGCTGCATTCGCAAAGTCTCCGACCTACAGGTGGAATGACTAAAATACCCCTATATACTTCGCCGTCCATTTAGAGAGGAAGAAGTGTACTAACGCCCCCTAAATGACATCTACCATCCTTAGGCTTCTAGTCCAATGGTCCACGACTTCCTGGAGTGTTTCCGCTTTCTAAGGGAGCTACTCTAAAGCAAACATCCAAGTTATGTTTCCCAGGGCCCTGGATAATTTAGATCATTTGGACAACCACAAGGGGCGATATAGTGCAGAAACTATCTTGTATAAGTCTGTCTTAACTAACTAGTCACACACACCCAACATGCAAGTATATTGGTCCTACGATAGAACCTCAACTACAGTAAATCAAAGTATATGCTTCCAGCTTCGCTAGACCACCAACTCATACTCAAGTCGTAGAGTACTAGTCCACGCTGTAGCGGTAGTAGTCTAGGTTTCTACCATATAGTACTTTGAGAAACCACTACTACAGGTCCTGTTCTACGTATTCGAAATACGCTTATGTCATGAAGTGAGTGGACTACCCACTGGCTAAAGGTAAGCCATTCCCTATTTGGAATTCATAACATAATAACCTAAACATGATGAGGTTTCCAGTCTCATCAATAGGTTAAGAAAAATTGTTTATGTGTTAAATAACCCGTGATCCATACCTTACTGTGAAAGACCACCATTGACATGGATCACTTATTTAAACACAATGGGTCTATTCCAAATGAAAATCGTGCACAAACAAAAAGTAAATTCACAAACAATTTCTGAAAATAAATTCTTTCATTAAAATATTCGATTTTACATCAGAAACCTAGTCTAAGATGGCATACAATCCAACAGGGTTAGGTCAGCTTTTGGAGATCTTTATTTTATCTCGAGTAAAGGATCAGGTAAGCTCCTGCATAAAACCTGCTTGTTGCAAAAGTTGTTATGGGAAGTTAAACATGAAGTTTGAGAACACTGTTTTGGTAAAGGCAATTAGGGATTGTTTCATTTCTTGTTTCAGTTGAACCAATTATTTAAAAAACAACAAGTAGTTTTATTCACACACTAAACTGTTTCTAAAACTAATTCTGACCAAGTCTTTGGAAACCCCTGATTGCCATTTTCAAGTAAAGCTATGTTTTATCAATTTTTCTCCCAAATGGGATGAATTACGTCAAGTACTCAATAAGAGTAGACTAGTAGTACTAGTTTTGAAGAGCAAGAGTGAGTCTTCTGGCAGGAGGCCACCTCCAGAAGATGAACTCAACTTAGAGAAACGTTAGTACTACTTAGTCATACCGGTCCAAGCTAGCAGGTTTCAGTTATGTGGACTGTGTGTTGCCAGAGTGGAGAACCAGTTTTGTTTGGGTGTAGAGAAAGAGGGGTATCTTACCTGGTAGGCCGATCACCTACCTTTTGTCAGTCTGCACAAAGTGTGGCATTCTGGCCGTTGTATGGTTATGGGACCCAACGTGTGGTAACCCATGACCACTCTTTTGAGTGGTTGATTTTATTGTACACGTATGGATGGAAAAGCCAAAACGCCACTCTTGATTTTGAACATTGTTTATTGCTTGCCAGTATTTTTCTTATGAAGTTCTTACACTTTGCATTCACGAATTGTTTTCACTGAACACTCAAAGCACACACGGACTTACTGAGATTTTTATCTCATCACCCTTTTTACCATGATTTTAGGTCAATCCTGTTGTGGTGATGAGTAGCTAGTTGTTGCTTGCTTGAAAGATATTCTGTTATCTATTTTATGTAATACTTTAGGAGTTGAGAGTGAACAATTTTTATTTTGGATTTGTCTTGAATTTTTGGATTGTAATAAGTTTAAATTTGAAAGTATTGTTTTATTTTTGTTTTTGTGACCAACTTATAAAGACCCCTTGTCCTTTGGACAAGGCGACGTCCCTAGCCCTGTTGGGCCTAGGTAGCGGGGTGTTACAGGTGTAATCCAGCAATCCTCTTGATCCAACTTCACGAGAATTGAACGTCCAACCACTATAATCATAG
Source organism: Voacanga thouarsii (assembly GCA_026120185.1). NCBI lineage: Eukaryota > Viridiplantae > Streptophyta > Magnoliopsida > Gentianales > Apocynaceae > Voacanga > Voacanga thouarsii. The sequence continues at coordinate 40,557 of JANUWF010001966.1, read as the reverse complement.
TGTATGATTATCTCTAACAGTAATCCACACAGAGGAATACTCAAGCACCAAAATATTTCTGTGCTAGCAGAAAAATAAGGGCGGATAGCGTTATTTTTGTTTTCAGTAAAATGAGGAAATGAGAGAGAGAAAGAAGCTCTTGTTTTGTGTGTCCAATTCCTCAGCTAGGGTTTCGTGTGACTCTACTATATGTTGCACGAAACTTCCCTCCCAAAACTGAGAATTCTAATCATATTAGAATTCCCTAATTGTAATTGGAAACATCAATTTCTCACAATTACAACTTCGACCACAAATTATAACTAATTATAATTTGTCCACAACAAATTCTCTTTCTCTTAATCAACCCCACTATGTTATCAAATAACATATTGAGTATAAAATCTTCTATTGTGTGTGACCTATTAGGTTTTCCAGTCAATTGGTAGAGAACATAAATTAATCCAAACGTCTTTGATATTAATAATTCATAATTAATTAGAATTAATCCCATTAATTCTAATCAGGATTGGTTTATTAATTCATCAATTAATAAACCCATATTCTCAGATCATGAGCAGTATCTAGAAACACACCATGACCACCCAAGAGTCTAGGAAGTCAAGTGGCTTGACATGAACCCTTCAATAACAAACTTCAGTGCAATTAACTCCTTTCACCATACAATATCTCATTCGATTTAGAGTACGGAATTAGTGTCAACTCCCTCCAGAATTAATTCTGGCCCGAATACAATAGTACTTATACCAGGAACCTACTACTCTAGATATGTATTAATTGAAACTATTTCCAATGTACAATCGCCTTGGCGAAGGACTTTCCGAGTAGTAGTTCCTACAAGTGGCCGTGAGATATTCGCGCCCTACTATTAGGACTGGTGAATCATTTATTAACCCTCTTAACTACTTTCGTTTACCTCACAATGTACCCAATATCCATCCCATAGGTAGTCCTCGATCGAGCTCTGGAGATTAGAATCAAAGTACAAAGCTCAACAAACAAAGTACCTTGGAGATCTCAAATCTAAGGATACTTGCACGTTTGCTATATTGAGATTATATCATTGGCACTAAATAGTTATCCATGTGATTATCTCAAAGCTAGGTCATCCAATGAACTTATTCCATTAACAAGCATCCATGTGTTAACTTTGAATATCTCAATACTCACGGTTATAAGAACACCGTCTGATCAAATCAGGAAGTCTGACACATGCTACTCTTAATGCATTAATGATATCCTGTCTCATTAATACTATGACTAGGGACTATTTAAGTACTAATACTATACAGTGTAGTAGGAATCTCATATCGTGATCTCTATCATGATTTCCTTAACACAGTGTTGTACTAAGAACTTTATCAAACAGTTATATAACTTAAAAGTGAACAAAAGAAACTGTAAGATAAATAATGCCTTTTATTAAAATAAAATGTGTCATATATAATATACAAGTGATTGCCTTTAGGGCACAACACTAACAATAGGTGCCTTACCAAAGCCCTAACTAGGTGAACACTTTGCACATATTCCTTCTGTTGATCATTAATACACCTTTACATTTTGAGGAAAAAAAATGACGATTATCTGTCGGTATATTTGGTTAATCATATGCGATATGAGCTAAAATCATCACTATTTTCTTTGTTATTTAAGGTTAAATTGAGATACTTTTGATGTAATAACTAGGCATATTCCTTCTTTTTTGACATTTTACTGTGGAAAGTGTTTTTGACAAATTTGTGTAGATTTGAGTTAATTTTGAGCAAAAAGGTGAAGTTTTCAGAATGCACCTAGCGCTAGGTCTAGCTAAGGCATCAGGCTCCAGGTCCAATCTATAAAAAATAGTGAAAATAGAGAAAAATTCAGGGTAGGAACAGAACACACCTGGCGCCAGGTAGGTCGACTGGGCCGGCGCCAGGTCCTCTTTAAACATACGAATTCTGTGCAGGAATTTGCTATTTTCCAAAAGGTTTTGGTATTTTCTAAATTCTACTTGGCCAAGATTTCTCAAGCAACAAATTTTAGTATAAAAGAAGCCTATTTAAACAAGAAAAACACAACATAAATTAGTGAATCCAAGAATCAAAGTTGCAAATCACTCAAAGAATGAGATATTCACCATCCAAGGAGGATTGTTCAAGAGAGTCTTTAAGGGAGAAGAAGGAGGCTTGTCTATAAGTGCTTTCTTTTATTTTTATTTTCTTGTTCTTAAACAAGGATGTATTCAATGTTTTTATTGTAATTTGACATTATTTTGGGATTCATGGTTTTTAGATTAATTTAGTTATTTGATCAATTTTCTATCATCTTTGGTGTTGGATTACTTATTATCAGTGGTTATTGATGTGTTTTCTTCTAATTGATTTGAGAAACAATGTTAGGATTTCATTGCATTGATTTCATATTTCTCAAATCTTAATGGACTTGGAAAACTAAGTTAAGATTAAAGGACTAAAGTAGTCAAAGATTAGTTGTTTTTGCCTAGAGTATAGGGCTAATAGCTAATTTCATGTTTATGAGGAATTGAGTTTAGTGCATATTTTGGTTTTGTTGGTTTGATTGGTAAATCTGCTAATTTAATCAAAAGATAGTGATTCCATGGACTGGAAAAGAAGTGGAGTCTTTATAACTAGATTCATGACTTGGGAAACAATTGAATTTTTCTTTATAGTCCTTCATGATGCTAAGATGATGATTATTTGAGATAGTTGCTAAATGATTCATTATCATGTGTTCTATGATAATTGTCTAAACTACATATTCTTACACCCTTGAGTTGTATATATTTCTTTATTTGTATTTTTATTATCTTATCACTTTATTTGGTCGGTTAAACAATGAATGAAAAGTGATTAGTGTGTACTTATTCCTTCGAGGATCGATACTTATTAATTTCCTATACTATGCTTGCGTTGAGTATACTTGTTCGAATATGTATTTTGGAATTAATGTTTTAATAAATACTTGACTAAAGGATGGATTTAAATTCAATGATTTTTATACACCTAAAATTTACGCATCAAGTTTTTGGCATCACTGTCAAGGAAAAATATCATGAAAGCTTGAATTTTGTTGTATTAACTATGTTTATATGTTTTTTTGTCTATACATAAATATGTGAATATGTATATATGTTCTTGTAGGGTATTTCATGCATATCATATATGGCGCAGTGGAAAAATAAGAACAAGATACCATCCCAGGATCCGCATACGTGTGGAAAACATGACATAAAGAGAAGAAGAAGGTCACCTTTCTAGTGAGCCCCTGTCGTTAAAAATTCTTTTCTTTCTTGGTTGAGGTGTGATCCAGCAATCCTCTTGATCAAACACCACGAGAGTCGAATATCCAGCCACTGCAATCATAGTGTGTGATTATCTCTAACAGAAATCCACGTGGAGGATCACATTCAAGCACCAAAATTTTTCTGTACTAGCAACAACCAAAGTGGTGGCTAGGGTTTTGCAGAAAAACGAGAGAAAGAGAAGAAGAGAAGGGTTTTTGGAGAGTTGTTTTCCATAAATCCCACTACCTTTATGTTTCATGCAACTCTCCTATATGTCATGAAAAATCACTAAAAAACTGAGAATTTTAAAACAATTAGAATTCTCTAATTGTAATTGGAATAATCAAGTTCTCATAATTACAATTTGGCCTATAAATTATAACTAATTATAATTTGGCCATAATAACTTCTCTTTCTTGCAATTAACCCCACTATGTTATCAAATAACATCTTGAATATATAATCCTCTATTGTGTGTGACTTATTAGGTTTCCCAATCAATTGGTAGTGAATATGAATTAATTCAAACGTCTTTGAGATTAATAATCTATAATTAATTATAATTAATCATATCAATTCTAATCAGGATTGGTTTATTAATTCATCAATTAATAAATCCATATTCGCAGATCATGAGCGGTATCTAGCAACACATCATGACCACCCAAGAGTTCAGGAAGTCAAGTGGCTTGACATGAACCCTTCAATAACAAACTATGGTGCAATTAAATCTTTTCACCATACAATATCTCATTCGGTTTGGAGTACGAAATTAGTGCTAACTCCCTCTAGAATGTATATCAATTTTGGCCCGAATATAATAGTACTTGTACCAGGAACCCACTACTCTAGATGTGTATCGATTGAAATTGTTTTCAATACATAGTCGTCTTGGCCAAGGACTTCTCGAGTAGTAATTCCTACAAGTGGCCGTGAGATATTCGCCCCTACTCTTAGGAGTGGTGAATCTTTTATCAACCCTCTCAACAACTTTTGTTTACCTCACAATGCACCCAATATCCATCCTATAGGCAGCCCTTAATCTGGCTCTAGAGATTGGAATCAAAGCACAATGTTTAGCAAACAAAGTACTTTGGAGATCTCAAGTCTAAGGATACTTGCACGTTTGCTATATTGAGATTATATCACTGGCACTAAATAGTTATCCATGTGATTATCCCATAGCTAGGTCATCCAATATACTTGTTCTATTAACAAGCATCCACGTGTTAACTTTGAGTATCTCAATACTCACGGATATGAGAAACACCGCCTGATCAAATTAGGAAAACTAACACATGCTAGTCTTAACACATTAATGATGTCCTATCTCATTAATACTACGACAAGGGACTATTTAAGTACTAACACTATACATTGTAGTAGGAATCTCATATCATGATCTCTATCGTTATTTCCTTAACATAGTGTTGTACTAGGGACATTATCTAACAGTTATTTTACAAAAAGTAAACAAAAGATATTGTAAAATAAATAATGCCTTTTATTAAAATAAAATGTGTCATATACAATGTACAACTGATTGCCTCTAGGGCATAAAACTAACAGTTCTTTATATAACTAATTGCTATATCTTGTTGTTTGTAACATTGTGTGGCTTAATTGACTTGCTTAGTTCATGATGTACTTGTAAATGCCACTAACTTTTTTGTTTAGGTAGTTTGTGAATATATCTCATGTGTGTGTTTTTCTTTTCTTTATTTTTCTATTATTTGTTTTTCCCTTTTATTTTTTTCTTTTCTTTGTTTTCCTATTATTATTATTTATTTTATTTTTATTTTTAATTTGAATTTTATTTTTCTTTGAGTGCAAGATTGACATCATCATGGACAATTATTTATGGGCACAAGAAACAAGGAGCTATAATGATGAGAATTTGGCAAATTTGCAAGCTCAGATTAACGATTTTTGTGAGATGTCACTTCAAGCCTCATTGCATTCTTTTGTCTCTAATACAAATTTATTTGTTAAGTGGCATGAAGAAGTATCCCAACGTATGAGCCGTCAAAGAACACAACTAGCCAAGTTGGTTGAACTGTAAAGGCCAATACATTTGAACAAGAGAATCTCCAAGGAAAAGAGAGACGATATGAGCAACATTTGACTAATGTGGAAAGGGAGGTATTCGATTCTCCTCTATGTGCTAATAATTCTAATATGTTTTTGTCACATGATTTCTTTAGTTCCTCTCCATTCTTGGAGGACACTGATCTAAATGATGATATATGGAGTTTAACATGTCTCATGGAATTAGTTTTATCCATGATTCATCATAAGAAATCCCTAAAGGATATTGACAAATTCTACTCTTCACCCCATCGAAATGGAGGTAACTTAATATTTGTATATGTGGTGCAAAGTAAGGATTTCTTGATTCTATCTTTAAAATCTACATTACTAAGCCTAAAGTGGAATTTCAATTGTGACAGGAATAAGTGGTGATTCTATGTTTACACAATTTTTAGACATAATTTACATCTTTATGTTGGAAACATGATTTGTATGTTTAAAAAAGTGTTACAAAGGGGGGGGGGTTATGCATTCACATTGATTGAAACTAATATTTTCCTTGCACCCTCCATTTTTCAAAACCTTCTCTTATTTCTACTTTCATCATGCCTACATTTTTCAATGAGCATTAATTTCTTTTACAAAGGTGTGATGAGGAAGCCTGATGAGTGATAAGGGTTTGTATCTTTGTTTTGTATTGTTATGTGTTTCTTCCCCCGAATAAGGTGAAAAACCTTAAACAGGGGGTGAATAAGGTTTTTGGCATGCTAAAAATTTTTGACTTGTCTAAAATACAGCATAATAAAGATCATCAAGTTTCTTGGACAGACTTTATAGTGACAAAGAAAGTTATCCAAGAATTCTTTGAGATATATCCAAATTCAGACAAACAAAGAAACATAAAGCAGTAAATGATTAACGAAAGGAAATGAAACACAGGATGTATAGTGGTTCGATCTACCAAAATCTACGTCCACTACCTTAAGTTCACACTTAAGAATTTTCAATTAGATTTCATTTTCTCCACTTAATGAAATCAACCTGTACAGTATACAAGAGAGGATCACCACACTAGGTTTTTCAAAACCTCTCAACCAAACAATCACAATAAAGTTCACCCCAATTGGGTTTTACACCATAACCTTATACTACAAAAGAAATTAAAAATCAATAGAATAGTAAAAGCTCACTTATTTGAGCAGATGTTCACTATGGTACAAAGTACAAACACTTTTACCTTTGACACAATATGAATTCACTTTGAAGCACTTGATAAAAGGAGATTTTTGTAAAAAGTTAAGCAATAGTGTTTCTTAGTGGAATGTTACAAAAATCTTCTGTCTAATCTTGCTTAGAGGCTATTTATAGAGCCAAGAAGTGAAGTGGCAACGGCTATAAAACGGCTATAATTTTCTATTGAATTTATCCGTGTTTTGGACTCAGGTTTCAGTCGATAATGCATCTAAAAAGTAAGTCCAAAATCATACTTTTTCAGGCGGAAACATTTCAACATAGTTTATAGGATTTTGTATGAATCTTTTGGATGCATAAACATCCAAATTACTCAATCCAAAATTCTGATATTTTCAAAAGTTTGGAATCTTCTTCTTTGTGTGCTTCAAGGTAAAAGTTAATTGAATCAAAAAGTAAAGAAACATAGGAATTAATAGAAAGACCTTAATAACATTTTCTAGTCCAAAGTTCTTCTTATAAGGACTTCTTGATATGCAACTCCGTATACATTGATCTTCTTTTTGATCTTCCATACTTGAATTCAATTACTGAAGAGTTGCAAAACAATTATATCTGAATGCCTTAGAAGAACAGAGGTCAAACATATCCTATCACAATAGATAACACAAGTTAGTTCATATCAACACTTATTATAAGTCAAAACATAGGAGAAAGCCCTTAAGCTAACAATCTCCCCCTTTTTGAGTGATGACAAATATAAAACAAATAATGTGTATTGAGTGAACATATTTTTTGAGAGAGATGCTAATAAATTTTTATTAAAAATGCAATCTCTCATTGTAGGTCTCAAAGAAAGCTTATGAGATGGATGATTTTTAAAGCATTTGCTTGTAAGCATAACTTAATGAGCTTAAGGCCTATCCTATCTCTATATTAATATTCAAAATGATTTGATAAAGGAGAGATAGCAGGAAAGTCATATGTTAAGATGCTCCCCCTAAATATTTGCTTATATGAACATTTCAAAATAAGAGGGACAAGTAGAATTCAAATTTTGTATGTCCAAAACGTATGTCCAAAATAGTTTTGCAAGTATGTATGAAATGAGTCTTTTTCAAAAATATATTTCAGATACAGATTTTGGATGTCCAAAAGGTATGTTCTTAATTTAGTATGTCTCTTAGAAGAACAGTTGTTTAGATCAACAAAATATAAGTCCAAAACTCCCCCTGACACAACGTACAAAATAATGGATTTTCCAGTTTTTCAAAGAATGTTTAAACAATCCATCTGACTAAAATTTTGATTTCATCACACAATCATAACTTCATTTTGTCATATTAGTCTTAAAGATATCTTCATTATAAAGAGAATACTTTTAGATAGAATAAAAATTGAGTAACTATAAACTGAATATTAATAAGTTCATCAAATCAACCTTAAGGTATTATAAACAGATGTTTAGTCAGAAATTATCCTAACATTCTAAGCAGAAACTTTCAATCATTTGTCAATAATTATATCTAGTAAATCAAACAGTTTCCAGAATAGTATCATATCATCAGTTCATATCTCCCTTTATAACCAATATCAGAAGTTATTTATGTAGTTCTGATCAAATCATATCAGTTCAAGTTATTAATGCCTCATAACAGTTTATATCAGTCATATCCTCATATCCTAATCATTTATACAGCCTCATATCCCAGTCATATCCTCATAACAATTCATATCAGCCGTATCCTCATATCCCAATCATTCATACAGCCTATAGTCTAATCTTTTCTCCCCCTTTGTCATCAATCAAAAGGAGGAATATCAGAAGGAGAGAGTGGAAACAGAACATAGACAAATAGGAAATATAATTATCCCGAAGCATAAATAATTATCCTAAATCATAATCTAAAAACATAAACAATTTTTAGAACATAAACAATTATCCCAAAGCACAATCTAAAAAACAGAAAGGTAGGTTATTTAATTTTCAGAAAGTAAATTGTTTGAGAGATGGCATCTAAATATCATTCTGCCCAACAGATCTACTTAGGAGATGGTAATGGTTTCAGCTTTCGAACCGACACCCTTCATAGAGTGTTGACTAGCAATCCTGTTGGATTTTGTCTTTACCACAACGTGCTTCTGTTGCTTTCCAGATGATTGTGGTTTAAGGGAAACAGAAGTTGCTACTTTTTCCTTAGTCGGAGATGTTTTCTGAGCTTGCTCAGAAGCATGTTTTTCCTCTGCAATAGGTAGATCAGATTCTTTCTCCAAGACAGGTTGTTCCTTTTCTTGAGCAGATAATGTTTAGGTAGATACTGGTGCATTGGTTTTTGCAGTCATATCAACTGCAGAGATTCTGTTTCTAAGACTATGAAATTTAGAGCTAAGAATATCCAATTTCATAGCTAAAGAGTTGATGGCATCCGGTATACTTACGGATAATGCTTCATCATTTTTTTCCCCTTAGCTAAGGATTCTGCCTGAGGATCATCATCAAATTTTCTTTTTGTTCCTTCACTAGGAACAGACTCTCTTTCCTTTCTCGCAGTGTCTCTCAGCAACTTCTATTCATTATTTACTCTCACATACCCTATTCTCTCAAATGAGTCAAAACTATAGACATTCAACTTTGATAGATCACTTGGAACTGAGTTTAAATCAACCTAAAAATAATTGAACACTCTAGATAACAAATTTCCATAAGGTAAAGCTTTGATTGATATATTCCTTGACTGCAACATTAATTTTGTAGCTAAAACTCCAAAGTTTATTTGCCTACTCTCTGCCAGGGCCAACATGATTACCATTTGCAGTGTGCTTATGGACGTCTTATGTCCATAGCTCGAAACCCCCATAGTGGACACCATATGGTGCAAAATCCTTCCCACCCCATTAAGCCACTTCATACTTCTATTACCAGAGTTCCCAAAACTCTTCCCTCCAGTGAAGATTTCCTAAAAAATCTTTAAAACAAAAATATCATTTCCCTCAAGAAATTTGTTCAACTCAAAGTACTGAATTCCAGCATCCCTCACATCACATATCCTATTTATCAGACAATGATCAAACTCAATATCTTTTCCCTTCACCCTTGACACATACCAACGAATCATGAAACCACCCTCACTTTCTTCAAAATGACCTTTTCTTAGATTAGCATAAAATTCCCAAACAAGATGAGTGAATAACTTCTCATCAATAGACAGTAAACTACTCCATCCAATGTATTCAAACATATCCAAAACATTTGAAAGATTTAAAAAAACCGAAGGATTAGTACGGTAACTAAAGATAACTGCTCTGTTGCTTGACACCCAATCATTATAATCAGTTTCGCATTTGGAGTCTATGAAGTGAAGTACCTAATTTTTAGAACTCATTTATTCTGGAGAAGACTCTGATGAATCGTAGTGAGATGCCGAGAAGTCCGGTTAAGGAGAAACTTCTTTCCCTTTTGCCTTGGTTGAAGCCGAACTCTTTTTCTTCATCTTCAGAGATGTTTTGTGCCCCTTCTTTGGTTTTGGAGTAGAAGATTTCATATTTTCCATTAGCAAGATTAGAGATTTTCTCTTTTTGGACTGTCGATTTTTAAAGAAGAAGAACACATATAATTTTTGGAAGAATTGGTTACAAGGGTTTAGAGAGAAAAATCACAGTGCTTTGAATGTCTTGAGTAATGTGATATAAAATACATTTCACAGAAGTTTAGAAAAATGTGCAAACTAATTTTTTGAAATTCAAAAATTGGAATAAGGAAAAATAGATATAAAAGAGGGTTTTGGAACTCGACCCAAACCGAAATTATCATCCAAAAGAGTCTTTTTGAGATGCATTTTGGATGCGGGATTTGGATTCAAATACTACGTCCAAATCAGTTGTTGGTGCGTTTTGGATACAAACACTGTTTCCAAAACCTTTTTCTTCGTAGATCCTGCATAAAGAAGACTTATGCCACATGCTTAGTTATTAGATTTTTGTAATTTCCAAACCTCTTCTCATGTTGTTAATTCTTTCCTCAGCTAGAGGTTTAATGAAGATATCTACAAGTTGTTCATCCATTGAAATATATTCAACATACATATCGCCTTTGAGCACATGATCTCGGATGAAATGATTAACTTCTATATACTTTGTCCTAGAATGTTGAACATGATTTTTTGTCTGATTGATAGCACTTGTATTATCACACAATATAGGTATGCAATTAAAGTTAAGACTAAAATCTAGCAAAGTTTTCTTTATCCACAAGATTTGAGCATAACAACTGCTGGCTGCAATGTATTCAGCTTCACTGGTGGATAAGGATACACACGCCTACTTTTTACTATACTATGACATAAAAGAGTGTCCCAGAAATTAACAATGGCCATTAGTACTTTTTCTTTCAACTTTACAGCCCGCATAATCTGCAGCAGTGTATCCTATAAGATCAAATGTGTTAGTGTGAGGATACCATAAACCATAATTATATGTGCCAATTAGATATCAGAGTATGCGTTTTACTACACATAGGTGTGATACCTTTAGACAAGATTGAAAGTGAGCACAAAGACATATCAAAAATATAATGTCTGGTCGGCTAGTAGTAAGATAGAGTAGACTTCCAATCATACCTCTATACTTATGTTCATCTACTTTCTTACCCTTTTCATCTTGATCAAGTTTTATAGAAGTACTCATAGGTGTGCTGATTTCTTTTACTTCATTCATTCCAAACCTTTTGACCAACTCCTTAGCATACTTAGCTTGATTTATGAAGATCCCATCCTTGGTTTGCTTAATTTGCAATTTGAGGAAAAAGTTTAGTTCTCCCATCATACTCATTTCGAATTCTTGTTGCATAGTCTTAGCAAACATCTTGCACAAAGAGTCGTTAGTAGTACCAAAAATGATATCATCAACATAGATTTGAACAATTAGTAAATCACTAGAATTATCAAATTTGATGAACAAGGTGGTGTCAATCAAGCCTCTAGAAAAACCTTTTGAAATCAAGAAGCCACTAAGTCGTTCATACCAAGCTCTTAGAGCTTGCTTTAATCCATAAAGAGCTTTAGAAAGTTTGAAAACGTAATTTGAAAAATGCTCATGAATAAAATAAGGAGGTTGCTCAACATATACTTCCTCATCAATAAAACCATTTAGGAATGCACTATTGACATCCACTTGGTAGAGCGTGAAATTTTTGAAGGATGCAAAGGCAAGAAGCATTCGAATGGATTCTAGTCTAGCAACAGGAGTGAATGTCTCAGCATAATTGATACCTTCTTCTTGATTAAATCCTTGGGCGACTAATCTAGCTTTATTTCTAGTCACAGCCCATTTTCATCAACTTTATTTCTAAATACCCATTTTGTACCAATAATAGGACGATCAAGAGGTCTAGGGATAAGTTTTCAAACTTGAATCCTTTCAAATTGATTTAATTTTTCTTGCATAGCAATAATCCAAAATTTATCATGCAATGCAATATCGATACAGCTAGGTTCAATATTTGAGAGAAGAGCAGAGTTGTCAATGAAATACCGTCTAGTTTTAACTCCATAGTTTGGATCCCCAATAATTTGTTCTTTGGGATGACCTGTTTTGTATTTCCAGTCTTTTGACAATTATTGATTCGTAGAATTTTCAGTTTGTTCTTTTTCCTTGTTCAGCTTGCAGCTCTTCAATCTCTTCTTCTTTTGCATGAGTATCTAGCAGTGGAGCTTTGAGTTGATCTAACTTGACTTCCTTTGAACTTCCTACATCATCGTCATTTCTTTTTGAAGTATAAATATTAGATTCATCAAACACAACATGCATGGATTCTTCCACACAAAGAGTTCTTTTGTTGTATATTCTATATGCCTTTTTGTTGAAGAGTAACTAAAAAATATGGCCTCATCGGACTTGCTGTCAAATTTTTCAAGATTATCTTGGGTATTTAGGATAAAACATTTACATCCAAACACCTTAAAATAAGTGATAGATGGAGTTTTGTTATACAATAGTTCAAACGGAGTTTTTCTCAAAAATGGTCTTAGCATAACTCGGTTTTATTATATAACCAGCTGTATTAATAGCTTCCGCCCAAAAATATTTTGGAAGAACATTTTCACAAAGCATTGATCTAGCCATTTCTTGCAAAGTACGATTTTTCCTTTCAACAACACCATTTTGTTGAGGGGGCTTTGCTACTGAAAAATTGTGAAAGACTCAATTTTCATCAAAGAAGTGAGTAAATTCACTATTGCAGAATTCTTTGCCATTATCACTTCTAATAGAAATTAGTTTGCATCCAATTGAGTTTTGGACGCATTTAATCAGTTTCGAAAATTCAAAAAAGGCTTCATCCTTTTGCCCAAGAAATAAAGTCCAAGTAAATCTAGAAAAATCATCAACAAATACATATGCATATTTCTTACCTCCAAGACTAGCAGTCCTCATTAATCCAAACAAATCCATATAATTAATTCTAGTGGTTTTGAGGTAGAAATCATTTTCTTTGGTTTAAAAGAGGTTTTGATTTGTTTCCCAAACTAACATGCATCACAAATTTTATGTTTATCAAACTTCATTTTTGGTAGTCTCCTAACAAGTTCTTTTGAAGACAATTTATTTAGCAAATGAAAAGATACATGACCTAATCTTCTATGCCAAAGATAACCATCATTGTCATGTACGGATAGGCATCTAATACCATTAGTTATAAGGTCATTTAGATAAAACACATATACATTTACCATACGTTTGGCAGTAAAGATTGTTTCAAGATTTGCACTATCAAGTATAGAACAAGAATCATTTTCAAAGAGGACTTTGCGACAATTGTCACAAAGTTGGCTAATGCTAACCAAGTTATATTCCAAATCACCAATAAGTAAAACTTGTTTTATAATTGTTGAGGAACCTTTACCAATATTACCAATGCCGAGAATCTTTCATTTCTTCTTGTCTCCAAATGTAACAAATCCTTCATTTGTGGTCTGAATATCCCCTAACAAAGCTGTGTTTCCAGTCATGTGTCTTGAACAACCGCTGTCCAAGAACCACTTGGTGAAGCTCAAAGACTGTGCCTATACATGAGAAGGAGGAATGATTTTTGGTACCCACATTTTTTTGGGTACATGAAGGTTAATAACATTTCCTTTGATTTTCCATAATGTTATTCCACCGGATTCCACTTTTCTTTTAATAAGACATTTTGAAACTATATGTCCCAGTTTTTCACAATATGTGTAAGCTTTGTGTATTCTATAAGATAAAACAGTTTTAACATATTGAGACTTGTTATATTTGTTCTTATTCTCATGTTCGTATCCTAAGCCATTTCGATTTCTAATATAAACAAATCCAAGATTGTAAATTTTATCCTTATCCTCATGTCTATATCCTAAGCCATTTCGGTTTCCAATTTGATGTTGAGATTTGAGTAAATTTTCCAAATTACTTTTACCATTTGTGAATTTTTCAATACAAGTGGTAACATCATTGACTCTATTTTTCATGTCATTTAAAGTGCTAACCATACTTTCAAGAGTTTGAATTCTATCACATAAATTTTTATTTTCCAGAGATGGATATTGCAAAGCAGTCATGATCACATCTTTCTCAATGATAGCACACATATATGACTCAAGAGACATTTTGTTATCATTTAACAATATTTTGTTCTTCTCCATCAAATATTTAATCATCGACTTCATTTTTTTATTTTTTTTGGACAGATTTTTTAATTCATGAAATATATCACTTAACAACTCATTTGGATCAACATGCTTTTCAGTCATAGGTATAAACGAATTTGGCATGAAATTAGATGTAAAGGAGTTTACCTCATTTTCCAAAGCCATGAAGCATATGTTGGCATTTTCATCTTCAGAATCTCCATCTTCGAACTCAGTTTCATTTAAGTCCTAAGTTCCCATCAATCCTTTACCTTTCTTTGCCTTCAGATTCTTCTTCTTTTTCAACGTTCTTCCTTTCTTACCTTTTGCAATAGGACAGTTGGTAATAAAGTGCTCAATGCTTTTACATTCATAACATTGAGGTTTGAATCCTGGGGTTTGTCCTTTCTTTCTCACAAACTTCTTTCCTCTTTCGTAGTTTCCTTTGTTGAACATTCTCCTGAATTTTTTTGCAATCATAGCCAAATCTTCATTGTCCATTTTCATGCCCTCACTGCTTTCCGATAGGCTTGTTTCTTCATCTTCATTTTAAACTTTCAATGCTATCCCCTTTTTGCCTCTATCATGATCATCAGATTCATGAAATCTTTTAAGTTTCATTTCATGAGTTAGAAGAGATCCGATCAGCTCTTCGATTGGTAAGGATTTTAAATCCTCGGATTCCTCTATAGCAAGAGTTTTAGGCTGCCAGCTTTTTGGTAAGGCATCTAAAATTTTTCGGTTTTGTTCCCTAAAGGGAATAAACCTTCCCGTAGGCTTTGAGACTATTCGAGATATTAGTGAATCTTGTGAACATATCAGTGATGCTTTCATTCGGTTTCATTGTAAATAATTCATAGTCATGAATCAGAAGCCCCAGTTTTGATTCTTTGACTTGGTTTGTCCCCTTAAAGGTGACTTCAAGTAATCTCCATATTTCATGGGTTGAATCACAACTACAAACACGATTGTATTCAATCGCATCTAGTGCACAACATAAAATGTTCATAGCTTGAAAATTTAAAGTCATCTTAGCATTGTCTTCCATACAAAACTCATCATTCTATGTAGGTAATTTTATACCATCAATAATTTTTTACGGAATAAAAAGACCATTTTCTATCAAACTCCATAACTTAAAGATGATAGAACACACATAGATTTTCAATGAATTTTTCCAGAATGTATAGTTGTTTCCATTGAATAAAGGAAGATGATTTGTTGAAGACCCTTCAACATATGGAAGAGAGGATAAGCTTCCCATGAAGATCAAACTCTGATACTAAATGAAAAACCTTAGAGGGGGGGTGAATAAGGATTTTAGAAAGCTAAAAATTTTTGACTCGTCTAAAATACAATATAATAAAGATCATCAAGTTTCCTGGACATACTTTATAATGATAAAGAAAGTTATCCAAGAACTCTCTGAGACATATCCAGATTCAGACAAAGAATGAAACACAAAGTAGTAAATGATTAAGGAAAGGAAATGAAACAAATGATATATAGTGGTTCAATCTACCAAGATGTATGTCCACTACCTTAAGCTCACACTTAAGGATTTTCAATTAGATTTCATTTAATCCACATAATGAAATCAACCTATACCACATATAAGAGAGGATCACCACACTAGGTTTTCCAAAACCTCTCAACCAAACAATCACAACAAGGTTTACCCTAATTGGGTTTTACAGCATAACCTTGTAATACAAAAGAGATTGAAAATCAATAGAATAGTAAAAGCTCATTTATTTGAGCAGATGTTCACTAAGGTACAAAGTACAAACTCTTTTTCCTTTGACACAATATGAATTCACTTTGAAGCACTTGATAAAAGGAGATATTTGTAAAAAGTTGAGCAATAGTGTTTCTTAGAGGAATGTTACAAAAATCTTCTGTCTAATCTTGCTTAGAGGCTATTTATAAAGCTATGAAGTGAAGTGCCAAGTGAAGTAAAATGGCTATAATTTTCTGTTGAATATATCCGTGTTTTGGACTCAGGTTTTCGACAATGATTCATCCAAAAGGTAAGTCCAAAATGGCACTTTTTTAGGCAAAAACATTTCAACACAGTTTATAGGATTTTGGACAAATCTTTTAGATTCAAAAACATCCAAATTACTTAATCCAAAATTTTGAGATTTTCAAAAGTTTGAAATCTTCTTCTTTGTGTGCTTCAAGGTAAAAGTCAATTGAATCAAAAAGTAAAGAGACATAGGAATTAATAGAAATACCTTAATAACATTTTCTAGTCCAAAGTTCTTCTTATAAGGACTTCTTGATATGCAACTCCATATACTTTGATCTTTTTTTTTTATCTTCCATACTTGAATTCAATTATTGAAGAGTTGCCAAACAATCATATCTGAATGCCTTAGAAGAGCATAGATCAAACATGTCCTGTCACAACAAATTACACAAGTTAGTTCATATCAACGTTTGTCATAAGTCAAAACATAGGAGAAAGCCCTTAGGGCTAACATAAGGAAAATGTTTTCCAATTTAAGTATTGCGGAGTGAGTCGTGTCTTTTTTTATTTTGTTAGGATTTTTATTTTTATTTTTAGTTTGTGTTTTTTTATTTAGGCGTGTCTTTCTTTTGTTATTATTTTCTTTCTGCTTTTACGTGTGTTTTTTTTATAGATCGGAATACAATTCTCTTGGACAAGCTCTTCTCTCTATTCCAAGCTTTAATATTTATTCGAGCATTATTGTACTTGGGGAGTATTGCTTAACCTTCTACCTGCTTTATCATTTTTTATCCCTTTGGAGATGCTTTCTTGCATTAATTTTTTGCCAATGAGGATATTGTCCAATTTAAGCTTGGGGGAGTGATTTGGTGATATTCTTTGTCCAATTTTTCTCTCAATTATCTTCGTGTTTTCTTTGCATTAAGCTACTTAGAAAGAATTTGGAAAATTTTAATTTTGAAACTTTGAAAGTTTGGACATTTTGCGCTGAAGTTTTAGAAATTTTTAATTTTGAAAATTTGAAACTTTGAAAGTTTGGACATTTTGGGCTGAAATGTTTTTTATTTTTTTTTCCAAAATTTATTGTGGTTTTCATTGTTTAGCAAGGTTGTAATTCTTTTTCTTACTTGGATATGAATTTTTGTCATTCATTTGGTGGATTTTTATGAAAGGGATTTATTGGTAGGATAATTTTCAAGACTTGAGAATTTGGATTAATCTTGCTTATGCATTGGTGTTTGAGTATTATTTAACTCCTCTAGTTTGTATATGGAGAATTTAATGAATGTGGGGAAAGTTTGTTGGCTAAATCTTTTATTATGGGTTTAAACTTTTCTTAGCTTGGAGTTGTGATAAGGAATATGATGAGCTAAAAGATCTTTGAGTGAAAAGATTGTGGCAAAATTGTGAAAAATTCTTGTGAGTTGAAAAATTGAGAAAAATGAGTTGATTGTTGTTTCCTCTTTAAAGATGAGAAAGTAGTGTTTTTGCTTGATTATGGGGGCCAATACGGATGGTGAAGAGAAATCCACTTTCTCAAGGTTATGAATTTCCAAAAGTAAAAGAGAGGAAGGAGGTTGAAAAATTGATGAGTGATGACTAAAGGGGGTCAATACGGTGTACGAAGAGAAATCTATGCACTTGAAGCTATCAATTCCCTAAGATATTGAAAAAAATTGATAAAAAATTTGGGGTATTTTCCTTACATCATGACTTGAGTTGTGCAATTTTTGGATTTATAATACTTGGGTTGGTAGATAACTTGACTTGTGTAATTCATGCTAACTATGTTCTTACTTGAAGGATGAAATAATTTTCTTAGACTAAGGCATAAACTTGATTAATTTAACTTCAAGAGCTTTGGGATGTCTTGTCAAACGCTTCAAGTTGCAATTATTTTCAAAGGATTTGATGAATGGCAAGAGTTTTATCTAAAGCTTAAAAGGAAGTTATAATCCTCGTTGTGTTTCAAAATTTGTGGAAGAGTAAAGGCTTGTGTTTTCTTGATGATTTTCTTGACTTAAGTGTTTTGCTTGAGGACAAGAAAAAGCTCAAGTGTAGGGATATGTGATAGAGGCTAAAATCATCACTATTTTCCTTGTTATTTGGGGTTACATTGAGATACTTTTGATGTAATAACTAGGCATATTCCTTCCTATTTGACATTTTACTTGTGGAAAGTGTTTTTGACAAATTTGAGTAGATTATAGTTGATTTCAAGCAAAAAAAATGAAGTTTCCAGAATACACTTGGCGGCAGGTCCAGCTAAGGCACTAGGCACCAGGTCTAATCTAGAAAAATAGTGAAAATAGAGCAAAATTCAGGGCTAGACCAGGTGCCACGTCTAATTTGTATCAAAGAAGCCTATTTAAATAACAAAAACATAAGAGAAAGTAGTGAATCCAAGAATCAAAGTTGCAAATCAGTCAAAGAATGAGAGTTTCACCCTCCAAGGAGGGTTGTTCAAGAGAGTTTTTGAGGGAGAAGAAGGAGGCTTGTCTATGATTTCTTTCTTTTACCTTTGTTTTCTTGTTCTTAGACAATGATGTATTCAATATTTTCATTGTAATTTCACATTATTTTAGGATTCATGGTTTTTGGCTTAATTTAGTTATTTGATCAATTTTCTATCATCCATGGCGTTCGATTACTTGTTATCATTGGTTATTAATGCGTTTTCTTCTAATTGACTTGAGAAACGATGTTAGATGTTCATTGCATTGATTTCATATTTGTCAAATCTTAATGGACTTGGGGAAACTAAGCTATGATTAAAGGACTAAAGTAGTCAAAGATTAGTTAATTTCGCCCAGAGCATAGGGTCATTAGCTAATTTCATGTTTATAAGGAATTAAGTTTAATACATGTTTTAGTTTTGTTAGTTTGATTGCGAAATATACTAATTTATTAAAAGATAGTGATTTCATGGATCGAGAAAGAAGTGGAGTCTATATAAGAAGATTTATGACTTGGGAAACGATTGAATTTTACTTTATAGTCCTTCATGATGCCAAGATGATCATTACTTGAGATAGTTGCTAAATGATTCAATATTATGTGCTTTAGGATCATTGTCTAAATTGAAAATTCTTACATTCTTGAGCTGTATTTTTTTTTTTTTTTAGTATCTTATCACTTTATTTGTCCGGTTAAACAATAAGTGAAAAATGATTAGTTTGTACTTTTTCTGTTGAGATCGATACTTGTTAATTCCCTATACTATACTTGCCGTAAGTATACTTGCTTGTATGTGTACTTTAGGATTAATGTTTTAATTAATACTTGATAAAGGGATGGATTTAAATTCAATGACTTTTATACATCCAAAATTTACGCATCAGCAACATTTAGATGTGCACCAAATGTGATGCTTTTTAGCCATTGTATTTATTTATTAAATTTTTTTTAAATAGTTGCTTGGTATTTAGCCCTATGCACCTACAATTTCATGCCAAATACAATTCCACACCAATTACAATAAAACACAATTGCTTAATGCCAAACAGATCAAAATCAATCTCTTGAATAATGAAATCATAAATAATCTATAAGCTCCACAAGAAGATGTAATACAACATATAACATATATGACAAATAGGAAATACTAAGAAATCTATTAGAAACAATAGTACATGTAAAACAAGAAGAAAATGAGAATATGTCAGTCATCACAAGCATCTCCTCAGCATCACATGATCCAACTGGTCGAGAAGTCAACCAAAACACGGAGATGCCGTAAAAGCACTAGATGGTGGCATAGGCGCTGTACCAAATGCACCTATATCAAATCTGTGAGATAATGCTTCCATGGGAGTCGAAGCACTACTATACGTGACTCATAAACCTCTCACTCACGTTGCATCTCAGCTCGCATAATTTCTTGCATACTCAAAGTATGTGCATCAACACGGCCTCGAATGACCTTCTCAACATTGCTTGTACAAGTGGATGATTGACTGATTGAGGTTGGTGTTGGTCTCTTTCCCTTGCACCTTATACGACCTCTCGTATGAGGACCGTACAAGTGCTAGAAGATCTGATTCTTCGTTTCCTCAGTGTGCTTAGACTTAGGCAGTACCTGCCACTCTTCTTCTAATCAGTCCTACAAAATTATGAAACAATATATCAAATTATAATTAAGTTAATGAATTGTATTTGTCATATTTTAATAATTCAAGAAAAGTAATATTTGAAAATTCCATACAAGAATCTTTGCAGTCAAACCATTAGATTGCCGACCACACCATATTTATGTGGCAAGAAACATATCAGACTACGATGTCGGTTGGCCTTGTAAGGCCATCCGTAATGATTTTTGAGAATTTTCAAGGGAATTAAATAATATTCAAGTGAAATGTGTATAAGAGAAAATGAATACCTAATCTTGTATAACAGACTGTGGCATTCTTCTTGGGACTGATGAATATAAGATATGTGATCGATTTTATCAGTTTCACTTAGGCTCCGCTTGTGAGAATCTAAAGTTGTTAATATAAAAAATAAGTATATAATAATTATTGCGTATATGCACACATTTATGAAAGGGAAAAATATTCAACTTTTATATATGTAACCTACGTATTCTCCAAGCACTAATAATCAATGAACATCCTCCATTAATTTTTGTCAACTCGCACATCTCCACAAAGAATAGTCTATGTACTGGTCTGTAAAAGAGTGTAGTATCTCTGTTTCAACTTAGACTTATAATCCTTCCAAGCAGTGCATAGCATATTCATTGTGACTGATGTGCATGAATTTGGGTATAAAAATCATATAAAAACTTAGCACATTCCCAATCAAGTTTACATTAAAACGTTAACCATAAATTACATATATGATCAAGCGTACTCATCATTAACATAGCATAGGATTTAAACGAATGTTGATCCTCAAGGAACAAGTATACATTAATCCCTCTTATTTCATTGTTTAACCGACTCAATAAAATGAAAAGTAAAATAAAACAAAATAAAATAAAACTATATACATGTCAAGAATGGAGAAGTATGCAAGTCAAACCATTATTTTGACAATCACGATCTTAAAGTACCCAATCATTGTAACAACTAATTATTTTCTTAGCATCATGAAGGATTAAGATAGATTCACTTCTTTTTCAATCCATGAAATCACTACCTTCTAGAGAAATTAGAATCACTTGGTCTCGTCTCAACTAATTCACCCAAAAGATATATCAAACATAATCCTTGATTAAATTACCTTGGTCACGGCAAATTTAAAACATGAAATTAACCAATGAATCCTTGGTCTCGGTAAACATCAATTATCCTTTAATTACCTAGTCCTCATCAATTAACCCCCTTAGTCTCGGCGAGTTAAGAGACAACAAATATGAAATTACTAAATTGAAACTACCACCAACCCCTTTGGTCTCAGCGAGTTAATGGAAAGAATCATTCAATTAATCTCGTAATAAGCTCAAGTAATTAAATACCAAAAATAATAACCAATTAATCAAAAGATCAAATAACTCTAAATATTATGAATATCTGAAACAACGTTGAATTACAATAAAATAATTAACATATCATTGTTCAAGTAAAAGAAAACAAAGTAAAAGAAAGCATTCATAGATAAGCCTCATTCTTCTTCATTTAAAGACCTTCTTGTACAACCCTCCTTGAATTGAAGAATTCCCCATTTGATTTGAGTGATTTTCTGTGATAATCAATGAATTCTCCTATTTTCTCTTGTATTTTCTATCTATTTATAGGCTTGGAAAGTGTCTAAACTCGTTGGTGCAATGTTCTGGGCCGAGTAGAAGTAGGAAAGTACTAAAACTCCACAGATTACCAAAAACCACGTAGAAAAATTACAATCCCGCCTTTTCCTCAAAGCACAGCTAGCGCCGCCTTGGCTCTCGGAGCCAACACCGGTTTAGTTCTGGTTCTCTACTCATTCGCCGATGTTTTTTCAAATTCTGCCCAATGTATTCCAGAATACAACTGGCACCAGTTCCACTCTGTTTTGCTCTATTTCACCAATTTTTTGTTGCCTCGAAGTTTGTGTCAACAGTACATGGCCGGCACCGGTTCCTCTATCTTGGTCGGCGCTGCCTTTATTCGGTTTTGCGACGTTTTTGCTTTGTTTTACCCTAAAAATCTGTAATAATGAACAAAATACCTTTCTAAGGGTAAAATCTCAAATATGAAGGAATAGGACTAGTTATTGAACAAAATGTATCACAAAAGATCCTCAAATAACTACGAAAAATATGACTAATTTAGCCTCTATCATTGACGCTACGTCTTTCTGGTGACAGAGTGGTGTTGTTCTTACACATGTTAAAGAAACAAACAATTATTTAAAATTTTAACTTATGGAGAAAAAAAAATTATATGTGTTAGAATAAATTTATTTTCCTGTATTTCTTTCCAAACCTCATCTTTAAGTCTCTGAGCGACGAAATACCAATCCCTATAATTCAGAGGGATCCTGCTACTCATACATGCAAAAAAACCCACAACTAAACTGTAACGAGACGCATCTACTCCTCTAAGACCTCTATATTAATTGATATTGACTTCATACTTTCGAGAGCCTGCATCATCCCATCCAGAGGGTAACCTTCCACCCTAACGAGAACTTCTTGACGTGGAACCTATAAAATATTAATAAAAAAATTAATTCAAAATAGGCCAGTCCGTAAATATGATTTAATTAAATAGATAAACAAAAGCTTAATATGATTTTTATAGCCACAAAAATCAATTTCTCCTAAATTACTTCTTAACAACTTAGTAAACCTGAGATGCTAGGGCCAGACGAAGAAGGTCCCGAGCAACTAGGACCTACAGCAGAAGAAGGTGTAGCCGTCTCCTAACTGGACCTCCGATGTTGAGAGCCCATTTGGACAGTTGTATCCAATCTCAAGCCAGCCTCCTATACTATTGGCTGTGTCTCTGTAACTTGTAAGGAACTAGCCCTTGATCTTGAGGTAACTATGGCAGCCTGCATCAATGCACGTCAAGAACGTTTGGTAACCATCTACAAAATACAAAGAATCATAGAAAAATAATGTCAAAGAAATTTGGTCAAAAATCAATTGAAAAAAGAATATAACAATTCTAGCACATTTAGTAAACTAGAAATTAATCGATTAATTACATTAGGTGCGGGGTGTATTCTTCTTCCAACTAAATCCACTTCCTCTCCAGAACCACATCATAGTTATCTCTTCTCACCATTGGAATTACGACAAGCCAGACCATTTCTTTGGGACAACGAGAATGCCAAACTTGTTATGCTTAATTTGCTAGGATGAATAACTCATCGATCTATCTATTTTCCCGGTACAACAAACGATCCAGATTCACCAAAGCAAACTTAAGGTCACCAACTTTAACACCTCAATGTACATCAACCTAATCACATTTGAATAACAGAAATTTTTGTTGGTTACTATATCGGATCCTTATAATATTAGTAAGCAGTCCATAGTAATTGACACCAGTAGCTATGAAATTCCTATCTCTGGGGCTAGGATAACTCGTTGTTGTACGAAGTCGGAACCCATTCACATTGCATGCATTGTCACGCAATCCTTGGTTGAAAGGACCATTTGCAAGCTTTTTAACTTCAACCAGAATATCAGTACATTCTTTGTTCTCATCAACCTATAAAAAATATAAGTTTTATTTACTTTATATATTCTAAATAACTATTAGTTATATTGTGTATACTATACTTACATAATGACTGAGCCAAGTGTGATACGTTTGAGAATGAATACACTGTCTATTATGTAACACCCTATATTTCTATAACGTGGTGGACTGTAACTTTATGGGATGTCACCCCATCTGATTGCATAGACAAGGGGTCTTTATAACAAACTTCACTCAATAGGCAGCGAAGATTTTTCCAAAATAGAAAAGTACAAGGATTTGGCTTCTGATAAATACACTCAAGGGTGTAACAAGTCCAAGATGTAGCATGAGCCTCTGGGAGTCCACCGCGCTTTCGTTGTGCTTCTGATCCTAAATCTTTCAAAAGAGATAACACATGTGTGAGCGTAAAACTCAGTAAGTCCCGTGTGTGCTAATATTTTCCACTGATAAAATCTCATGAAAAGTAATCATAACACAACCAAGCTAGTTCCAAAATTCTTGTGTCAAAATATTCTCAAAACAAGTATTCAAGGATTTCGAGTGAAAACTTGTTGATTCAAGTATTCAAGAATTCTAGTATAAAATATTCTTATTCAGGTATTCAAGTATTCGAGTACTCGGGTATTCATGTAAAGTCAGTGCTTACACCAAGTATTCAAGTCAGTGATTACGCTAAGTAGTCAAGTCAGTGCTTATTCCAAGTAGTCAAGTTAGTGCTTACGCCAAGTATTCAAGTTAGTGAATATGCCAAGTATTCAAGTTAGTGCATACGCCAAGTATTCATGTCAGTGCATACACTAAGTATTCAAGCTAGTGCATACGCCAAGTATTCATGTTAGTGCATACACTAAGTATTCAAGTTAGTGCTTATGCCAAGTATTCAAGTTAGTACATACGCTAAGTATTCAAGTTAGTGCATACGCCAAGTATTCAAGTTAGTGCATATGCCAAGTATTCAATTTAGTCATACATTGGATTCAAGGATTGACAGGTTCAAGAAATCAATAATTCAATATCATATTGCTCATCATGTTTTCCAACTCTATATAGAAGGCTCGCACTTGAGCACATTAGGGAACTATTTTCCATATCAGGAAAACACTTTACCAAAATCGGAATTTAGAAATTGAAAAGATCACACGAGATATTTCATATTCAATATATTCAAGAAATTAAGTGTTCGATAATGCTTTGTGCAACACCCCACTACCTAGGCCCAATAGGGCTGGGGATATTGCCCCGTCCAAAAGACAATGGGTTTTATAACTAGGTCACACAATCAAAATAATAGAATAAAAATAATACTTTAAACTTAAATTTATTACAATCCATGAATGAATCCAAGAATTCCAAAATCAAATCCATAACAAAATTATCCACTCTCAACTCCCCAAAGCATTACACAAATTAAATGTCACAAAAATCTTCCAAGGCAGGTAATATCTAGCTACTCATCCCCACAGCAGGATTAACTTGAAATCATGGTAAAAAGGGTGATGGGATAAAAATCTTAGTAAGTCCGTGTGTGCTTTGAGTGTCAAGTGAAAACAATTCGTGAATGCAAAGTATAAATCTTTATAAGAGAAATACTGGCAAGTAATAAACATTAGTCAAAATCAAGAGTGGTGTTTTGGCTTTTCCAACCATACATAATCAATAAAATCAACCACTCAAAAGAAATGATCATGGTTTACCACATGTTAGGCCCTATAACCGGTCAGAATGCCAACACTTTGTGCAGACTGACAAAAGGTTGGTGATCGGCCTACCAGACAAGATACTGCTCCTTCTCTATACCTAAACAACAACCGGTTGTCCATTCCGGCAACATACAGTCACTTAATTGAAAAAAAAAAACTACTAGCTCAGACTGGCACGGCCTACTAGGCTGACATCCTATCTGGGGAGGACTTACCCCTCAGAGGTGGCCACCTACTGAGAGACTCACCCTAACCCTTCAAAGACTAGTTCTAGTAGTTCACCCTTGTTAAGTACACAACGTAACTTACCCCACTTGGGCAAAAAGGAACAAAACATAGTTCCACTTGAAAATGGCAATTAAAGGTTTCCAAAGCCTTTGCCAAAATCAGTTTTAGAAAGAGTTTTGAGTTTGAGTAAATCTACTTATTGATTTTCAAATAATTTGTTTGACTGAAATAAGAAAGGAGTCAATCCTCAATTGCCTTTGCAGAAATGAGTGTCCATACACTCTACATTTAGCTTGCCATAATAAATATTTTACATCAATCAAGTTTTTTGCAGGAGCTTACCTGATCCTTTGCTTGAGATGAAATAAAGGTCTTCAACAGCTGACCTAACCCCGCCTGGGGTAAATACAAGCCATAATTAATCTCAAGCTAAAATCCACTTTCACAAATAAAGCTAGCTGAACTCACTACTACCATGATCCTAGTGTCCCAAGCTTTAAGGCCAAATAATAAATAAAAAGGGTTTATAAGTTAAGTCTAATTTGATATTTAAAATAATTATTGTTTCGGGAAATAGGTACTAATAAGTTGAATGTTTAAATCTTGCTAAGAATAATTAGAGTTTATTTGATGAAGAGTCCTAGGTGGTATTTGGTAAAAAAATGATTTATTAATAATTAATTATTTAAAAATAATTGATAACTAAAATTAGTTGAAAATAAATTTTAATGGGTCTTGATTGAAAGATACTAAATAAATTTTAATAGGTCTTGATTGAAAGATACTAAATAAATTTTAATAGATATTTATGAATATAAGCTTACAAAATTAATATTTTACTTATTATGATTATTTATATATAAAAGGCTTTATTTGATATTATTATTATAATATATAATATCTATATATTTTATTTCTTGTAATAAAAGCTATCATTTATTTGACTAAAATATCCTTATTATATATAATAATCCAAGTCTACCTTATTAGCAAAAATTATAATATTAAATATTTTATTGATGAAATAAAATTAGCTTAAGGATAACTAGATCATGATCACATTTCTATTGCTAACCACAATCATGAACATATACTCCACTTCAATTCATCAACTCATCCAAATCATGAATAAAAGCATAGATCTAAATTTACCAAGGCATGATCCAACCTCTACTAGCATAAACATAATCATAGCTTTAACAATCATACATGAATATAAATCCTATTCACCACAGGTGACATAATCTCTAACATATTTGATCACAAATACTACTTATGACATGGAGACATGCATTAAACCCTAAAAACACCATACAATCAACCAAGATAACCAACTGATGCATAAATCCCATCTCCATCAAATACACACATTTATTCACGCTTCAATCTCAACTCATCAAAACAAAACATGCTCAAATCCTACTCATAATCCAGCTCCTACCAATATCATCCTAAAGACATGAATCTAGAATTAAAAAGGAGGGTTGAAAAGGCTTACTTGATTGATGAGTACCTTGAAGGAGTTTCGAATGGATCTTAACTTCTAGATGACTAGATCCGTCCAAGAAAGATGAAGAAAGCATGGCTATTGGTGAAGAATTCATTCAGCCAATAGGGAAAGGGTATTCGGCCAAGAGAGAGAGAGAGAGAGAGAGAGAGAGAAGAGAAGAAGAACATCCATTAGCATACTTATACACATATATATTCATTAGAGATTGGAGATTAGAGAAGATAAAGTTGATTGCACAAACTTAACTTGAAGGTGTTCTTGAGCCTTCACAAAAATACTGATTTTTTATCCAAATGAGAGAGTTGGATTTTGAAGTTTGATCTTAAAAATGGTATGGATGGACTCATGACAATGAGTAGATGAAATATGGAATTTTTTTGAAAGAGATTGAAGTGGTTTGGAGAGGTATTAGGCAAGAGAAGTGAGTAGGTATTCTTGGTGTTCTATGTGTGCTTGAAG
Source organism: Voacanga thouarsii (assembly GCA_026120185.1). Classification (NCBI taxonomy): domain Eukaryota; kingdom Viridiplantae; phylum Streptophyta; class Magnoliopsida; order Gentianales; family Apocynaceae; genus Voacanga; species Voacanga thouarsii. Next base: position 12,894 of record JANUWF010001966.1, on the reverse strand, counting down.
GTTGAAGAGAATGGAGGGATTTTGGATTTGAAGCTGCCGAAATTCTGTATGTTTGCAGTGGTCGAATTGCTTGTGTAGTTTAGGTAGATGATTTTTCTAGTTTGAAAGGAAAAGGAAATGCTGGTTGTTGAAATCCTAAAAGAATATTTTTGGGAATCAAATTTGGAAACAAAATATAGCAAGAATATCTTTGATCAATGGAGAGATTTTTGGAAGCTGCTATGGCCGACTGATGTTCAGTGATTTTGCTGGATGAAAGTTGGTTGAAGAAGGTTAATGGTGGCCGAAAAGAGGGAGTATAATGGTGAAGGAAAGGTCTGGTTGTTTAAAGGACATTTTATGGAAGTTTATTGAATTAGGATTGTTGGAATTTTGGTCTTCAATCAAGGCATGATTGGAGTAATTGTTGGAGATATTTTAGGGACAGCCATGACTGGTTTTTCGAGTAGTAGGCTGGGGAAGACAATGGAGTTCCGTTCAAGGCTGTTCAAGAGAAGTTTGGATAGAAAGATAAGGAAGATTTCAGACATGGCTGAAGATGAAGCAAGGCTGGAAAAATTCTGCACAGGACTTCGCAAGTGCTGGAATTTTTTGGGCAGCTTTTGCTGCCATTTTTCTAGTCAGTTTGTAGAGGGTTTGAAGGGGACTTCAAAGGTCTTTCAAGGCTGGTTTCCAACTTTCTTTATGGAGGAAAAATGTGGCTAAGGAGTAGTGAGAAAATTGAAAGAAAACAGCTTGGTTTAAGCTCATATGTGTTACAATTTTGCCCAGAAAATTTTCTGGTTTTGCACAGCATTTGTGCAGTCCGAATTTGGCTAGAAAATTTTAGATTTCAAGCTGGTCAAGAAGTCCATTTTCTGGCAACATTTGGGAGGGAATGATGGCTGAAAATTTTGACACCTTGAAGGCACAAGAAGCTGGAAAAATTTCGGATCAATACATGAAGGAAAATGAACATAGCTAGAATGAAGTTTTGAAGGTTCACTAGGGGGATTAATTCTCTTGGAACCTTCCCCATCTCTTCCACATTTTCGGTCCATAAGATGTCTTTCACTTAGACATTTTGAACCTTCAAAGCCACAGTACCTTACTGAAATTTCTGGAATGAAATTGGCTTGAATAAATTGAATAACTTAAGAAATTAAGAAGTAAGGAAAACTAAGGATCAAGAAGGGTATGAATTCCCTTAGGAATTTTTGTAGGGTACAAGAGTAGAATTAGGGTACTCCTATCATGTCTCCCCTAGGATATCACCTTTACCCTTCTCTAGAGCACTCAAGGATGAAAATCTAACCTTCCCTAACAAAAATAAAATTTAATCATGCTAAAGCTCCAATGATGGAATTTGAACCCAAGACCTCAAGGATTTATTCCAAAGCTCTAATAAGTAAACTACAACAATTCTTGTTCTTATTTTCTTTCTAAAATACTTTTCCTATTTAACCCTCAAGCTATCTCCCTATTTTCACCTCAAGCAAAAATTACCATTTTGTCCTTCTTACTCAATAAACATAATTATGCCCTCGAGACTATCAAACACAAATCCAAAGCATATAAAATCATATAAAAATATATTTAAACATGCATTAAAATATGATATGCATCTCAACCCCCTTACTCTAAGGTTGGTTCCGACTGGGGTTTCACACTTTGAAATTCAAGTGTAACATTCATCTCATAATATATCAGAAAAGTATTAACTGTATCAGGAAATCAATCAAAATTAAGTTAAACAAGCTCATATTCAATACAAGCAAATTATTCCATCCCTTAAGTAAAAGAATAGACACACATGAATCATACAAGTCTAGCTATTTAACTAATTCAAGAATGATGAACTCAAATTTGCACAACCTTAAGTAGCAAAATAAGGAAGCACTCCAATTTTTTCTTTCACTGACTTAGGGAATTGATAGCCTCAAGTGAATAGATTTCTCTTCACACATCATATTAGCCTCCTTATATTCATTATTCTCTCTCTCTCTCTCTCTCTCTCTCTCTCTCTCTCTCTCTCTCTTTGGTAGCATTTTTCAACATTTTCTTTCCTTTTTTCTCTTTGCTTTTTTTGCCTTCTTGACTTTCGGGACAGCCTCAAGAGAGTGCACCTACAATACTTGCAATTTCTCTTCATATTAATTCCCCTTTCAGCAAAAGGTCTTCAAAAATTTCAAATAAGAGCATTTTTCATCATTATTTTTCAGCTCACAGAACAATGGTTTTTCTTACTCATTGTTTTCCCTATTTCTTCACATTTCTTATTCACAACTCAAAGTAAAACAAATTATAAATCCATGACACAAGAATTAATCAACAACTTTTCTCATATTCATCATATCATCCACATTCAAATTCAAAGAATAAAATAAACCTAAATACCAAATATAACCAAAGTTAACTTAAATTCTAAAGACTTAGCAAAACTTAACTTAATACACAAGTTTACCTTTTAACAAAAATCCAACCATAATGAATGATAAATTCATATATAAAGTTAAAAAGAAAATCATAACTCCATTCACTATTAAAAATCAGATCAAATACGATGCCCAAGAAGCTGTCGTATTTGATAGACCAACCGTTGTATTAGACTAAAATGATGGCTAAACAATAGTTCTATGACTGTCCTGACAAGACTGGTTATTTTTTGTCAACAACAGCCACGAGACTGTCGTATTAGCTATTGTAATTTCAATCACGCAAACTAGTTTACACGCAGCATAAAAATAAACAAAATCCACGCAAAAGATCACTCGCATATAATTGATAAGGGCAAAATTCATCTATATTTTCCTAGTTATTTGAGGGTGTTTTATAATACATTTATTGTAATAACTAGGCATATTCCTTCATATTTAATATTTTACCCCTGGAAAGGTGTTTTGGATTTTTATTGTAAAAAATGATGAAAAAAATGAAAAAACCATCGCTGTCAGAGCATGACCGGAGCCAGCCGTAACCCACAGAGCTGGCGCTGCCCCCGATCTGGAAACACAAGGGTTTGTTGTTAAAAGAATAGACATTGATTAGGCCGACCAGAGCACGGCCGGCACATGTTGTGCCAAACGGAGCTGGCGCCAGCCCTGATTCGCCTAATGTAGGTGAGCTTTCCAAATTTTGTGCGAATTTGGTAATTTCCAAGAGTTTTGATATTTTCCAATCTCTACTCGGCCCAAGACTCTTAGGGAGTGAATTTTATCCTCTTAGAAGCCTATTTAATAAGATTCTATCACTGGCACGAAATAGTTATCCATGTGGTTATATCATAGTTAGGTCATCCAATGTAATTGTTCAAGCAACAAGCATTCACGTGTTAACTTTGACTATCACAATACTCATGGATATGAGAGCCATTGCTTGATCAAATCAAGAAGTATAATACGTGCTAATCTTAACATATTAATGATGTCCTATCTCATCAATACTATGAATAGGGATGATTTAAAACAAACACATTCTAATGTAGTAGGAATCTCACAATACAATCTCTATCATGATTTTCTTAACACAGGGTTGTCCTTGGGACATTATCTAACAGTTTTTATATACATGGACATATGGAATAAAGAAACTGAAAGATAAGAATTCATTTTATAGATTTAACGAGCAAAATACATTGTATAAATGATTGGTTCTAGGGCACAATCCTAACAGTATCCTAATACAATGACTTAATACTATGACTCCATAAAAGCATCGTATATAATCAGTTCGGGTGGTTTAAAGACACGATTCGGTAAACCGTTGTAATATCTAAATAAAGCGGCATATTTGTTGCCAAAAATGACGATTCAGACCATTGTATTTGGTAACAAATATGGCAGTTCGGACCGTCGTATTTGTTGGTATAAAGATATGATTCTGTAAACCGTCGTAATATCTTAATAAACCCTCGTATTTATTACCAAAAATGACGGCTCAGACCGTCATATTCATTATAAAAAACAACAACCTTAAACCATCATAACCATCGTATTTGATAACAAATATGATGGTCCAAATAGTCATATTTGTTACGAAAAACGACGGTCCAAACTATCGTATATACATAAAAAAAAATGACGATTACCAGCTATTATATTTGGTTCATCAGATACGACTGATAGGGGCTAAAATCATTATTATTTTCTTAGCTATTTGAGGTTTAATTGAAATACTTTTGATGTAATAACTATGCAAATTCCTTCCTATTTGACATATCACTTATGGAAAGTGTTTTAGACAAATTTATGCAGCTTTGAGTTGATTTCAAGCAAAAATGTGAAGTTTCTAGAATGCACCTAGCGCCAGGTCCAGCTAAGGCATCAGGCGCCAGGTCCAATGTCGAAAAAATAGTGAAAATAGAGCAAAATTGAGGGTAAGAATAGAAACACCAAGCGCCAGGTAGGACGACTAGACCCAATGCTAGGTCCACTCTAGACACGTGAATTCTATGCACAAATTTAGTATTTTTTTTAAAGGGTTTTGGTATTTTCGAAATGCTACTTGGCCAAGACTTCTCAAGCAACAAATTTTAGTATCAAAGAAGCCTATTTAAACAAGAAAAACACAAAAGAAAGTAGTGAACCCAACAATCAAAGTTGCAAATCACTTAAAGAAGGAGATATTCACCATCCAAGAAGGGTCGTTTAAGAGAGTCCTGAAGGGAGAAGAAGGAGGCTTGTCAATAAGTGCTTTCTTTTTCCTTTGTTTTCTTGTTCTTAAACAACGACGTATTCCATATTTTTATTGTAATTTGACATTAATTTGGGATTCATGATTTTTGGATTAATTTAGTTATTTGATCAATTTTCTATCATCATTGGTGTTTGATTACCTTTTATCATTGGTTATTGATGTATTTTCTTCTAATTGACTTGAAAAATGATGTTAGGAGTTTATTGTATTGATTTCATATTTATCAAATCTCAATGGACTTGGGAAACTAAGCTATGATTAAAGGACTAAAGTAGTCAAAGATTAGTTAATTTTGCCTAGATCATAGGGTCATTAGCTAATTTCATGTTTATGAGGAATTGAGTTTAGTGCTTGTTTTGTTTATGTTGGTTTGATTAGGAAATATGCTAATTTAATCAAAAGATAGTGATTCCATAGATTAGGAAAAAAGTGGAGTCTTTATAAGTAGATTCATGACTTGAGAAATGATTGAATTTTACTTTATAATCCTTCATGATGCCAAGATGATGATTACTTGAGATAGTTGCTAAATGATTCATTATCATGTGTTCTAGGATAATTGTCAAAATTGCATATTCTTACACCATTGAGTTTTATATATTTCCTTTTTTATTTTTATTATTTTATCACTTTATTTGGTCAGTTAAACAATGAATGAAAAATGATTAGTGTGTACTTATTCCTTTGAGGATCGATACTTGTTAATTTCCTATACTGTGCTTGCGTTGAGTACACTTGTTCGTATGTGTATTTTAGAATTAATGTTTTAATTAAAACTTGACCAATGGATGCATTTAAATTCAATGATTTTTATACACTCAAAATTTACGCATCAAGTTTTTGGCGCCGCTACCAAGGAAAAATATCATGAAAGCTTGAATTTTTTTGATTTAACCATGTTTATATGTTTATAAGTCTATATGTAAATATGTGAATATGTGTATATGTTCTTTTTGTAACTAAATGCTATATCTTGTTAATTGTAACATTGTGTGACTTAATTGACTAGCTTAGTTCATATTGTACGTAATACCCCGCCCACAACCACCTTGACTATGGGGAAAGTCATGCATTGCATAGCATTTTGCATTTTACATGGTAGCTTAGAATTATTTTATTTACATGGATGCATGTGAATTTTTCCATTGCTCTTGCATTTGAATTAATTGATGTGAAAAAGTTGTGTTGTTAAAGATTTGGATAAGGGAGGTTTGGTCGAAGATTTGGAAGGATGAGTATTAGGGTGGTGAGAATTGATTGTGGGAAAAATTAGTATTGGAATTGTTTTGGAATAGTGGGGAGGTTGGTGATTTCCTTTGGTGACCCGAGTTCGAATCCTACCTCTTGAAAATGTTAAGCTTTCTTTTGAATTCATTTTCTAGTATTCTTCATGCCTTGGCCGAAAACCCCTAGTTAGTTGCCACTTTGAAGAATTTCAAGTGGTATAAAACTCTTTTTGATGAATATTAGAGTTAGGGAATATATTAGGGAAAAATCTTATTTTACCTCTTCAAGAATTTTAGCCATAATCCTTTTATTTATTTAATTGTTTTAGAGAAATATTTTAACTAAAGTCTTAGATATCTTCTTTGGGTTTAAATGCCACTTTTATAGGAATAAGACTCTATATTTAACTCCTAAGTTCAAGGATTTTAGATAAGGATAAAGTTGTTTTATTTTCAGCTTTTGTTCCCTTGAATTTTCGAAAACCTTAAGCTGGAAAAATTCTGGGAATTTTTCCAGATTTTTTCCGCCACCTTGGAGCACCTTTAGATCAATCCAAACTCTTCTAGGACTAGAGGAAATATTATCCAAATCCTTGATAAAACCAGATTTTATTTCAATCCAAATTCAACTAGGATTTCTTCCTTATCCTAGCAGAATTACGGCAGCTTTGTATCAACACAAGTTGTCCGAAATTCCAGCCATATTTAGCCACAATCCAACTCTTCAAACCCTAGCTCAAAACACCTAAATACTCCTTATCAATTCAGGTTACCTTAGCTTCACAAAACCAGAATTTTATTCACACAAAATTACTGAATTTTCGCCCAGCTTATGCACAGAATTTTCGTCCAGCTTTGCACTCCAAAACACACGAAATTTTGCACTCCAAAACCTACCAAAACTCTTTGTTGATTAAGACAAATTCCAGCACCTAAAAACCACACTTTTCTCCTCTGGAATTTCGTCAAAAACAGCAGCCAAAACAGTCCGAAAATCATCACTCTTGCACAGAAATTTCGCACAGCTTGCACAGGATTTTTCGGTCATCAACATCCACACAAACTCTTCCTTGTGTGGCCCAAAATTCTGAACACACTCAACCCTTCTCTTGAGCATTATTTTGGTCAGCCTAGGGGAGCAAATTGCAGATTACTCTCTCCCCTTAAACTCACCTAAAATCGGCAGCAAGGAGACACATCACAAGCTGAAATTTTGCCCTTGTTGTCCAAGAAACCTAAAGCCATTAGGAGTCTTTCTAAACATCACCATCTAACCCTAAACCAATCTTCTCCAACTCTAAATCATAGCAACCGTCTACCCTCTCCATTCTACACGAAAATTTCAGCAACTTCTCTCTGCAAATTTTCGAAAACTCAAGAGCTATTCTAAGCCAAAAATCGAACACACCTTAAGGTAAGCAAAAACCATCTCAACTTATTGATTCCTTTCTTCCATCAATTCTTCTCCATTTCTTCCCCTAAATCACGCCCCATAGAGGCTGATTTCATCTTCTTCTTTAATTTTTGGTTAAGAGGAGCAAAGGAGGTAGCTTCTCTGTAGGATTTCTATCATGCATAATCAGATTAAGCGCAGCATAAAAAAAAAAGAAATCCAAGCCATGGATCACGGGTTTGCAATAGAAACGGGAAAAATGAGAAGATTGCGTTTATTACCTCGTGAAGCCAGAATTAAAAAATTTCAGAAACAAGAATGCAGGCGCGATCCAGTTTATCCAAAACCATTCACTGCAGCTTAACTGAAGTCCAAGAAAGAACTCCCTCTAATGATAATCCACACAAGGTTGAATGCTCACAATCTCACAATTCTATGCTAGTAGAATTCGGGAGGCTAGGGTTTTGATTAAGAAGAGAGACGGTTAGGGTTTGATCAAGAGAGAGGCAGAGAAACGGTTTCTCTGTTATTGCGTGAATGGTCTGTCTCTAACCCTAAGGAAACCGTTTCCTTATATTTATAGATTTATAATTACCATAAATTGCAACTTAGTCCTTCAACGTCCAATTGTTAACAAATTGGTCCTTGAAGTTTACTTAATTACAATTAGGTCCCATGAATTATAACAAACTTATAATTCACCTATAAATATATTCCCTTCTCTTAATTAACCCCACAATATTATCAAATAATATATTTAAGCATTCAAACCTTTATTGTGTGTGACCCATTAGGTTTCCTGGTCTTATTAGTAGCATAATATGAATTAATTCTAACAATATTAGAATTAATAATCCTTAATAAAATAAAGGATTGAATTTATTAATTCTCTAATTAATAAATTCATATTTAGCATATCAAGAGCGACATCTAGCAATGACTCTTGACCACCCAAAAGTCCAGAAAGTCAAGTGGCTTGACATGAACCTTTCAATAGCAAATTATAGTGCAATAAACTCCTTTCAACATACAATATCTCATTCGGTCTAGAGCATGGAATTAGTGCCAACTCCCTCCAGAATATTATTAATTCTAGCCCGAATATTTTAGTACTTGTTCAAGAAATCCATTACTCGATATGTGTATCAATTGGAACCATTTCCATCACATAGTCGCCTTGGCCAAGGACTTCATGAGTAATGATTTCTACAAGTGGCCTTGAGATATACTCTCCTACTATTAGGAGTGCTGAATCCTTTATTGACCCTCTCAACGACTTTCGTTTACTTTACGTTGTACCCAATATCCATCCCATAGGCGGTCCTAGATAAGACTCCAAAGATTAGAATCAAAGTACAACGCTCGATAAACAAAGTACCTTGGAGATCTCAAGTCTAATGATACTTGCACACTTGCTATAATGAGATTCTATCACTGGCACTAAATAGTTATCCAAGTGATTATCTCGTAGCTAGGTCATCCAATGAACTTGTTTCAAAACAGGCATCCACACGTTAATCCTGAGTATCTCAATACCCACGGATATGAGAACCACCGCTTGATCCAATCAAGAGATATAACATGTGCCAGTCTTGGCGTATTAATAATGTCCCATCTTATTAATACTATGACTGGGGATTATTTAAGTACAAACACTGCATAGTGTAGTAGGAATCTCACATGATGATCTCTATCATGATTTCCTTAACACTGTGTTGTACTAGGGACTTTATCTAACGTTTTGTACACATAGTTATATATAACAATCAAACTGAAAGATAAAGAATGCCTCTTATTAATTTAATATGCAATATACATGGTACAAGTGATTTCCTCTAGGGCACAACACTAACATTCTCTCTTCTTCTCAAGCGAACTCGGGACGATCACCATAGGAGCATCGAGAACTCATTTCCCAGTTGTTGCAAGGTAAGGGAATACCCACCCTTGATGCCGAAAGTAAAGTTTAATGGTGTTTATTAGCGAGATGAACATGTGGTCGTGGTATATGATCTTTGGGGATTGAATAGTTTACTTGGAATTAAATAGGGGATTGCGAATTGTTGTGAGAATAAATGAGATTAGAGCATGTTTGAATTAATTGAGACCCTGATCATGATATTATATGGTTTAGATCAGGACGATAATTAAGGGAAGCAAGCGGTCAGTTTATCACATTTATCTAAGGGACATCAAGTAAGTCATTGCATAAACTCTTTTATTAAATGTTGTGATGGTAAGTCCTTTTATAAACTGTTTTGTTAAATGTTGTGATGGCAAGTCTATGCTGTGAAGCTTTGTAAAGCTATTGTTAAACTATGTTTGCTTGGGTTGTAAACGTGGATATTTATTCTTTAAACGGTTTTGTCAAACTAACAATTTTGTCCAGAAAACTATTCTTTCTTCTAAATTTTTAGAAAACTCTTTTAAAGAAAACCACGTTGTACAAAGCCAAGGTTTGGGAATATTTTGAATCAGGAATTGACGGATATGTTCGTTGAGTACTCAATAAGGGTAGGCTAGCAATACTAGTCTTGGAGGGCTAGCGTGAGTCTTCTGGTAGGAGGCCACCTCCAGAAGATGAACTCTGCTTGAAAAGGCGACAGTGTTGGTTGGTCAGGCCAGTCCGAGCTAGCATTTGTACCTAGTATGGTATTATTTATATTCCCGGCATGGACACCCGGATGGTTTTGTTGGGTGTAAAGATGGAGGAGTATCTCACCCGGTGGGCTGTACACTCACCTTGATCAGAATGCCCAACGTGTGGTAATCTGGTTCGGACAAGGTGCACAAAGTGTGGTGCCTTGGCCATTTTGTTCTCAATGAGCCCAACGTGTGGTGACATGACTGTTTATTCGAGTGGAGGATTTATTTTGTACAAAGTGTGACAATGAGAAAAACCCACTCCTTGCGAAAAGAGATTGTTTATGACTTGCCAAATTATTTCTACAAATGTTTTGCACTTTGCATACACGTACTATTCAAAACACCATGTATACACACAGGACTTACTGAGATTTATTCTCACATTGTTTTACATCATGTTTTCAGGAGATAGATTGTGTTGAGGCAGCGGGGCTTGATAGTAGAGGCTTTGGCTATTTTCCCTATGCTGTTCAGTGTTCGCCTTGAAGAAATGGCGACATTACTTGTATGGTGCACTTTATTCCGGTCAATAATAAATTATACATCACGAATAAAAATAAAATAAAATAAAATCTCTTTCCAAGCGAGACCAATTCCTCGGCCAAAGTTGTAGTTAGGACTTACGGGCTATCCAGAGGACCAAAAAGACACATCGCCTTGGCTGCTAAAATGACCAAAATACCCCTGCTATATAAATAGTTGTATTTTGCATTTTAAATATTTCCTAATATCACCATAAGGAAATATTGACCCCAAGGACAATCTTGCATTAGCAAAGTCTCAGACCTACGGGTGAAATGACTAAAATACCCCTCTACACATCGCAGTACATTTAGAGAGGAAGAAGTGTACTAACACCCCCTAAATGACATCTACCATCCTTAGGCTTCTAGTCCAATGATCCACGACTTCTGGAGTGTTTCAGCTTTCAAGGGAGCTACCTAAAGCAAACATCCAAGTCATGTTTCCCAGGGCCACTGGATAATTTAGACCATTCGGACAACCACAAGGGCGATATAGTGCGAAACTATCTTGTATAAGTACTGTCTTAACTAACTAGTCACACATACCCAACATGCAAGTATATTGGCCCTACGATAGAACCTCAACTACTAGCAAATCAAAGTATATGCTTCCGAGCTTAGCTAGACCACCAACTCATACTCAAGTCGTAGAGTACTAGTCCATGTTGTAGCGGTAGTAGTCTAGGTTTCTACCATATAGTACTTTGAGAAACCACTACTACGGGTCTGTTCTACGTATTCGAAATACGCTTATGTCATGAAGTGAGTGGACTACCCACTGGCTAAAGGTAAGCCATTCCCATTTGGAATTCATAACATAATAACCTAAACATGATGAGGTTCCCAGTCTCATCAATAGGTTAAGAACAAATGTTTATGTGTTAAATAACCCGTGATCCATACCTTCTTTGTGAAAGACCACCATTCACATGGATCACTTATTTAAACACAATAGAGTACATTCCAAACGAAAATCGTGCACAAACAAAAAGTAAATTCACAAACAATTTACGAAAATAAATTCTTTTATTAAATATATTCGATTTTACATCAGAAACCTAGTCTAAGAGGGCATACAATCCAACAATCTCCCACTTGCACTCTAAGACTAGGTAAGTCCATAGGTGCCCACCCCTATGGCGTCTAAGTGTCTCTTGAAGACTCTCTCGACCAAAGGCTTGGTGAATGGATGCTGCTAGATTGTTTTACGAGGTAATATGCTCCACCACGACTTCCAGTCTCTGGATGAAATCCAGGATCAGGTGGTACTTCCTCTCGATGTGTTTCCCCTTCTTGTGGTTCCGAGGCTCCTTAGATTGCGATCTTTGCTCCGGTGTTGTCGCAATACATCACAATCGGCACTATCCATATGTGGTACGACTCCAAGTTACGAAAGAAACTTCAGAAGCAGGCTACTTCCTTGGACGCCTCAGGCAGCCACATACTCGACTTCCATGGTTGAGTCGGCAATACAAGGTGCTTGATACTCCTCCATGAAATTGCTCCTCAGGACAAGGTGAAGACATATCCACTAGTGGATTTTCTCTCATCCTTATCCGCCTAGAAGTACGAGTCTGTGTATCCTGTGGGAACCAAATCATCGACCCTATAAACCGACATATAATCTCTCGTTCCCTTGAGGTACTTGAGAATATGCTTTACTGACTTGCCAATGAACCTCCCACAGGTTTGGTGATATCTGCTAACTAAGCCCACGGCAAACGGATATACGGCCTAGTACTAGACATGGCGTACATGAGACTTCCCACAGCTAGAAGCGTAGGGAATCCTACTCATTCTGTCCTTTTCTTCTTGAGACTTGGGACAGGTCCTTCGAAGAAAATGACAACCCATGTACGCAAGGGATTAGAGCTCCCTTGCATGAGTCCATGCTTGTACTTGGCGACATCTTGTCGATGTATGTCGCTTGGGATAATCCTAACATTCTCTTGCTTCCTATTTCTAAGAAGCCTAATCCGAGAATGTGGTGGCTTCTCCCAAGTCCTTCATCTTGAATTGACTAGACAGCCGAACCTTTGTAGATGACAATGTCCCTACATCATTTCCAATGAGTAGAATGTCATCCACATGAGGACAAGAAAAACCACATTAATGCCTTCAAGTTTCTGTCACACGCATGGTTCATCTTCGTTTTGAATAAAACCATAAGACTTTACGGTCTCATCAAAACGAATGTTCCATGCTCTTGATGCACTGTAAGTCCATAAATGGACTTCTTAAGCTTGCAAACCATGTGTTCCTGGCCTTCGGCAATGAAGCCTTCAGGTTGGGACATATAGATGTCTTCGCTAAGATGGCCATTTAAGAATGTCGTCTTGACATCCATTTGCCATATCTCGTAGTCATAGTGACATGCGATGGCAAGGAGGATGCGGATGGATTTAAGCATAGCTACCGGGGAAAAGGTTTC